>CAWUFW010002336.1:0-472500 GCA_963921515.1 Calotriton arnoldi
GCACCACTTTCAAATGGCACCAGCCGCCACTGCTTGGGTTACTTTATGAGAAGCTCAGGAAGTCAGATGGTAGATACTGGCCTTAGAGTAGAACTACTGTGTAGACAAGAATCCTGAAACAAAGAGCTGCCTCAAAGACAAAACAGAAGTATATCATAGCTTCATTGACAAAACAGCCACAGCACATTATTTGAGCTCCTGTAAAAGATTGTATGATATGGGTGATAAAGCTAGAAAATTACTCACCTAGCTCATTAAAATAGAGGGAGATAATAGACGGGCGAGGGAGGTCAGCAGCATATCCAGTGTGAACTTTAATGGACACACTAATATAGCCCGGGTTTTCACGATATATTTCTGGACACTTTATAGGTCCCAACCACGAAGAGGGAGGAAGAGACTAAATAATTCCTTGTGTAACGTGCCCTTCTTACAGGAAGGGCAAGTTCCTTATAAGAAGAAGTAACAGGGGTTGAAGTTCCTGCTACCTTGCATTTGTTGCAGTTTTGTAACACACTGCGCCCAAATTGTTTCCTGGCAGTATTTAAAAATTAGCTGGCTTGACTACAAAACAGATGTTGGGTATGTTCAAACAGTAAGAGAGAACAATTGCCAGCAGATCCGAGAACAGTTACTGTTGTCCTCACACACAAGGGAGGGAAACCGAGAGGAGAGTGCTCTTCATGCTGCTTTATATCCCTTATGAATATTTAAGGTAAGGTCCAAGCAAAGATCTTGGCTAATCAGCTACTAAAAGTTAATGATAGGCTTGGGTGCTAGACCAATCTGTATTTATACCTAATTGGTCATCCAGTATGAATCTCAGGCATCCTCATAAATGTCTATAACATGTCCGGCAGGTCTCAAAGGCAATAGCAGGCCTATCCCTCGATGCAGGGAAAGAATTCTACTCCTTAGGGTTGGCTTTTATGTGGGTGGTATTACAGGAAATGAACCACGGCCTGCAATATCTAGGGTGGTGTAAGTTTCTCTGTACACTGGCAAGAGTCAGGCTGCATGGAGTACTGTTGCATGCTTTCTACCTTTTTTGTTGTTCTTTTTATCGAATTATTCCATCTTATACAACAAGCTTACAAATTATACCAACAAGTGCCATACGCACTGTTACAAATCACATGTGCCGTACAATGACATAGATGCAAGTTCATGCAGGTTACAGCTATATCATCATCTGCTGGAGTATTCGGGCAACCCAACTCACTAAGCCTCATCTGCGATTGATAAAAGGTAAGCAGTAAATGGGCTCCATATATCTTACAGTCGCGAGGGCCGTCGAAGTTCTTCGGCATAAAGTTCCAGCTGATCTCTACAGTATGCCGTTTCATGGAGGCACTGATTGGTTTTGGGAACTTTCTTTTTGCTGTTGTATAGCCACCCTCCTTTTCACCAATAGTAGGGCCACTACCACCAGTTTACGTTTGGCCGGTTGTAAAGGTTTAATGAGGCCAAGAAAGCACATCTGGGGGTACACTCCACTGGCGCTATCACCACATCTGTGATAGTTTGCTACTTGCTTCCAGTAATGTCGGACAGGATCACTTAACCAGACTAGATGCATGAAGTCCGCCTCCAAAGCCCCACATTCCACACAGTTCGCATCTGTTCTGAGCCTATATCTAAACAATTTGGTAGGAGTATAGTACAATTGCTGCAAATATTTGAACTGTCTAACATGCAGGTTACAATTGAATGTGAGTTTACCTGTCAGTGCACAACAAAAACCCCAATCTGCCGGACTCAACGGGAGATCAAGCATGGTGTTCCAATTGTCTTAGAGTGTGTTCTGGGCTGCAATCCTATCTCTCTGTGATGTATTATACAATTTAGTGATAAGGTTCCTACGGGGAGTGCTAATGAGCCAGGTCTGGAGCGCCCCTCGGGCCGGAGGTTCAGCAGGGAACTGGGGATATAGTACCCTCAGGGCAGCCCGGAGGCGTAGTATGTGAAGATCAAGAGCAGGGTCTGGCGCTGGGTTTAAAGCACATCAGCCAGAGCTATGAAATTCCCCCAAGGGTAAACATCTCCCATCATCTTCAGCCATGCCTCTTCGAGCATAGCGTTTGCGCCAGTCTCATGCGTGACAGAAATGGCCGGGTGATACAGCAGTGAGAGCTGGTGCAAATAACGGGGTCTTGGATGCATGCTCGCCAAGTGCCTTCTATGCCCTCATAGTGTAATTAATGGTGTTGATTCCCTGATGATCCACTTCCATACAAGTACGTGGCAAAATAGCTTTAAGGGGGATGGGATATGCGTCGTTGCTTTTTATCGCCAAATGTGGTGTGTAGGATGGGGGGTAGTACCAGTAGTGAGCAAACTGTGCCTGAGCGCGGGGCACCAAAGCCCCTTTGGTTGTATGGGAGCGCTAGCGTGCCCCAGCTGATTCTAGGCTGCTTCCCTGCCCTTGCTAGAGTTGTCATGTGGGATCTGAGGGTTTTGAAAAAGGCCTGTGTCCAACTAATTGGGTTTCTGATAAATAGGTAGAGAAATGTGGGCAGCACTATCTTTTTTATGACCACCACCCTGTCTGCCAGTGACAGGGGTAGCCAAGACCAGTCACCAGGTCCTCGAGTTTCGAAGCAGCCCTGCCATTATTATATCTAATAACCAGTTCCTGGTCTCTGTGTACCCAAATTCCTAAATACTTGATAGTATCTGTGCTAGTGAATTTGGCACGGTATTTCGGGGTCAGAGGGAAAACGGTTTATCTTAGAACAGTTGATGCTTAATTCAGAATGGCGTTGATATCAGATGTATTCACGAATGACTGGTGCTAAGTATGTGGCCAAGTTGTGGATATAGAGCACCATATCATCCACGTTTAATAACATGGCTAGCGGCCGCAGGCGAAAGTGTAACGTGGAGGCGGCATTGAATTACGAATCACATACGCCAGGGGTTCGTGAGCCAGCACCAATAAGATAGGTGACCTAGGGCCCCCCTGGCGTGTGCCCCTGTGTATGTGTATACTGTGTATATGTAGTATGTCAGATGTGTTACCTTTTAATCGCACCTTCCCCGATGGACTGGTGTACAGTAGGCATATCCACTGCAGAAAGGCCTCAGGGATACCCATGCGATGTGGAACTGCAAACATGTAAGTCCACCCAATGGAATCAAAGGCTTTAGCAGCGTCCAAAAGAACCACTGCCGCCTGTATGGAGAAATCTAGTTGTAGAAGTGGAAAAAGAGTATACAAATTTTGCACAGTGAAATGGCTAGTCATAAAGCTTGATACCAACTGTAGAAAGTTTCAGTGGCGCACTCCAAAATATCCTTTAAACACTAATCGGTGATTGCAGCTCACCTAGCTAAACTGTTTTAGCGTGCTACTCAGTATGTGCGGGCTGCCTAACCCACATACAGAATAAATGAATTAATTGATCAGGTAAAAAGTTGCCTGAAAAAACTGGGTGCACAGCTATGTCAATTTTTATATTTTTGAAACAATTTTTTACCGTATATTTCACAGAATAAATTAGTCACATAATCAAGCAAAATCACTAGTGTATGGCCATCAAAATTTTCATTTTTTTACTCAACAAATATATCATGTCAATATAAATCTTTTTTGATGGTTACAATTGTGTCAGTACATCTGTACAAATAAACACATGCTGACTTGAACTTATAAATTGAACGAGAACATATTCTTCTTGGAGTTCCACTTATCCGTGTAGTGCCCTATGCATTTCGGGACGAATAGTCCCTTCTTCGAAACCTGATCAATTAATTCAGTTATTCTGTATGTGGGATAGGCAGCCCGCACATACTGAGTAGCATGCTAAAACAGTTTAGTTAGGTGAGCTGCAATCACCGATTAGTGTTTAAAGGATATTTTGGAGTGCGCCACTGAAACTTTCTACAGTTGGTATCAAGTCATAACTGCCTCAGCATCAGTGACTGCACCCGCAGACAAAATATGGCATCATTTGAAAGTATTGCAAATACCACTGAAAACCGTGCTGAAACAATAGCATACGTTATGTTATGTTATGTTGTGTTAATTTGGATTTGTAGAGCGCTTAATACCAGAAGGTCTCTAAGCGCTATACGAAGAATGGCGTCAGACCCAAGCGAGTGAAGTCAGTTAAGCCCAAGCTTCTGTAAAGAGAATGGTTTTCAGTTTTTTCCTGAAAGGAAGCAGACTGCTTTCTGCGCGGAGCTGGCTAGGCAGCTTATTCCAGAGGGTAGGTAGGAGGACGGAGAAGGATCGACCTCCCTTGGTGGCATAATTGAAGCTTGGGGAATTTAGTAGGTCCATCGTGGATGATCTTAGCGAGTGGCATGGGGCGTATTTCTCAAGGCGTTGCTTAATATACACCAATGAACAAGCCACAGAAATGTATGCCTTAATCAAAGCCACCAAAACCTTCGATGCCCGCGAAGGGTCAATTACCCAACAACTAAAGCATCTGGAATTCATCTCCAGAAGAGAACTTAACCTAAGGCTCCATGCATCGACGTTAATTCAGTACCATAAACATAGAAGAATTCCTCGTGGCCTCCGATTAGCTATAAAACCCATGCTTTTTCGGTTCCAATTTAATAAACCATTTATGGAGAAATGGTATGTGGTGCTGAATAAATGCTCTTTGGATTTGATCTTACGAATAGTGGAGGAATTATCCAAAATGATCAGAGAGCTAGAGGAAGACATCCACAACATACATCAAGAATTATCGAGTCGCATGGAACCGGAAGAATGGTCAAATACGTTGGAACAGATTAACAAAATATTGGAAAGTTATGGAAATTAACTGCAAGAACGCAAACTGAGGAAGGTTAAGAGAGACACAATTGATTATCGTCTCAATGAGGTTTATATATGTGGGCAGAGATGTACGCCCAACGTAAGCCAGCCAGGAACCCTCACACGAGCTCTGAAGAAAGCATTGTGTCACACCGGGAAATCATACCTTCAAGAACACCACTCAATAAAGATTCAGCAGCAAGTGCAATTGCCTCCGGCAGCCACATAGAACCTGAGAATACTGATTTACGCGTAATGAGCCAAGCAGAGTCTTTTTTATCCACAGGACAAGATCCCACACAACCACCGGACCCAGTGTCATTAAAACCAGTAGAGGAAAAGGAAAAAGGAAAAGGAAAAAGCAAAAGAAAAAGGCAGGCAAAACTTACGGAGTCAGAAAATCTGGTGATTAAATTTCATCACAGACGCTCACGTCTAAACAATTGCACATCCTGAACAAGGGTACATCATTTGTACCCACATATCACACTACCATTTAAGAAATAGAAATTTCCTTGTTCGGATTTATGAGGTCTTTAAGATTGCGACATTTATTTATTTTTTAAATTCTTTTTATTGAACAAAAGAGAACATAAAAAGATTGCGACATTTTTTGACAATGTAGTCACTGACCAGAAAGTTGAAGAAGATCATGATTACCTTGAATTCGGACCCAAAAGCACATCTATACCTCCTGTGTCACATAAAATGCTTGACACGTTTGAATCTCTAGTAAAAAAAGATCTCAATAAGTTGGAGTTTAAAACACGAAACAGTTGGAATCTTTCCAAGTCTGAGAAATCGACCTTAAAACAGTTAGCAAACAATGAGAATTTTGTTTTTCAAAAAGCCAACAAAGGAGGCGCGCTAGTCGTCATGGATAACATGTACTACCAGAGAAAGGTGCAAGAACATCTGGCCGATGAAACGACGTATTTGAAACTTGATCATGACCCCACTATTGAGATTAAGCAGGTATTAATCAAGATCTTAGACAATTCTCTAGATATGGATTGGATTACTCCTAAAACCCGGACCTTCCTAATCAAACAATTTCCTAAGAGACCGCACATGTACATGTTGCCAAAAATTCACAAGGATCCTAAAGACCCACCATTCAGACCCATTGTGTCTGGGTGTGGGTCGCTGTTTGAACCTTTGGGAAAATACATCAATCACTTTTTACAGCCTATCGTGTGTTCCTGGAAATCATACATACGCGACACAACCGATTTTCTATTACGCTTAAAAGATTTGAACACCACTAACATCATTGATTGGTTGCTTTGTACGATCGATATAACTTCACTTTATACATCAATTCCACTTCAAGAAGGAATCGACGCCATTGAATGGGCTTTATTGCAACAACCGCATATTTGAGCTCACAAAGTGTTCCTGTTGGAACTATTACAATTTTGCCTGCAGCACAGCTATTTCTGCTGGGGTGAAGAATTCTTTCTGCAAATAAGCGGGACCTCCATGGGTTCAGGGGGCTCCCACATACGCCAATATTTTTATGGCTGGCTTTGAACATGAAAACATCTTTGAAAACACAACATGGAGGGAACATTTGGTGAAGCATTGTCGCTTTATCGACGATATATTCCTAATTTGGTCTCATACATAAGAGTCATTGCAAAAGAACATCACAGTTTTAAACACCAGAAACAGAAGGATTCAATTTACACACTCCATCAGCTACAATCAATTACCATTTCTTGATGTTTTGATTGAGAAAAATTAATCAGGATTACACACCAGTGTATTCGTTAAACCTACTGATCGCAATAACACGTTGTTGTTCCAAAGCTTTTACTGTCCTCACCTGATTCAGAACCTTCCATATTCTCAGATGATGCGTGTGAAAAGGATTGCTTCTATGAAGGTCAAAAGCGATATTGATGTGGCCCGCATTAAGCAAAGATTTCTACAAAGAGGGTACCCTCTAGACATTGTTGAGAAAGCAGAAAAACGTATTCAAGATATAGATCGCAACGAACTGTTGATTGAAAAACAAAAACCTGTATCTAACTGTATGGTATTTGTATCTAAATTCTCCACCAGATCTAGAAGAATTAAAAAGGTGATCAATAAACGGTGGCAATTACTGCAGTATGAACCAGATTTCGGTAATTCATTCGTAGAGCCACCTTTATTCGCTTACACTAGGAGCCAAAACCTAAAGGAATTGTTATCTGCTAAAACTGATAAATCTATCTCAAACTTCTTGGGAATGAGAAAATGCAATAATTGTATCCACTGCAATAATGTAATTCAGCATAATGCTATTACGCATCCCAGAACAGGAGAAAACATCATATTGAAACACACATCGGACTGCAACACCATGAACGTGATTTACTGTGTGAAATGTCCCTGTGGACTATTATACATAGGGAAAACTGAAAGAAAGGTCAAAATAAGGATTGGCGAACACAAAAGTATGATTCGGTGAAGAATACCAACTCAAACTTAGTGGTTCACTGGTTGGAGCAACGTCACAACATAGCCCAAATGCGATTTCTGGTCTTGGAAAAAGCAAAGCACAAAGAAGGTTTAGACCCGAGTAAGATACTGTCCCAAAAAGAAGTCCATTGGATAAAAAAATTCAATACTATGATGCCACTTCGTCTAAATGACAAATTGGATCTGAGCTGTTTCTTATAACAGGCCAGTCGAATTAGAACTTTCATTGCTATCCCGATTGGATATGCACCTATAAGTTCACATTTACAATACATTCCACAAGGGGCAAAGAACTCATATATATTGACCGTGTCAATTGTTTTGTATTATTACACATACCTGTGATCGATACATTGTTGCAAATTTATGACATGGTGCATCTTATACAAATTACAGCTTGTTTTGTATAGAGGGCAAAGAACTTACACACGTATTTTACACCATGAAATATAACTGCGATTGACACATTGTTGTAAATTTATGACATTGTGTACTGTATATAATCAATAGCTTGTGTTGTATTTTTGTATGTTTGTGACTTGATGTTTATTTTCTACAACCACATATGGTATTCAGGAAATGTGTTTCAATGTGTTGGGACATTTTGCATGTTAGTTTTATTAATGCCGTAGTGCAGCCCAGAGTCATCTATGGGATATATATATTGTCATAGTATTATGTTTAGTCGCACATTTGTCAAAACCATCATTTAGCAGTAATCAGCATCTGCGTGTATCTGTGTTGTTGCATCGATTATTTAGTTACCTGTTCGAGGAATTACTCGCAAGGATTGATTATTCCCTAGACGTTTTGAAGACTTTCAGTTATCGGTTTCAGAACTACATGTGTTTCGCACTCTCGTTTCATTTGCCTATTTGGTCTTAGTTTCCATGGGTACATCAACAAGAGCATTATCCTCACAACATCACGTTTAGTTGGTAGTTGTGAGCTTCATACCTGGGGAAGACCGGTATGTCACCTGTAGATACCATTTGTGAAACACATCTTGATGATCAGGCAGTTTTACAAACTGTGAGTTTATTGTTCTGTTGGCCTTTGTTAAGCTTATACAGCTTCTTGATTTAGGGGACATAGCGGTACACTCACTGGGATGCCGATGGCTCACTGCCATTCTTTCAGATAGCCCATTAATTTGTTCCTTTTCCATCATGGCCGCCACGTTAGCAAGGGATTTCAGCACTATTGAGTTATGGGTGGAGCTATCATCAAGCGATCGTCACGGTTTAGATGCGGGAACATTTAGCTTTAAACACCAGAGAAACTCGGCATCCGTATTCACCATATAGCGAGAAAACTTCAATTGAACTAAGATTTGGTTTGTTATCAGGTAAGCGCAGAAAGATCACGGACAGTAGAACCTAATACAGTTAGTTGTTGTTGAATGATTACCTTATGAGTAATGTTGGTTTGTTGCAGATAAGCGCAGCTGTATGTAGCTGGATTCGATTAAACTGAAGGTATTATGATTCTTTTGGTTCACTTTTGCACTTTTTCTAAAAGTCCCCGTATAGGCAAGTTATCATTAATTTGCATTATGTTACGTTTTTAGGATTCCATAGTTTGACTTTATTCGTACATTGTGTGATAGGTACTTTATGTACTCTGCGTGTTGCAGTAAGTATTGGTTGTGTAAGTTACATTTTCCTTCGTCAATTGAGCATGATCATGTTTCAGAACTTTGGTGATAGTGGTCACTGAGTAACACTGTTGACACCTTGGAGGTCTCTGTGCACTTTTTTCTCTCTTCATTTTTCCATTTAGTGCATGTGTCAGTGTGCACCAGTGTTAATTTCGACCACGTATACTCGGGGATTGCAAATGCGGTTTAATTCACATCAAGAGTTACATGCTAGTGCTGTTTTATGACTACACTTTTGGTTCGCATGCAGGTTATTGGCCCAGTTGGGTATAGTAAGTTGTTGGTGGCAAGTGTTAGTAGTTTGCATTAACTTGTGGTAACATTTGGTTATATTTGTTGTTTTCCAGTGGCCCCTGAAGAAGGGACTATTCGTCCCGAAATGCATAGGGCACTACACGGATAAGTGGAACTTCACTCAAGAAGAATATGTTATTGTTCAATTTATAAGTTCAAGTCAGCATGTGTTTATTGGTACAGATGTACTGTCCGCAGATCTGTTTAGCCGAAGAGCCAGGTCTTGAGGGTCTTCCTGAAGGTGTTCAGAGAGGGGGCGCGTCTGATGTCTGCCGGTAGCTCGTTCCAGGTCTTGGCTGCAATGTGAGAGAAGGATCTTCCGCCTGCTCTGGCTCTGTGGATGCGCAGGGTTTCGGCCAGTGCAAGGTTGGAAGATCGGAGGTTTCTTTGGGTACGTGGAAGTTGATTCTGTCGTTGAGGTATTTGGGTCCGTTGTTGTGTAGGCGTGAGTGAGGATTTTGAAAGTGACTCTTTTCTCCACGGGGAGCCAGTGGAGACTTCGTAGGTGTTGGCTGATGTGTTCATGTCGGGGGATGCCGAGGACGAGTCTGGCGGCGGTGTTCTGTATTGTCTGGAGTTTGCGGAGTAGGGACTTGTTGATGCCGGCGTAGAGTGCGTTTCCATAGTCCAGTCTGCTGGTGATGAGTGCGTAGGTGACTGTCTTCCTTGACTCAGGGGGGATCCACTTGAAGGTCTTGCGGAGGGTGTTGAAGCAGCTGGAGGTGACAGCGTTGACCTGTCGGTTCATGGTGAGTGATGAGTCGAGTACGATGCCGAGGTTCTTGGCGTGGTCTGAGGGGGTAGGTGGGCTTCCGAGGGTGGTCGGTCACCAGGTGCTGTCCCATGCAGAAGGGGTGGTACCGAGGACGAGGACTTCTGTCTTCTCGGCGTTGAGCTTCAGGCAGCTGTTGGTCATCCAGACTGCGACGTCTTGCATTCCTTTCTGGAAGTTGAGTTTGGCAGGGATGGGGTCTTTGGTGAGGGAGAGGATGAGCTGGGTGTCGTCGGCGTAGGATACGATGTTGAGGCCGTGTTTTCGGACGATGGCTGCGAGGGGGGCCATGTAGATGTTGAAGAGGGTGGGGCTCAGTGATGAACCCTGTGGGACTCCGCAGGTGATTTTCGTGGGGTCGGAGAGGAAGGGTGGGAGTCTGATCCTTTGGCTTCTTCCGGTGAGGAATGATCAGATCCAGTCCAGGGCTGTTCCTTGTATGCCTGCGTCGTGTAGTCTGCCGACTAGTGTGCAGTGGGAGACGGTGTCGAAGGCCGCTGATAGGTCGAGTAGGATGAGGGCTGTGGAGTGGCCTTGGTCCAGGAGGGTGTGGATGTCGTCTGTGGCGGCGAGTAGGGCGGTCTCTGTGCTGTGGTAGCTTCGGAATCCGTATTGCGATGGGTCGAGGACGGCGTTCTCTTCAATGAATCGTGTCAGTTTCCTGTTGACTGTTTTCTCTGCAACTTTGGCTGCGAAGGGGAGGAGCGAGGTGGGCCGATAGTTCTTGAGATCGGTGGGGTCAGCTGTGGGCTTCTTGAGCAGGGGTCTGACTTCTGCGCGCTTCCAGTCGTCTGGGAAGGTGCCTGTTTTGAAGGTGGTGTTGATGGTGCATTGTAGTTCGAATGTGGCGGCCGCGGCTCTGTGGTAGATGTGAGGGGGGCAGGGGTCGGTGGGGGCCCCCGAGTGGATGCTTTTCATGGTCGAGGCGGTGTCTTCGGCCGTGATCAGTGTCCAGTTGGAAATGGTGGTCTGGCTGGTGTTTCTGGGGGGGAGGGGGCCGTCTGTGGCGCCTGGTGGATAGTCGATGAAGTTGTCGTAGAGATTTTTGATCTTGAGGTGGAAATAGGTTCCAAGCTTGTCGCAGAGGTCTTGGGATGGGGTGATGTCTGTGGCTTCGCTGCATGGGTTGGTGAATTCCTGAATGACACTGAAAAGTTCCTTGGAGTTGGTGGAGTTGGCCAGGATTTTGTTGTGGATGAAGTTCCTCTTTGTGGCTCTGATCTGTTTGTGGTGGTCCGTCATGGCGTCCTTGTAGGTGGTGTGGTTTTCGGTTGTCTTGGTGTTTCTCCAGTTCTTCTCCAGGCGTCTGCAGGTGCGTCTGGCTTCTTGGAGAGCGGTGGTGAACCAGGCGGCTTTCCTGGGGCGTTGTCTGTTGGGGTTGCGTAGTGGGGCGAGCTCGTCTGCGCAGTTGAAGATCCAGGTGTGGAGTTCTCTGGCTGCTTCATTTGTGTTGTGTGCCCAGGTGTGGTTGTCTCAGGTTGGGGTGGAGTTAAGTTGCTCGTCGGTAACCTTGCTCCAGTTTCTTCGAGGTGGGCGTGGGGCTGGTTTGGGTGCCTTGGGTTTGTTGATGGCGAAGTGTACGCAGTGGTGGTCGGTCCATGGCGGCTGCGTTGTGTGGCTGAATTGGACGCTGTTTCCTGCCGCGAAGATGGGGTCGAGGGTGTGTCCTGCTCTGTGGATCGGTGTGTTGACGAGTTGTTTAAGTCCGATGCTGGCGAGGTTGTCACGAAGGATAGTGGAGTTGGGGTCGCTGGGGTTGTCGAGGTGGAAGTTCAGGTCTCCAATGAGTATGTAGTTTGCTGAGGCGATGGCGTGGGGTGCGATGAAGTCGGTGATGATGGTGGCGAAGGGTGTTCGGGGGCCGGGGGGTCTGTAGATGAGGGTTCCACGGAGTGTGGCTTTGGGGGTGGTCTGGATCTGGAAGTGCAGGTGTTCGGCGGAGGGGAAGGTTTCGCTGGAGGTGGTGAGGCGGAGGGTGCTCTTGTGGGCGATGGCGAGGCCCCCCCCTGGGTGGTTGGGGCGGTCTTTCCTCTGGATCTTGTATCCGCCTGGGATGGCGGTGCTGATGTCGGGGCGGAGGATGCGTTGGTCCAGGTCTCTGTGAAGAAGGCGATGTCGGGCGAGAGAGAGTCGAGTAGGTTCCAGATTTCTATGGCGTGTTTGTGTACGGAGAGTACGTTGAGGAGGATGCATTTTAGGGTGTCGCCGGTGCTGGCGTCGGCGGTGTTGGAGGCCGGGGTGGCGGTGACGGTCTGGCGGCAGTGGAGGCAGGAGAACTGGCCGTGGGTCGTGTTCGGCGAGGCCTGTTGGCATTCTCTAAGTCTTCCACGGTTGAGTGCGAGAAGGGTAGTGGTGTCGTATCGTATGCAGGCGGCGCCAGAGATGGGTGTAGAATTCAGGATTGTCAATGTTAGGTCCGTAGGAGTTAACAATGATCACCAAGGTGCCACACAGACTTCCCTGCACTATCACATAGTGGACCTGATCATCAGTCTCTGACTAGGTGACAGTGAATGGCACTCTTTTTAACCAATGAAAGTCCCCCCCGGAGTATGAAGAGTAGGATGAGGCCATTCAGATTCCAGCCCATCTAGCACCAACAGCACTTTCTGTGTAGCGTGTGAGATGTGTCTCTTGTAGAAGTGCAATTTGCACATGGTGTCTGTTTAAATAGGGGAGTTCCTGACATGTTTTCTTGAGGTGGTTAAACCCCCGAATATACCATGTGAGGAAAGATATGTGACCTGGGAATGGGGTCATGACAGCATCTCTTGATCCTGTAGCGAGCTATGTATCTTCATTGGCACTACCATGCATTTCTCATGGTAATAACAATTATTAGGACATTGGTGGCAGTTCAAACAGTGAGTAAAAATCCCACCCCCCACCCACTTCAGCATCCCAATCATGCAGAAGACATACCCGCAACCTAAAACAAAAAAAGACACATGTACCAACAAAACAATATAGTGTGTAATAATGAGTGTGACATCCCACTGTAAAGGCAGATAGGGTATGCCCTCACTGGGGCAGCTAGAGGCCTGAATCCCCTTCAGGTGGTCGGAGGTGGCCAGGAGACCATCAAATTGTCGCTGGGCAATGGTATCACATAGAAGGGTTACAAGAGTGGCTGCCTCAAGAAGAATTGCAGAGATCCGTGCAATCCTCCAGACAGCAGAAGCCCCACTGAACAGAGCGTCAAGTAACCTGATTTAGTGTTCCTCTGGCAGCACAAGGAGATACCACTCCATGTTTCGGCAACATCTCGTAGCGGGTCCGCTTCCTCCCAGGTGCAACGGATCCCCACCAAGTCCCCTCGGGCATCCTTATCAATATGGTGAATCAGTTACCATTATGCTCTAGCTAAGACTCTGACTGTTCACGTGGTTTGAGGCAATTTCTTTTGACAAAGTCCATCGCTGCTTTAGGTGTGGCAAATATGTTCTGTGCCCCAAGGTGGTCTATGTGTAGTCTAGCCAGGTAAAGCATGGCATACAGTATTTCTGCTTTCTGTAGCCTCTTTTTAACAGGGAGAAATTCCTTGCGAGTGACCTGCACTGCCACCATAAAATCAGGAAAGACGGCAATGTAATTTCCCTGATATTGTATGGTCTTCTTTTCTAGTAAGAGACAGAGCACTGTATCACAGACTCGGTAATTGATTAGCTTCGCTATAATTGGGCATGGGGTGTCACTGGGGGCAGCCGAGCCATGAAAGACCGATGTGCCCTCTCCACTGTCAGCACGTTTCACAGGTCCTCAGCTCCAAATATCTCCCTTAATAGTTTCCACATAGTGTTCTATCTTACCGGTGATGGTGGACTCCGGGATACCGGTAGTGCACAAAGTATTAGAGTGGGAGCCGCCTACAAGTCCTCATTCATAGCCTGTATTCCCGCCAGCACCTTTTCTATGTTCAAACACTTTGTATTCATTGACCGCAGGTCATCTTTGGCAGACGATATGCGCTGCTCCGCCACCATTAGACGTGCTGTTTGTATGTCCAATTTAGCAATATGTGATCCGTGCGCAGTTTCAACGTGTTGATCTTGCTATCTAAAGATTGGTGGCTCTGTTGCATAACTATATGCGTGGCTTCTAGCGCTGAGGCACCATGAGACTGCAAGTCCTGTTCAGGATCTGAGAGGGTATCTTGCTGGGATTTAGTGGCATCCTTTGATTCAAAAGTGAGACGAGTTTGGAGCCTGTCTGCTTTCCCCATCTTTTTCAAGTTTGCATAGTTCAGTAAAGTAGGGCTCATGGGGCTTCGCCGCCAAGGGCTTCCTCCCAAGAGGCTACCTCTTGCGATCCTCAGATAAGCAAAATCGTGGCAGCTCAGGGGGGTCCACCTAGTATGGGCAGTTGCACACCTCAGCAACACACTCTGTGACCCCCCCAAAGTGGTATATTTATCCTCAAGCTTACTGTCAGTAATGGGCTGCAAAGCAGAGGGCAGCGCTGGGCCCCAGTGCGCAATACTCACAGTTAGGTGCCCCACTGGCTCTCAGTTGGTGTAGAGTGGCAGGACTGCTTAAATCGTAGTGCTCTGCAAGCCCAGGCAGTGATATTAAATGGTGTTTCTCAGTGCTGATACCTCAGCAAGGCACAGCTCAGCCCACAAGGTCCCCAGGCCGCTTGCGGTGAGTGGTACCAGAGCCTTAAAGCCCCGGAGCTCTTTGCCGCCTCCCAGTAACTCGTGTTGCTCTAGACGGACTGGCTTTTCACAACGGGGCTCCCCAGCCCGCACCGCCCAACCGGTACAGCCCGCTAGTTCAGTCTCCTTTACAGCCTGTGCTGATGCGTAAATCCCGTGGCCCCTCAGGCCCAAGCTATAACATGTGCTCCCCAACCCATGCCAGTCAGGCTCAAACAGGTCAGCGTTCCCAGAGCTCATTTGACCGCCCTCGTACCTGCTGCCTGGAGATGGCCGCTCGCGACTGCAAGCCTACCAATCAGGAGGCTGCCATCCCCTGAGTCGGTCACTGCAGCGATGCCCTCTTTCAGCCGACAGCAGAGTCTCGGGCCTCGCCACCGCAGGCAGCTCAGGTCTCTGCTGGCTCTGAAGCCTCACCTGATCTCCATCAGCTACTTATATTGGTCTCAGCTCCCCTCGCAGCAATGATTTGAGGTTGCAGGTCTTCCTCAGGATATGTATGGTCCCAGGCCGGTCGGCTCCGCACTGTAGCAGATCCTGCAGCCCCCATCTTCTCTGCGACAGGACTCACATGCTTCTATTCTCTGGCGAGACAGATTGCAGTCACATCACAGCACCAGGTGCTAGTTTTAGGGTCCCCCAATTTCAAGGTGCATGATAGCCTGAGTGAAGGATATTTGACGGATAGATTCTCCTGGCCAACAGAGCTGCACTAGGGTGCGACCATCTTGCAGTGGGCTCTCTAGCGCCCCTGCATGTTTTCTACCTTGAAAGGTAATAAGACGGGGTGCTCTCTCTCCCCCCCATTATTTTTTGCCTATTCCCTCGAACCCTTGCTCTGTTGGAGCCAAAGGGACCCACTGCTCAGAGGGTTCCATTGGTGTGGAGAATGGACAAACAAGATCCCATTGTAGGCCGACGAAATTCTTACGTGGCAGACCCTGAATTTATGATGCCCAACTTAATGTACATCTTGTGGAAGTTTGGCAGGGAATATGGTATATATTCTGGTTTTAGAATCAACAAGAACTTTTTTTTTCGGTTTATGCTTACAAATTGGTCACCAATGACTTTGTTTACCTATCTCTTTCTAACAGCAGAATATGATTTGTGATACTTGGGCATGGTGATCACAAGTTCTGTGACCTTGATTGAGGAGGCATCTTGACATGCTGCAAAGATGATGTGCAGCACCACAAGAGGCTTCTCTATTCCTCCTAAGGAAGGCAGATTTTTAAATGACCGCGATTTCCTCATGTTCCTTTATATATTTCATAACAGCCTGTACTGGTTTGCTGAACAATTTCTTTTTAGGAAGCAAATGTGTGTCTAAGTTCACTGCCCTGGGCTGAGTATTTACCAAGACTTTCTTTGGAGACACTCAGCAGGAATGTTTGCGTGAGAGGAATGGCAGCCCCTCAAGTTTACAATTACAACTGGGTTTCTAAACTGGCCAATGACTAGGTCCTTTCATCAAGGGATAAACGATTCCATAGAATCAATAGACGTGATGGGAGACAAAGGCTAAATACATTTGCTGTTTAGAGGAAAAGTTATAAATGTGTTGCCCGGTACAATGGTAGCGTGGGTGTGGAGTGGAACCATGTCACCAACTCGATGGAAGGGCAGTGTTAGAGTTGAAAGTTCTTTAGAACGAAGACTCAATAAGAGACCTGGCAAAAGCTAGAAGGATTCAGACAATTGGACTTAATTGGACTGTCTAAACCTGAGGGTATATGGGGGCCATCTTGCATGAGAACACTCGACTAGTTGCGGCTGGAGTACTAAATGGGCCTATACATTCTATAGGCTATTGCGGTTCCAGTATACTATGGAAAAGTATGTCAGCGTGAGCTTAGAATTGCTGTTATAGTATGCCCAGAGCATAGAGTGTTAGGGGACCCTGTGGCTAAGAGGGATACCTCGTTGTTTTGTAGGACTCTAAGGAACACCTTACTGGACTTGGACTTTCTAGGAAAACTGAGTAGGACAGAGAAAAAGGTGGGACCACACGAAATCTGATTGGGAGGAAACAATAATCACACAAGCAAAATGGTGATCAGAGCCAGCTTTAGACTGGTTCACCTGACAATCCTGCATAGGGGAGACAACATTAGCACACAGCTGCATTTATTTGGTAGGATCCCCACTTGAGTATCTTAGAGTGTGTGGCTAGGAAAGGACCTTTCTGCACATCATATGGTAAGGTCCCAAACGCTTGTGGGAGAATATTGAGGAATTGTTGTCCAAAGTATTGAGCAAGGTGACTCTTACATCAGTTACAGCAGCTCAGCTGGGTAATGGGGTGACCAGGATCTAATAAGGCATCTCAAAATATTTCAGCAACAGGATACCCTCCCGGGTGATACTGGTCTCTACAAATCTGCATAACATAACAATGTTTGGTAATCTAGTCTTGGTGTGGCTTGCGGAGATGTTGCACAGAAAAGAATTAGCCAACATTCCCAAATGTGGAATCATAGCAAATGAATATGGTGCATGGCAGAAAAGAATGCCTACAAAAGTTTGAAAAGGAGAATCTGGGCAATTCCAAAAGTCTGCCATATATGAATAAATAATGTTTACCCAGAAGGGCACCTTGGCGCTGAATAACAGCTGTTTATTGCTATCCAGCTCAGTTGTACTCATTTTATCAAATCTGCAAGGATGAACGAATGAGTGGACCTTCAGGATTTGAACCTGTGACCATAAAGTCAAGCACAGGTCCTTACAGTGGATGCATTAGTCCACTGAGTCACCAGAGCCACTATGTTTTTCTTCACATTACAGCCTCTCAAACAAATACTGTATACTGTCTATGCCGGGATATAATAAGCTCAGTCTCACTCGGGTCGTGTACCTCCTAAAACACATTGGCCTTTGGAAAATCTAATTTAGGAAATGGAGTTAAATTTAAGATTTTAGCCATCTCCTTTATTTGTGAGAAAGGCCCAAAAGAGGGTTATCTTTGAATGTATTTTCTGGGACATAACTTCGTTCCATTAACCTATCTATTGCCTACGGTACTGCAAACCAGCAGAAAGGATACGTGCATGAAAAGAAAGTTTGACTGTTCAAAAAAATAATACACCAAGCACATTTTCTTTACTCTCTAAATGCTGTTTAAAATGTAATTCCTAGGTACACTCACTTTTGTTTAAAAATAGTGTTCCTTTTAGCCATTTCTGAGCTCAATTACAAACTGTAATGTGGAAAACACACATTTTAATTATAAAAAGTGAAACGAACCAAAACATGTTCTTTTCACATTTTTCATGGTTATATTTACTTTTAGTAAAATAGGGCTGTTCTGCATTATAAGCGAGGGATATTATAAGGGTATGCCATTATTTATTTTTACATCACTTCTTGTGATTTACATATGCTAATTAGTCCCCACACTATTTTTTATAAAGCTAGTGCCCTGCTCTTAATTGTTTCAACATTCAGGGCAGCACTGTACTCCATTCAAATCTTTGTTTTTCTCTTCATCCCCTCAAACATCATCCAATAGGTAATGAAGAGACGGGTGCTAACAAAATGGCTTTTGCTTCCATTCAGCTATTCTGAGAATCACATTACAGGTAGCTTCAATCAGTCACTATGTTTTGTGATAATTGAAGATAGGATCTCTCCATTCCGAGGCAGGATGCAGTTATCAAGTACAGTTTTCCATAGATATCTAATGCACGAGGAATTGAGCCTTCTTCATCAAGGAATGAAGGGACGACAACATATAAGGAGTATACTTGAGGTCCACTGTTCACTATTCATAATAGAGAACATTATGTTACAGGTAAAACAAAGCTTGTTTACATTTTCAGTTTGTGCAGATCACCGGAGAGTCCCACTGTATGTATTTTACTCCAGGGGATGGATCGTCATTATTAACAGTGTCAAAAAATTTGGTTGGAATTCGATCATCTTACAAGAAGAATAAGGATGTTGAGCCTAAATAATGGTCCATGGGGTTAGGTCCCAACAATAAACCAAAATAAACTAAAAATACAATATGAGCCTATTAAGTTACAATAACGGTTATGACAATAATCCATACAATAATTATGAGTATAATGTGGTTAATACAAACAATATTAAAGAAATTGTTTTGCAAATTATTTAAAATAAAGGTGGCTGTATACACAAAATCTATGCAACAATCATTCAACTGGTCAGTTACACATATAGTAAAAATCAGTAGAAAATCGTACACAGTGTTGTGTGAAAAGAAAGAGGCATCGCCCTTGGCCAGAAGACTGAGAAAATACGTTTCGAGAATATATATGACATTGCAACAATATTTAAAAGAATCCTTATTTAAAACATAGATACAAACGGTAATTCAATTTCTTGATAACAGTTCGCCTGGTGTTCCTTCTTGAAAGGTGGAGTTAGGGTCATAGTATGTGGGCAATCAAATGCTTTAGAGTTGGACCCAATGTCTGAATACATCGATGTTTATTTTTTTTATTTTTAAACCATTCAGTCCCCAAGGTCAGATCTTATATTCGGGGCACAACAGATGCGATTAAGAAAGCAGAGTGACTTACATTTGATGCATAGCACCAAATCCTGGTAACTTTCAATATGGAATCACAGCACAAGAACATTTCCCAAGATGAGGCCAAAGTAGTGCTTTAACATCTGGAACAACGACATGACCCAAATTTGTAATTCAGCACAACGGGTGCTTATGTTTTACCTGTAAACTTTCCATGCAGATTCAGCCAATTTCTGGCCTTACTTCTTTGGATAGAATTAGCTACTGGAATCCTTTACAAGTCTTTGAAACTCAATTGATTTTGCATCCTAAAGAGGAAACACTGCAATGTGTTCTAAGCTAACTCAATTCCATCAGACTATCTAATAAGTTGGCATCATCTTAGAAAAGAGGCAGGTTCAGCGAGTCTGTCCTGAAAACAAATACACACAAAGTAAATACAGCAATTGTCCACAAATACAAATGGGGAGCTACAGATTCAGGTTCAACATCACCCCAAACTCGGCCTCACCATCAACTGCTCCATCAATTCCACCACCTTCCCGGAAGACTGGAAACACGCAGAGATCAACCCCTTGCTGAAGAAACCCTCTGCCAACCTGACAGACCTCAAGAACTTTAGACCCATCTCTCTTCTCCCCTTCCCAGCCAAGGTCATCGAGAAGGCCATCAATGCCCAACTTTCTGAGTTCATCGAAGTAAACCACATCCTGGACCTCTCCCAATCCGGCTTCCAAATTAACCACAGCACCGAGACAGCCCTCCTCACCGCCGCAAACGGTGGCCACACCCTCCTTGACCAAAACGAAACTGCAGCCCTCATCCTACTGAACCTCTTGGCTGCCTTCGATACCATCTCTCACCGCACCCTATGCACAAGACTCCACGACGTCGGCATCCACGGCGAAGGCCTGGAATAGATACACTCCTACCTCACTGGCCAAACACAGGGAGTCAGAAAACTACTGTTCCACTCGGAACCCACAAAGATCAGCTGCGTAGTGCCTCAGGGCTCTCTGAGCCCCACTCTCTTCAAAGTCTACATGGCCCCACTTGCAGCCATCACCAGGAACCACAAACTCAACATTGTCTCCTATGCAGACGACACCCAGCTGATTTTCTCCCTCACCAACGAACCCAGTCACCAAGAACAACTTCCATGGCAGGATGAAGGCTGTCACCACCTGAGAAGAACACCTGCCTCAAGCTCAACTCAGAGAAGACCGAAGTCCTCATCATGGGCTCCACCCCTTCCGCCTGGGACGACTCCTGGAGGCCCGCAGCACTTAGAACCCCCACACCCACTGACCACGCAAAAAACCTCTGCATCATCCTGGTCTCTTCGCTCACCATGAACCTCCAGATCAACGGCGTCTTATCATCCTGCTTCCACACGTTACACCTGCTCCAAAAGCTCTTCAAGTTGATCCCCACCGAGTCCAGAAAGACAATCACCCACGCAGTCATCAGTAGCAGAATCGACTACGGCAATGCACTGTATGCCGGCATCACCCAGAAACTCCTCAAGAAACTGCATAACATTCAGAACGCCTCAGCTAGACACATCCTCAACATCCCCCGCTGCAGCCACATCACCTGCCACCTGAGAGACTTCCACTGGCTCCCAGTCAACAAAAGAATCACCTTCATGCTCCTCACACATGCCTACAAAGCCCTACACGACATGGGACCTGTGTACCTCAACCACCGCCTCGTATTCAACGCACCCAACAGAGACCTCCGCTCCGCCCAACTGGCCCTGGCTACCGTCCCACGTATCTGCAAGACCACAGCCGGATGAAGATCCTTCTCCTACCTCGCAGCAAAGACCTGTAACTCCCTGCCTCTCCACCTCAGGCAACCACTGTCACTGCCTCAATTCAGGAAGGACCTCAAGACCTGGCTCTGCCACTGAACCAGAGCGCCTTCGACGAACCAGCAGCACTCCCCCATCCCCCCTCCCACCGCCTTGAGACCCTTACAGGTGAGTAGTCACGCTTTACAAGCCACCTGATTGATTGATTCAGGTTTACATTGAGCACTATATGGTTTTGCATGGCTGTTTTGTATATGTCAAGGACAGTGTTGACATCCAGTATGGGCCGAATTGAGAGATTAATTATTTTGCACACTGTTTCCATAGGTGTCTATTATGAAAACGTAATCACATATTCTTATGTACTTCAATGTTATTGTTTTATATATCTGCATATCAATGTGTGTACAAATATATTTTATAATCAGATATATGGAAGTCATTTCTAATGGATCTGAAGTGTCATTTAGCCACGATTATGCTTGCTAAGTTTCATGGCTGTAGTAGGCCCAGAAGCCTTTTTCATGGTACCGTGTACATTTACACATTTCTGCAAGTCCTAACTTGTTTTTAGTGTTTGGCGACTAAAAGCGTGATTTTAGGACAATAATGAGCTCAGCACTGTATTCATGAATGATATCTCCTCCTCAAGAACGTCTTGCACTTTCTCTCGGAAAAGGTCCTGCCACCTGCTCATTGGATACGTTTTACAGAAAGTAAAAAGTCTCGGTCACGTAATTAGGTCCCATAGACTTGTATAGAGATAAAGGATATATAAACTCTCCTAAATTCCATGTTTTTAGCATTAGACTCCAACTGACCTTTTTTCTAGCAATAGATCTGGTTATTTGAAATGACACAATATGTTTTATTTATCTGCTGACTGCTTGCTATTTTGCATTAAAATCACGTTGGACAGGAGGGCTTCCCTATGTGTTTTGTTTTATTTTTAAAACTTTCATATCAAGCACCTGCCGACCATTCGTTATCAACTAAGGCCACTGATTACCTATTGGAAACACTGTTTGTTTTAGTTACATTTATGGTGGTTATTGTATAACAATGTATGATGCATGTTTTGTGTTAAATGATAGTATGCTTTTAAACGCATCTGTAGTATTTTAGTTTAAACCTAAAGTTTTTCCATAGGGGCAATTCTAGATTTTTCTCATACTACTTTACAAATCTCAAGGACTCTTTCTCATATTAGCTATGAATAACAGTAAAGATACATGTGTCTTCAGCTTTCTCAGTTACACAGGTGCATCTTAGGTTCCAGGAGGCTTGTTACTCCGTTGCCAAGGACACTGGCAGATAATAAGCTAGTCTGTGAAAACAAAGAAAGTTTGATCATGCTGTACAGCAATGGTTCCCACCCTGTAGTCCACTGACTCCCAGGGCTCTGTGACCTGGGCCGGACTGGCCATAGCGGGCACCGGGCATTTCCCCGGTAGGCCGCTAGGGTGGGGGCCGGTTTTGGGCCCCTGGGGGCCGTTTTTGTTACCGGGGTCGGCAATATCGGCCCCCTGTAACAAAATCGGCCAGAACCGGCCCTCGCAAACTGCTCGGCTGCACTCCCCCTCACCCCAGGGGGGGCCGGCTGAGCAGTTTGCCAGGGTCGGTTTCTGTTCCCAGTCCGGCCCTGTCTGTGACACATTCCCATGGGGTCCGCAGGTCTCCAGCGCCTACCCAAGCCTTCTTCATAATTGAAGACATTGGGATTGGCTGCTGGATAAGGAAACGCCCATGTGCCCTGACAGCACACAAGAGCTGTGAATGACAGAGCAGGGGCGGCGAGACTAAAATAAAATCAGGCTAACCACCTTGGGTGCAAGCTGAAGGGTGATCTGCCTTATTTTATTATCTGTCTCTGGGTCGCGCTCGCATGGCAGTGCTGGTGTCTCCTTGTGTGTAAGTATGTGTGTTTGGGCCCAGGGCATTTTGATGCCCCTGTTCCCGCTCCACTTCTGGTCACGCGTTGCCCACAAGCAGAATCGCTGTGCCTCTTATTGTTTGAGGCTGAACAGCATTCGGACAGCTCAAGGACTGGGCCGACAGGAAGGCACTTCTCTAGCTGGGGCTTCTCGACAGAAGCACGCAAGTGTTTTTATATTTGTTACTTCATTTGTGCAGCAGTTGTAAAAGCACTACAAAGTTCCTTGTTTATCCAGCAGTTATCAGGTAACAATTGAAGTGCCTAAATAACTCTGGTGATTAATGTACCTACTGCAGAGAGATGGGAGTTTTGTCTAATGGCAGTTTTGACTCATCTAAGGTAGCGCAGATGGTTAATATGCCTGTTGCAAAGAACGTGTGCTATGCATATCAAAAACAATATTTTATATGCATAGTTCAGTGGGTTACTGCTTTTATCACAGAGATTCTTTTGTTCCTGTGCAGTTCAAAAGTTGCAATCATAATCTAGCACTGTGAGCTATGAACTGCCATCAAAGAGCTGCATGCAAACTGCATGGTACAAGTTAGAAATGTATGTTTTTTTCCCAGTCTTTCATTATCCTGCTGTTCATAAAAAAGGTTTGTTTGGGTAGAAACAAATTCTTATTATTATAGTCAATGCTAACCATTGTGTTATGTTCTGAATCCTGAGTTTGTGCTTCTCCAGACCAAGCACTCTTAAAAAATGCCTGCCAGTATGGATGACATGTGAATCCTACACCTTGTAGTCCCATTTGTCTTACGTAACATTTTGTTTACACTGATTTACACACACGTATGATTCATTGTCTCTACATGTGTGGGATGTAAAGTACTCCAACACCCTACACTGGTATGAAAGGTGCTATAAAACAAATGAAATACATGTGACAGAGGGGCTATGGAGAGATGAGAGGCACTTTTGGAAGGTGAAAGTGAGGGAATCATTGAGGAGCCAGAACAAAGATTCTCGTATCCTGGTGCACAGTAAGTTCATCCTTTACTATGCTTTAAAAGCTAATACAATTTAATATATAATGACAAATGTGTTGTAGAATGCACCATTGTACCCCGAATTTTCTGGGGCGGAGAACCTCCCAAAGGCCCCCTTTGTAGTGGCCAGGCTCGCTCACTGCACCCGCTATGGACCGTACCGGAGCTGGTCTTAGAAAATTTGCAAGGGCTGCTTTGGGTTCCCAGTTCGGCCCTGGCAAGAGCAGGAGCCTTATACCGCAAAATAAAACAAAACATTGAAAAGTCAGTCGCTAAGATGCAGCACCAACCTTCCCATTAAAATGTTTTGTTTTTTGCATATTTTCTCAATATAAAATGTTTAGTAATTAGAGCATTTGTTTGGTGTGTACTTGTTTGTGTACTTTTTGCCAATTTCTGTTTTACTGTTTGAAATTCAAATCATACATATTGCTTGGGGGTCCCCAGCTTCCAGTAGTGATTCGTTGGGGGTCCTCTGGAGTCAAAAGGTTGGGAACCACTGCTGTACAGGATTACATAGTGGGGTGAATGATGATTCTCAAAGCTTCAGTGTATAGAGGATTATGATTTTTTTTTAAGACAAGGAGGCTAGCATTATAAATTAATCTTTTATTCACTGCTCTATTCACTGTTCTGAGCAGCACCATTTCAAAGTTCCAAGAACACAAAGAAAATAGTCCCATATAAGCCCCTTGTCCACCATCTTCTCCCTCTTTTGGTGCTACTATATTCCATATTCATTAACCAGCTTGCTCCTTATCTTGGATTATCTAACACATTGATTACCTGTAAAACAAAGAACAACCTGTAATGTACAAAATACATTAGTGTATATATATATATATATACAAAAAAGAAGCAGATAAATCTGGGTAGTTCCCAAGTTTATGTTTACAGGAGCTTTTTTTTGCATAATTTATGCAGCACTCTAAGCCTGAAATGATATGGTTTAGACTTATACTGTGTGCTTCCTTGTCTCTGAACAAAGCTAAACTTCTCTGAAGAGCCATAATGATAGCAAAACACGTGTGAGGGGTTGCTTTCATTGATTCCATGTGGGCTTGGATGGTATTTTACCAATCCATAGCTGTAATACTGTGCCTGGAGTGGTAAAAGGTTTTTGTCATTTTGAAGCTCAGTGTGGATGGCACTGTGCTAATCTTATGCTTAATGACTTTGCTGTAGAAATGGCAAAAGACTTCGTCCCTTTCTAGCTCGGCGTGAATGACATTGTGCTAATCCTGTGCTGAAACACTTTGCTAGAAAAACAGACATTTGAGGTGAGCAGATACCGAGAATCGCTGGTGTTGTAGGGTGCTCTATACAGGAGCTTCTCCCCATCTAAACTTGGGAACTACCCAGAGTTCTCTGCTTCTTTTTTGCATGATTTATGCAGCACTCAGCCTGAAGGGTATTGTTTTGACATATATATATTTTTTTTATTCACTGAAAAAAATAAAGGTTACATTGACATTATATTTAGGTATAGTGATAATATCTTACTTTGCATTTAAATGAACTGAAAAATGAACTGAAAACAAAACAAAAATTAAAGAGGCGTTATAGTTAGGTGGAAATGGCAGTTACAACATACCGTTTTAAACAAACAAAACCCCTGAAATTCACCAGTTATAGTTATCTCAAGTAACTATAACTAGTGACAAAAAGAAATTATAATTCGCGCCCCGCCATGCACAGTTTTGTCATCAGATGTTGCAGTAATGTTATTAAAGATGTCATAGATCATGTCATGAGTCGTAATACGTGAGGTCATCAGCAGTGCATGGTGAGGGTGCCAGGATTCAGATCACCAGGACAGTCCCTGAGTCTACCCCAGGGGGTGTGGTGCATGAGGCAACACTAAGGCTCTGGGAGAGGGCAGCAACCCACCCTCCCCATTTTCAAAATATTGGCCCTAAGGATGGGGTCCCCGGAGCCCAATAGTGCCTCAGAGAAAAGATGCGCATGCCCCCTCCCCTTTATTTTAGAAATGGCCCTGAGGGATGGGGTTCCCGGGGCAAAACAGGTGCTTCAGGAGGTGGGCCACATGCTCCCCTCCTCGTTTATATTAGATATGGCCCCTGGGGATGTGGCCTCCGGGGCCTCTCCGAGGCTTGGGGATGGGGGCCACATGCCCTCCTCCCCAAAAGGGACTGCACCGTCCCCCGGGTCCTGGCCCATACCGGGGAAAGGGGATTTATTGAAAGGCGGGAGATTGCCATTTTATTTTGTTGGAGCCGCGGCGCCTCCTTGGCAGCAATAAAAAAAATTGGCCCCAGAAGGGTCCCTGTGTGACCCCACCGCCAAGCCTGCGGGGGGGGGGGGGAGCTATCTCTTCCGTGCCCCCCATATCTTTTTTTTTTTTACTTTATTCAAGGACAGGGGACTGAGCCCCTGATTCCAAAGATGGCTGCTGCCACATCTTTCTTGATGTGGTGGCAGTCAATCAGATCTTACCCACAGACCTTCTGTGGTGTGAAATATGCAATTTTTGTAGCCTATATTTCTCAGAAATTACTGAACAAATTTACACCAAATCACAAAATGCACGCTTTCTGGACTAAGATCTAGCTTTCTGCCAAATTTGGTGTCATTCCGTTCAGCAGGTTTTGCGGTATCGCTGTTCAAATTTCCTATTTCCCATGGGGAAAACACATTTTGGGACATTGTGGAGATCTGTCAAATAGCACCAAAGTTATAAGCAAACCAAAAAATGCTTTTTCAATGGAAACACAGACCTAACTAGAACTACCCAGAAGCGACTGCCACTGTGTATATATATATTACCCAGTGGCAGTACACACACACGACATTCCTCTCCACCTATCACTTAGGATGGGAGGGATAATACTAGCCTCTTTGTCATTTGTCTATAATTAAATCATAATTGTTTACACACAAAAGCGTCTAGAATCAGTGTTTTATGTCAAGACAGGAGGATAACATTATGCATTTTTAGAACCTTTCAAAGCAAAGTCTGAAACTTTCTTAACTGGTTTGAAATATTTTGTTAAAAAAACTCTACTGCCTTCATGATTTCTTCTATCCTACTTCCAGCACAAAAAACATTAGAGGCCCAGTGCGGCTCCTCAGCTAAGGCGGAGGAGCATCGCCCCACTGCTTTGAATCAGTGCAAGAAAGGAAAAATAAAATGATAATAACGTAATCTTATTATCATTTTATTTTGTCCCTCTGCAGCAGCTTTGTGTGATGGGCAGGGCGGGCCTGCTCTGCTCACAGGGCAGGGGAGGAGTGGTAGCACCCTCCTAAGTGCGCAATGACTGTTTGGTCAGCCCTCTCCGGCCGACCAAACAGTCATTGTGCACTTCACATTTTCTCCATGCAGGCTGAATTACAGCCCGCATGCAGAACATGCCCAGGCCCTCAGTCCCTGCTGAGCACCGAACCACGGCGCTCAGACAAATCACAACGCTGCATTGCAGCGTTGTGATTGGTCAGGGGAGCCTGGCTGCCTGCTTGAGGAGGGACAGCAAAGAGACGCAACGGTAAGGTAAGTTAAAAAAAAAATTATAATCCCCTCCCCCCCCCAATCTGTGCTGGCCACTGCAGTAGAGGCCATTGCCCCTCTTACAGAATGCACTTCAAACATTGATAGGTTCACTCTGACTCCTTCATTACTGCATTAACTCAAGTCAAGTTCAAACCTTTATTTGGTTGTTAAGCAATCATAAAAGGGCTAATAAGAAATAAAAACATACATTGCAATCCAAGTTCATCAATACTTTTTCAATGGACAAGCATAATCAATATATGCATTCATATTAAAAAAGGAATAAAACTATAACGCTTAAAAAACATTAATCAGGGTGCATTCACTCATCTTGTAATAGTTGCTGAAGACACTGGACCAAAGGGCTTCAGATAAATAACCAACAGTTGCTCTATACCTGCACTCCCATTTTTTTTTTTTACTCTTGTCTCATATTCTTTATTACATATCGCCACACATAATTTTAGAAAACCATCACATTTTGGC
The DNA here is from genome assembly GCA_963921515.1 of Calotriton arnoldi. Taxonomy (NCBI): domain Eukaryota; kingdom Metazoa; phylum Chordata; class Amphibia; order Caudata; family Salamandridae; genus Calotriton; species Calotriton arnoldi. Next base: position 27,866 of record CAWUFW010002336.1, read on the forward strand.
TAAAACATTGACTCTGACATCATTTTCGTCCTCTTCTAAATCTCAAAAAACCCCAAGTTTGGTTGATAAAATCTGTTATTTAACTCCAATGCTTTCACATCCGATACCCTTATGAAAGATATTAAACAAAGCATGTAGGCAATTTCCAGTATAACTCCCTTAAAGCCAAAAACCTATTGTTGGGATGGAAAAGTCCCTTGCATGATAATGGACCAGTACCTGTACCCTTACCCTGAGTGACCTAGCTGCGATGATATCTGGATTCTTAGTAACAATTTTTAATCTGATCTGATCTGATTTTTAAACTGATCATGTGTGTATGTCATGACATAGGCCTGTCTCATGGATGCGGTCTTGCTAAGAACGTGAGGGGCACCCAAAGCTATTCTCTCGAGTAGTGGAAGGCTCCTGCCTTCACCAGGAGTTAAGATACACAATCAAGATGTTAGTAGCATATCATGTTTTAAGTTTTAGCGATTATTAGACTGAACAGGCCTTTTTAGCTTGATCACTGGAGTGGTGCTGCCTGGCCCATTCTGGTAAAGTTTTGCCGCTGTGTGCTTAACTTACCCTTGGCCTGCATTGGGGTGTATGCAGTGATGGACAGTGCGCACCGGTGCCTGTGCATGCTGGGATGTACATGTGCCTGTGAAATGGTACAGTACATGAAAGCGTGCACTGTTATGTGTGCTTGCTGGGATGTGTGTGTGCCTATGAATTGGTACAGTACATGGGAGCCTGCACATGTATATTTGTGTGTGCAGATGTATGTATGCTTGGGAAAGACACAATACATAGAAGTCTCTGGGTCCAATTTTGAGAGACACAGAGCTTTCTGGAATGTGGTGGTAGAGGATTTCTGCCCAACAAATCTTTGGATTTTTGCATTCCAGAGAGTTGTGTGGAACACACACTGGAGAAGGGAAGACCCAGGCTCTTTGTGCACTTCAAAAGGGCTCTTTCTAATTGAGGCCTCTGGTCAAAGGGGCCAGGACACATGTCAGGAAGGAGATGGGCTGATATGGAAATCAAAGAGTAGGGGTGGGGGGCTTCGATAACCTTTTGATGCACATGTCACTGAGGCTGAACCTCGAATCTCTCCCATGGCCTTTGTCTGGCGCTACCAGATTTGGAAACACTCCTGCTGGAGCACAACAAAGGATTGGACACTTCAAAGTGGGCAACCCCTGGAACACAAACTTCTAAGACAGATACTAAATCATATTTGTGTCTGGAAATGGATTATAAAAAGGGGAGCTTCAGACTCCCAAACTGAAGCTGTACATCAGCTTGGAGCTCAGCTTGAGCACTGCCTGCTTGGACCAGGACTGTTGACTGAGGGTCTCCAAGTATCCCTGCTGTGTGAAGGGCCATCACCCAGGAGAATCAAGACCACTCACTCTGGATCATCAGCTTCTGCCTGACCCAAGACCAGAGGAACCTTTAAGGAGTGGGAAATTGCCTGGAGGATGCAAGGTTCAGGGGAATCATGTCGAGTGGATCACATGAGTAGAGTGTGAGATTATGGTCCATGTTGGGACTGCTGCACTGATTCATTGGGCCATCCGTTCATGTGCACAGTTCAAGATCCCCCTATTGCCAGGTGGGTGCTGTGGTACAGGTTGATGGCTGTCATCGTGGTGCAAAGTTGTGATGAGGGGGGCTGTTTCCCTGTGAAGCGTTGTCACCTGAAGAGGGACACTGCCTTAACTGTGTTCGCAACCCTTGTATGCCAGGTGGGGGCTGAGGTGAATCTTAAGTACCATCGCCCTGGTGCAGTGTTGTGGTGAAGTGGGCCGTCACCCTTTGAAGCACTGTTACCCAAAATGGAACGCCCCTTTAAGTGCATGTTCACAACCGCTGTATTCCAGGTGGGAGCCACGGTGAATCTTGAGGGCCATCGCCCTGGTACAATGCTGAGCTAATAAGAGGGCCATCACCCTGGATAGTGTTGTGACTTGCAGAGGGATGTCCTTTATTTTTTTTAAACTCGTTTTTATTTACATTTTGTCAAATACAAGATACATTGCATAAATCAGTGCTCATAATAGTCATACATCTCCGACGTGAATGCGGTTTGTCGCCAAACCACTGGTGGTAGAGAGGAAACAAAAAAAGACACAAACGTGTGGTACATAATAAAAGAACAACATTTCAGGTGGTCATGCCTCTAGGGCAAAATGTCTGTGCTGGAGAATGTGACAAGGATACTTGAGTAAACACAAGGAGATGATGGACGGAGCGCTGAAACTTTTCAGACACTCACCCCCAGTCACAGATCTGGGTTGAATCCATCATCGTTCTTTATCTCACTTCGCCACCTCAGTTTAGACCCAGCTATATGAAAATCAGTCTTGACCCTGTGCCTCATGGGAACAGTCCAGCCCGAACTGCCAAGCCAGGTCTTTCCGAACCGGAAACAAGCATCCTGGGACCGGTTTCGGGGTAACACCCCTCATCAGCCAGGTTAGCTTGAATCCAGTGGCAAAGTGAGGCTGGGTCTGAACTCGGGTGGCGAAGTGAGCTAAAGATCGATGATGGATTCAACCCAGATCTGTGACTGGGGGTGAGTGTTTGAAAAGTTTCAACGCTCCGTCCATTATCTCCTTGTAGTTGCTTTGTTCGTCCTAAGTTGGCAGGGTATGCCCAGATGTGGGTCCCTTGCTCACTTTGCCACTGGATTCAAGCTAGCCTGGCTGATGAGGGGTGTTACCCCGAAACCGGTTCCAGGATGCTTGTTTCCGGTCCAGGGAAGTCCTGGCTTGGCAGTTCGGGCTGGACTGTTCTCATAAGGCACAGGGTCAAGACTGATTTGCATCAGGCTGGGTCTGAACTGGGGTGGTGAAGTGAGCTAAAGAACGATGATGGATTCAACCCAGATCTGTGACTGGGGGTGAGTGTCTTAAAAGTTTCAGCGCTTCATCCATCATCTCCTTGTGTTTACAAGGATACTTGACCCTGCAATGTTGAGAACAATCAACTGAATACAACAACTTTCTCCAGGGTTGGCCCGCACCTGCTTACACGTGACAGAGGTAACCAGGTGACTCCGTTGTCAATGTGATAACTAATGTATAGTGGGAGGGATGCATCGTACAGGCTGTGGTGTGTCCATGTCGTTTTCAGCGGTGGGCCATCGCAGGCGTCTCGTTAGGGGTATCATACTAGTTCTGTCAGAAGTCCATCCCAGGCAGTGGCTCTTGGGTATTTGCGCAAGCCCCTGGAGTCTTCTCGGTGGAGTGACTTCTGGTGGGGTGCCTCTAAGTGGAGTGCCTTTGCATTCGGCTTGGTCCCGGGCCTCCAGAGAAAGGGCCAAGCTGGCTACCGTAGGGTGAAAACCGAGAAATCAGAGCTGCTACATCATCATCATAAAGTAATTAGCACCTCGGACCTGCCATTAGGACCCAAGTGTACTTACCATAATAACGGAGGAGCGCTGTGGATGGTGCCTGCTGCAAAGAGACTGCTAGTCCTCGCCAGCACCTGCCACCTTGGACTTCTGAATGCTTCCAGGCTCTCAGTCTTGTCAACAGTGGGAGCAGGTAAGACCGAACCTTGAATTGTTCAGCTGATAGATGATGGAAACTGCTCCTACTGCAGCACTGAGGGTGCTGGGACACTTTGATTTTAACTAGCCGTTGTGGGAGTTCTAAGAGTCGTACTCTTTAGTGGAGCCAAGCCTGGATGTTGCCTCAAGTGAATGGGGAATAACCCAGTCTGTAGCTGGAAGAGTGAGCCGTGGGCTCTGTGGGGACCATGCTAGAATACAGACCTTACGAAGAGGGTGTTATTATTTCATGTGTACCATATCTCACTTTGTGTGTGTATAAATACTACTTTTCTTATAAAAGCTAGTATTTGTCCGAATATTCAATTATTGCGCTTAAAAAATGTACGTTGAGTTGTGAGCCTGTGTTTGCCCTATAACTACTTCTTCCCCGAGAAGCCTTGGACTGTTCGATTCTCACCACCTCTGAGAGTCAAGTGCGGAACGGGTACTTGGGCCAGTTGCTCAGAGCACATAGTAGGCAAGGTGAGGACATCAGGAGTAAAAGACTTCAACCACAAGGGTTGGGCTAAGTAGATCCTACTTGCCCCGTCGCTCTCTGAAAGGCATTCTGACACCTATTCATTGGGCACTTCTCAAACAATTTGAAAATCAAATCATTACCCCCCAAGAATTCGATAATGGAACTTTGGCGGCCTTTTTAAGGATATTCCTTTCATAACTCCGCAGATCAAAGTTCTTCGGCTTACAGACATACCATGCAATAGAGTAGGTGCTTCTGATATAGCTGATCTGTAACAATTAACCGTCCAATAACTCATATCTTTTCCAAATAATTCTGCTAGAAAATTAGCAATCATTACCATATCAGCCTGCACAGGATTCAAAACTCTTGCCAAGCACCAACGTAACCAGACATTGCAGGCACTCCTGTATCTTTTCATTGTACCTGGTTCCCAAGACTGATTGAGGAGTTCTGAATCCTCTTCAAAAAGATTTGTGAATCTTCCTGAATTCCTGATATTTTCCAAACTAGAAGGCTGAGCACTCCCGACTCTATTAATGAATGTTCTGCTTCTACGTTTACCAGCAAGCCTCTGCAGGCTTGAAAAAGAAAATGGATTTTCACTATAATTTTCAGAATTGATGGGAACCAGGCCTGCACTGTCCAGAAAGGAGTCACCAAAACTGTCTGATATTTAGGCATAACCCTTCATTCCTAAACCCTTCATTCCTATCCAATTCTGGCTGAACACATCTACTGCCAATTGCCCTGGTCCTGGGCACCAACTGCTGTATTTCTCTAGCTGAAAAGTCAATTGGGAAGCAAATTCACTTAGAGTGTACCTCGACGTTCCTGAATTTTCTGAAACATTTTCTTTTTAAATTCCAGTTGCTGTAATCTAAATGACAAGAATTCTATTCCGCCACTACATTTTCCTTCTCTGATAAATATTTTTCCTTCAAGCCTATTTTGTTTTCAAAACAAAATTCCCATATGACAAAATTCCCATATTTATTTTGCAACTTCTAAAAATCTCTTCAATGTGCTTCCCCCAAATGTGTTTATATAAGACACTGCTGGTATTTTTTCCATTATCAGTAATACTGTATATCCTCGAATCTGTCTTTTGAAACTGTGAAGTGCAAAATATCCACTGCCTTCTCCAAAAAAGTGATATGTTCCTCTATGCCTTCTACTCTTATTACTTTCCCGACTCGTGAACAAATTACAATGCACCTCAACCTAAGTTCCTTGTGTAAGATTAAACAACAAAATCTGGGCCCGAACCAAATATTATATGACCATTCCACAATTCTGCGTTCTCTATCCACCAAAGTAAATCCTTCTCTGCCTCTTGCATAATGACTACTTTGTCGCCATACAAAAGACCCCTTAACGGTCTCAAGTTCTTTAGCTGTTGTGAAACCCTGTAATGTAAAGGCCCTTGAACCTCAAGCCAATTCCCTCAAACTCACTTCATGTTATTCCAACAAATGTCATACCTCTCAATTATACTTTCTTTCCTTACAGCTGAAGCTGAGCCCTTACAGTATCTATTGTGAAACCTAGAAACTTCAGGGTCTGAGAGGGTAGCATGAAAATAGATTTCTACTGATTCACAATGAACCCAAATCTATCCAACAAGTCTTTCACCAAAACCAACTGTGATTTTAACATATCCACATTCTAAGTCATAATCAGAATGTCATCCAAATAAATTATCATTCTTATTCTTCTTAAATGCCCACCTACAAGTCTTAGTACTTTTGTAAAACACCTAGAGGCTGCTGAAAGTCCAAAGGGTAGGCATTGCAAATGATATGTGATCTTCCCACCTGAATTGAAGATAACCCTGACTCTCCAACGCTATTGGAACCATGACATAAGCATCTTTTAGACCTGTTTTCATCATCCAATCCACTTCCTGCAACATATATCTTAACAGATGTGTTCCTTCCATTTTGAAGTGTGTGAATGCCACAAAATAATTTAGTAGTCCTTCAATTATTACAGGTCTCCAACCTTTGCCCTTCTTTTTCACCAAAGAAGATGCTCTCAAATCCTTTCTCCCTGTTGTCCCCCATTGTTTAAGTACCTTTCTCCAACATTTGTGCTTCTTGCATGTCACAATTCGCCTTCATTCCTGATGAAAATTCAACTCCCTTTGTTCATTCAGCTATATGCAGGGGAGGGGAGTGCTTAATTTGCAAAAGAATAAGTGCCTGTGCCCAAAACTCTGCTCCGGCGGTGCTAATAAAAATCGGTAAACTGAATACCAAGACTGTGTAATGTTGAATTCACCTCAGGACTCAGGTCCATGCTTTCTCCCTTTATGCCAGTTTTTCATTCTTTCTCTACTCCTTTTTACTGTTTGTGTATTTTGTCTCATTTGCTTGCGGTCAATATCTGATGAGGAAAAATAAATGCCAGTCTCAAAAAGTGAGTGCTGGTTGACCCCACCAGCAACCACTGGCTCAAATTAAGCATGGGGAGGAATCCAACTGTATCACATATCCTGACACCTCCTCAATGACCCAAGGATCTCTTTTTTATTTTCCTCCATTTCTCTAAATAATGTCTCTGCCTGTCTCCCACTTCTCCATGGGAAAAAACAGATATAATCTTTGTATTCACCATGTCCTGAAATTGAACTCTGGCCCGTCCTCTTGAGGATCTGTTTCTTCTTCCTCTGCTCCTCTGAGGAAAGAAACCTGCTGATTCTTTACTTCTTCTGTATGATCCTCTCTCTTATCCCTGTTGGGACTTATAATATCCACGACCGAAAGGTTGCCCTCTCTTTCCAGCCCTGCCATATAAATTATTTACACCAAACACTTTTCGCATGGATGTCTGATCTTTTTCTAGGGCAGTAAACGTTTAAACATTTCCTGAGGGATTTCACCATCCCTTCTCAAAATTACAGGCCTCTAGCTTCTTCACTAGAATGCCAAGAGTTGGGCTTATGCGTATCAAAATTGCTTTGCGCCTTTCTGATATGAGGCTCACATTAGCATATCCGAGAAAGCAAATTGCTCTCTGGCTCCAACCTCTTAGTAAATTAAAATTTATTTCACTACCCTTTAAATAAGCCTCCTCAACTAGATCAAACATTCTAGGCAAAGGACCCAAAATGGCTCATAATTTGTCCTCGCATTCCTTTAGCGACTGCTCCAAACCTTTCCTAGAATCCCTTCTTAATTAAAAAGGTAAGTAATTAATTCTGGATCCAAGCTTGGTGTAATTGTTTCCTTTTCACCGATAACGGGTGAGAACACTCTGTCCTCATCACACTTCTCTCCACTCTTTTAAAGGGTCTTCTTGTCCAAAACTTAATATACTCTGACACATTATCTAGTGGCCACTGGTTAGAACTTTGAGGGTGTCTTATATTACTTAGATCAAAAACATTTAAGACCCATGGAGTCCTTCAGTGTTTTATTTGTATCAGATTTAAGGTAATCACTGTCCCCAAATGTAGTACCCGAATAAATATCATTATTCAGATCAAGAATATACTGATCCATAACTTTATAGATATCAGTTTGTTCAAAGGTATGTTGGGAAAACCCTTTCCTTCACAGGGATATCCTGCAGTCTTTTTTTACAACACTTACCTCCTGGGAGTCACTTAGAACTCCAATCTCCTTAAAACTGAAACATTTGTTCCAGAAAATGTTTTCCCTTTTTACACACATTCACCCCAGGCCTTTGTGTTAGAAGCTGAGTTATTGGTTGTGAAGTATGCGAGTCTTTCACAAGTAATAGGTCAACAATTGTCTGCTTACTGGAACCAAGTACGCCATTTTTGCATTTGAATCTCTCAAGGTAGCAAAGTAGGGCAGTCCAAGGCCTACTCTGGGGAGGTGGTGTGGACTAGCAATCACAATACGCTGGCATGCAACAACACCACCACTCAATAAATGATTGTCCAGTCAGTTCCTTTACTTTTAAAAAGGAAAAGGACATTACATACACACTACTAAATACTACACAATAATTTACAAATATGCACATCAGGTAAATACCTCTGGTGGTTCCCTCAGGACATATTACACCTCTAGTGGGTGCAGAACCCATAATCATAATGCCCCTCCATACCAGACGCAAGATCACAATATAAGGGGGTGTCATTTTAAATATGGAAGGCCTATTGGCTTTCCAAAGAGGTTACCACATCATTATAAGGCAAGCCTATTGGCTTTGTCAAGGGCTCACTACATCACTATATAAGGCAGGCCTATTGGCTTTTGTCAAAGGGACATCACAGTATTAAAACAATAAGCACCAATGATATCTAGAACCACATTCAAATGCATTGTTCTAGATGTAAACATTGCATTGTTCGTCAATAATTTGTCAATAGAGATTTTGTATTCATAACGACACCAAATGTGTCAGAATCTTGCTTTTACCCTCCACAGGCCACATAATTCAAGAGGTCGCCACACTCAAGAAACAAGGAAAAGAAGCTCCAGCTCTCGGAGTACTTCCAAATGTGGCTACCTTGTAAGGGGGTCATAATTTCAATGACCACAAACACTTATGGTAATTTTTAAAATATACTCCTGGGGACTCTGCATTCCCCTCAGCCCCCACAACATTTGTTGATGGTGCCCCGCCATCCTGGGGTTACCAGAAGCAGCAGCACATATGCAAATGAAGACCACCCAGAGCATTATGGGGCAATCCAGGCTGGGACACAGGAATAATTGATAGGTATCTCGCTCCACTCTGTTCTTTGGCCTCCACAGATTTTTCTTTTTATATGTAAATTCCTGTAGCCCATGCCCACAGGACACCTGGGTGTTGTGCCACATTGGGGGCAGGATGGGGAGCCCACTCCTGGCTGCCCCAGCCAGCTCCCCACCCGGCTGGTGATGCTGGTTGCCGGCATCTCCATTCTCCCATGAGGGCAGGGTGTCGATGCCGCTGTGTGTGCCCCACTTCCCTGGGACACAGGCACAGAGAGAGGGATGGCACACCTCCACTGGGGGGGCATGACAGTGCTTCCCACTCTCTAGCATTATTGGAGTATGGAGATGGGATCCAAAACTCCAATTAATGCTGTGCCAGACCTTCTCCAGGTATCGGGAATGGGGAGTTGTGGGCCACTTCATTGTTGCACCAGCTGCCAAGGAGATGGGGGCCTCCAAGGGGCAATCTAGAGTTGTGGAGGGGACCCAATGCATGCCCGCTCCCCCCAGGTAAAAATATTGAATAAAGATGCGCGATCCTCGGGCCCTGGGGGGTATCTAGAGAATTGGCGGAGGATCGCCGCAGGCTTGTTTTTCACCTTTTTCCTATTGTTAAAAGGTCAGATGCTTGCAGGGCCATAACTCGGGCCGTCTTAGACCCATTTACATGCTGCCTGGTTCATTTTGCTCCTGGTGACTAGAGCTAGATAGCAAGGAGATTTTCAACAGGCCTCCTGGCCTCTAGAAGGGCATGCTTTGCGGGGAGCTGCATCTTTTTGCTCCCTGTGTTACCTTTCTCCTTTGCCTGACTGCTGGTGCTCCTCTCCTGCTGGTGGGGGCATCTTGCTCAGCCTCTTTGGCACCAGCCAGCAGAACACCCTTCTGCCCTCTCTCGCAGACTGTCTTGCAGAGCACCTGGGATGGCAGTGGAGTCCGGTCTTACACCAACTGGTCCACAGGGGGCATAAGGCCCTGGAGAGACCCATCCTAGTCCCGGGGGGGGGGCAGTTGGTGACAAAGCCCTTAGTCCATCTTGCAGTACATCAGGTGGCTCCTGTTTCCAGATAGCCATTCTTCCGCTGTTGTTGCTGCCCAGGTCAAGGATCTTCTTCACTGTCTCTACCTTATGCAGAGTTTTTTAAGTGGAGTGGAAAGTTCTAGATACCAGGCCCCCCTGGCCAATCCTAGGATGCCACATCATCCCTCTAACTCGGTCCCAACCCTCCTGCACGCATTCTAGGACAATCCAAAATGGTGCAGTCAAGTTTTGCTAAACAGAATTCCTCTGAGAGCCTCATCACTAGCGGACATCACTGCCAGATCCCGTCACACCAAAACTTCAAAGATGATCCCCTCCTGTGTTGGCAGTGCGACAAGCTAATTTTCCCTACACCCCTTTTCTCTCCCAGGAACTGAGTCAATCACTGATAATGGCTCCTTTTGAGTGAGGATGCCTTTGTTCCCTCTGCTGGGAAACAGAGTAATTAACTTGGCCCAGTAGGTGAGACAAAGGCCTAGAATCGGATTATGAGCTAAGCCATAGAAATTCAATGATTCTGGAATTCCCATAAGATGTGGATGTGTATTATTGGGAACCTCAAATTCAAACTCAGTGTGCATGTTTGACCCCAGTTTGACACCTTGCTGGACTGTGAGGACTAAGTGGAGCGAAACTGCACTTTAAGGCAGATTTGACCAATATATATAATACAGTGAAAGAACTCCACTTTTTCCAGTAAACCCTACTGACCTATCTATGAAAGCCCAATTATGTTATAAGGTCTACCCCAGGTCAGCACCAATCCTTACAGAGTCGCTTCTATGCCAGGCTACCTGTGCGCAATTACCAGACTGCGCAAGACAGTAGTCTCACATGCGCGGCCCACACAGGAGTGCACACTTGTATTAATGTGTAACCAGCCCATGGCCCCTTACCCTAGCTGCATCAAAGCAACCTTATCTTAAAAGCTAGACATTGGCTGTAAACACGCTAGGACAGATTACCATGATTTTACAGTTAGTGAGACTCCGGTATTGAGATTAACCCACAGTAAAGGTCCAAAAACTGAGTAGTCAAAAATATAAAAATCCTGAGGGAACCCATTTACAACATTTGCCACCACCAGCTGAAACTAGAGGAAGAAATAGCCATTTCTCTGAGTAGTCTTGGGAAGTAACAAGTAACAATGAGTTCTGGCCAGACATACCACTCCCCAGTTGTCCACCACAATATAAATCTTACACTGGCCTTCTTACCCCAAGACCACCCACTTAACTGAACCATTAGGACACCTCTCCCCACAGGGAACCTAGACTGCAGTAAGAACCTAAGTATCTACATGGCCTAAGCACATCTAGGCCCACTCAACTCTGCACCACCACATTTCCTTGCAAGGGTTCAGTGCCTTTAAACTGATAACATTACAACACACAGGTCTGAAACCCATCTCACAAGTTGCTCACCTGCTGGAGAATACGAAACCCTGTACCGTCACTCATCTGGGTCACTATGCCCTAAAAATGTAGACATCAGCCCCGCACGTGTCCTCTGTGCCTGACCCACAGCACTTATGCTGGGGTCTATAGCTTTCACCACACCCTTTTAGGTTGACTGTCTCTCCTAAGGAACAGCTCACTCAATGCGGGGTACTCCACTGACAGAGAGTGACCCCAGGTAGTCCCACCCATGGGAATCACCCTGGGAAACTTGGCCCACCAGTCCTCCTCAAAAACAGGACCCATGTCCCCCGCCCATGGACTGTCAAGCCCCACCGTGTCACTTCCCGGCCTCCAAGTAGTCTAGCTGGAGACCCACCTGGTACCCTAAAGATCTCCCTGTGAAATTTGATTGAACACCCTGAAGGCACACACTGCCGCATTCCACCTCACTTGGCTTAGGGACTGCCCGCACCTGCTGAGTCCATGACTGATAAACCAGGGCTTCTAAGGGGCCTAAGGGCCACACCTCAAGGCTGGTACACCTAAAGTGCACCAGGCAGGAGTCTGCGAAGACAGAGACTCTGCAGCCTGTCCTCCTGATAGCTCAGAGATAATCCCTAACAAAAGTGCACCGCCTCCTACACCACCTTTCTCTCTTGGGCATTCATCCCAGCACTGGTACACCCAATGTGCACCCACTAGAAGTCTTCCAGGTAGAGTTCTTTGCAACCTGGACTTCCGACAGCTCAGAGTGGCAATCCTCATCAGACATGTCTAGCACCAACCCAGACTGTTGCACAGGCTCCACCTCTTTCAGGGGTAGGCACCACTTCCCACCTGGTTGTGCCACTGTCAGTGCACTCACCTTTTGCACCATCATATTGGGGGCCACACCAGTGCCTGGCAAGCGAGGACATCAAGGGGCATTAGGGCCGCACCCCAAGGCTGGTATACCTAAAGTGCACCAGGCAGAAGTCTGCTAAGGCAGAGTCCTCTGCAACCTGTTCTTCAAATAGAACAGAGCAACAATCCCTAACAGACATGCTTCCCTGTACAGATTGATGCCCAAGGTCATCTCCCTCAAAGGCAGGCACTACCTCTCCACCTGAGTAGGTCACTGTGCTCTCACTCACCTCCTGCACACCCTCAGTCTGCCCTATGTCCCTTGTCCTGGGGTCAGACACCACAGGACATATCTGATTGGACACCAAGCTGGGTATCGCAACAGCCACCGCCTCAGGTTCAGACGAAACAGTCTCTAAGATGATATCCTTCACTGTAGTTCAGCAGTCGCCTACCCTACCCTCACATCTTGGGATCCAGCACTGACCCATCCTGGAAATCTATGGAGTCCACCACCCCTCACAGATTTCCTGAAGGTTAGTTGTTTGAAATTGGGTTGTTGGTTGACTGGGGTGTGAGTCCTGGTCAAGCAACAGCCTCAATCCCTTGCAGTATGAACCACAAAAAGTCACTAAATTAACCTGTGCTCAACCCTCTGTAGCTGTCATGGTTCTCACCTGATTGATCGCTGCAAGAGTATCATGGAAAAAGCGCGAACATTCCCACTATCCTACCAGAGTCTCCAGCAGTTCACTTCAATATACCTAAGAACTAAAGGACACCTCAGAGGGAAAGGGGGAAAGTGGAAGAGAAACATATGCTGGCAATTTACCGGATTCTGATGTACCGCCGATTGTGGCTTATACATGACACCTCATTGACAACCACCTTGGAAGCTTTAACATATGCACAAAATAAAAGCCTTCTAATTAGAATCAGATTAAATATTCAAATAAAGTTTATAACATTTGGGCCCTATTTGAATGTTTGTCAGAATATTATATCTAGCTCAGCATGAGTTTCTCTGACATCTGATGTCTTTTAAATAATGCTCCTAAAAGATAAATAGCAAATGTTAAGTCTGCATAAATGCATTTTACTTTCAGTAAAGAGATGAATTTAGAACGTTACAATAAATACTAGCCTAGCACACAGGAGTGGCATTAGAAACAAACCAAACCTTCATTGGTAATGAAGAGTTAATCTTTGAAAAAATAAGGAATCCAAATGAGAAAATTAATGTTCCACAATTTGACTCAGAGCTAATTTAGCTCTATATAAACAAAGTTATTTAAAGCCTTTGCCAGCATCATCCATTAGAGTTCTAGGAATAAAATTCTTCTTTCTGATAAGAAAAATAAAACAAAATGAAATGGTTTCACCTTCTTGAAGAATAATAAATCAGGAACGCAGCAGCTAGCTTCAGTAGTTTGTGAGTGTTTGGGAAGCAAGAAATGTTTGTCTCAGCTGCTTAAATATCAGAAGTGGCAGAGATTATGGAATTACATATTACGTCTTACTGGAAGATGACTCATCAGTTTCGTTTTCACAGAGCACTGCGGACACCATGCAATTGTTTATTTAACTGAATAGGAGCAAGTTAAAGTTTGGAACTAAAATGATTATTTTGAAGCCTGCTCTGGGCCACAAACTGTAGGCTGGTGTGTATATATGTTAAATACTGTAAAGCCTCCTCTTTTAACCTGCTTAGCATTATTTTGCCATTTTTGCCTATTTCTTCCAGTGACACTATATTTTACAAAAGGCTCCTTTTTGTACTCTTCTAGTGTATAGCAAGGCAGTGATGTAAATGTATCTATGAGTGTGACAGTAGCTTGACACAAAAAGCAGTGAGGCTTAACTTAGAGGCAATGTGTAAAGTATTTATGCAGCACACGAACAGTAATAAGGTGAAAACACAACACAAGAAGAATTCCAAACCAATTTAGAAAAATAGAGTAGATTTTAATAAATTAATTGACAACAAAATGACAAAAATCCAATCAGTAGAACCGGAGTTATGAATTTTTAAAATTTTTAGTAAAAACTAGCACCTAAAAGATCAAAGTGCCAACCGCGGACATCTAATAACATGAGACTGGGTCAAAGTCGAAAAATATGGCCAACCGCGATGGAGCGCGGTTCGGATAGAAGACATAGATTGGACCCGGTAAGCGCTTACCTTTGGACTTGAGAAAAAACTCTGAGAAAAGGTGTCTGCGAAGGAAAAGTTTCAGCAGGGCAAGGCTGCAGAAGTTGTCCAAGGAGGGAGCTTCGTCATTGTATGGTCTTGGGTCGAAGCCTCAGTTAAGATTTCTACATTCGGACTTAGTCTCCGAAATGGAGACCAAAAACCTCCAGCGGGAATAGGTAGAGAGCTGGAGCCGTGGACAGTTGCGTGAGGTCAGACACCCCTTTGGCAAAGGACCGCTGAAAAGGATTTGCTGCTGCAGAGAAAAATGTAGTGGGAGAAGCCATGAAGTCAATCCAACTGGTGATGCACCTTGGGCGGATAGGTGAGCAGGTTGGTCCCAGTCTCCTCCTGGTTCTCAGAGCAGGTTTTGGCCAAAATATTTCCAAGTCCTCAGTTTTGGGATTTTAGCTATCTGGGTACCTGTAGCATCACTTCCAATGGTCCAGGGCTGGAGGGGCACAACTTGGAGGGTCAGGACTCACTCATGCTGGGTCCAGGTGTGGGTTCAAGATGGAGGCTGCCTTTTTCGTCCATGTGGTTATGAACAAGAGGCAAGCAAACTAGCCCTTGTTAGTCACTCTGGAGGTCCTGGGACAGTTGAAGATCCAGTCCTTGTACCCAGGTAGCAGGAAGCAGAGCAGCAGGGCAAACAGGGCAGCAATCCATGCAGGTCAGCAGTCCTGAAGAGCAGGAGTCCAGCAGCACAACAGTCTTTCTTCCTGGTAGAGTATCCACAGGTCCAGAAGTATACTTAAGAGTGGGTCTGAAAGTCCTGTTTTTATACCCTGGTGCCCTTCTTCTGGAAGGTGGGAGATGCTTCTGTAAAGGTTTTTTGATGGTTGCAGGGACAATACAGGATGTGCCATGACTCAAACAAGATAGCTTTCTTGGATGTCCAGTTATATGTAGTCAATGATGTAGTCAATGATGAAATACAGAGTAGACTATTTCGTAAAGAAACAGCCACAAGCAATATTCTCAGAGCAGACAGTGCCCATCCGGCTGCAGTTATCAGGGGCATCCCATATGGAGAAATAATAAGAACCCGTAGAAACTGCAGTAATGAGGAAGATTTTAGAACCAACCTTAAGGATTTACAAACGAGATTGTCAGCACATGGCTATTCACAGCGTAGTCTGGAGAAAGCAAAGACCAGGGTGCACAGAATCAAGAGAGGAAACTTTGGTTCAGAAATCAAAAAGACAATCACAGGGGAGATTTGCCTTCATTTCCACCTACAGCACTAATCATAACAATATTTTTAAGGTGCTGAATAAGAATTGGAATCTCTTGAAGGGGGTACCGGGACTAACTAACAGCATCACCGATAAACCACTAGTAACATACAGAAAATTTCCCACGATTGGGAACAGGATTACAAGAATCTATTTGGAGCCCAAGAGAGATATAGGTCCCAGTTGATTGCCGGGCCATCCGAAGGGCTTCTGCACATGTGGTTCATGTACAATGTGTGGGTTGGGACTAAACAACTTGAAAGAATTTAAATATAACACGGATAGATCTTATTGTGTTAAGGAATTTATCAACTGTAACAGCTGTTGTGTTATATATGTCATCAAATGTGAATGTGTGAAAATTTACATTGGTAGCACCAAGAGGGCATTGAAAACTATGATCCAAGAACATCAGAGATCCATTTTGAACAATGATAGCAGGTCCCCTATCTTACAAAACATGAGGGAAAGTCACCCGGACAATACCAGTTTTAAATTTCATGGGATACAAAAAATAGTCCTGAATAAAAGAGGAGGAAACTGGGAACTGAGACTAAGGCAGGAGGAGGCAAAATGGAGAAGTAGATTGAGGATGGTACAGTTGGGCCTCAATATAGAAAATAAGTTTCATTACTTTCTGTGACACCGTTACAGAAGCTGTGGTAGTAGCCGGAGCAACATGCTGCAAGGAGTTTGGGCACACTTTCAGGTCATGCAGATGCATTTGAGGCTCTTGAACCTGCACTTGAGGAGAGTAGAATAACAAACCTGGTGGTATGTAGAGTAGTATAGGGGGAATGTAGAGGAAATATGCAGCATTGGAGGAAGGGGGGTACTGCATTTCTCGGGGATACACTCGGGCGGTGAGATGTGTAAGATTGGATTTTTGAATGAATGAAATTTGAAAACATACAAAGTAGTGCCAATTTGACGGTTGATGGACCACATTTTTTCCTAGGTTATACTGAAGAATATTATAGTTAAATGATTATCAGGACCTAAGTTAGGGGTGTTCAACCCCCAGACAGTAGTAGGGTAAGTGTAGAGCCAGGTCTGACCGGAACACCGCTCTCTGGCGAAACCAGACATGAGGGTCCGCGAGGGGGTAGAGATTGACGTGTTGAGTGGTAACAGAAATGCAGATTCTTAATAAACTGACTCCGTCACATTCCTCGATTGGGGTATAATACGAAGGAAGGGGTATCCTTTAGGGTTCGGCAGAATTGATGATATTGGGCCACACTGACGGCCTATGCAACTGACTGGTAATGGTAAGGCATTGAGACTGGTGAGTGAACATTCCCCACTAGGGTGCACAGGACTTTGTTCCCAGGCCCGCAGAGGCCGATTGGAGTGTGATGATTGGTGGAAACATTGGCCCGATGGAGATTGCATGGTTCCCACTCTGGTCCGGGCCTCTTGTGATTGGTTGGAAAGACGGACCACGTACGGCAATGAGGCACGGTCGGAAATGTTTGTTGGCTGAGGAGCTCATAAGGGACCTTGTTTCCGGTCCGCGTCTGAGAGTTATCCTTATTGGCTGAAATGCCTAGGTATTTTGAATTAGACGGTTCCCCCTCCAGTCCGACACATTTGGGATTGGTCGATTTGACGGAAGCCCAGTAGCGAAGGTGTAAGAAGGGGTTCAATGAATGGAGGAGATATTTTTAAACAAAAGTGACGGCGGGTGGATTATTAGAGCCATATAGGGTGGATCAGCATGGTAAGATGATATTTGAAGCCAAACGGCATAAAGAATGGTTAAATGGATGCTTTGAAATATGAGGCAGGATTAAAGGTTTTTGATTGGCTCCGGAGTAGGAGGACCAGAGAGGGAACATACATCAGGAAAGCTAATCCTGATTTGTGATTGGTGGGCTGTCCAGCATGAATAAGGTAGGTCTGTGGAGTAACTGGACAAGCGTCGACCAGATGAATACTAGAGGAGGAGTAAGGTCATTTCGAATAAGGTGCGTGGACTGGATTTGCAGCACGGTATAGGGGAAGGAGGAGGAGATTATTATTTTTGGATGCGGAGGAATCATTGGAACAGATCTAGGGGGGATTTGAAGGGTATTCGCTGATACGACTTTCTCATCAAGACTTTTTGGGTGTTCTAAGCTGCATGGATTGATTTGACAGCAATGTATTGGGAGAAGGAGAAGGATATTAGCATCCGTAGACATGGCGGCTATTTGAAGGGTATTTGCCATGATGATTGTTGATGAGAACCTTTTTGTTAAGAAAGGTAGCTAGATTGCTATGTTCATAGAAAGAATTGATTGACCGTGCTCGTTCGTATATTCACTTAGGTAGGATGGTAGTTGAAAGATTGAATGATAAACCAGGACTGAATAAGTTTGTTTTTATTATAGAAGAAAATGGGAACAGGAGGCCATTCTTTGGAATGAATTGTGCTGCATCCAGACAAACATAACTGACGAAAGAATAGAGTCTTCGGACTTCATCGTGATCTTGAGGTAACGATTACTTAATTTCATTTACTTTGTGATAAGGATATTTGCTCCCTAAAGGGGAGGGGGGCACATTACTTTTACACACACAGGATGGAAGGTCTAAATCACTAAGAGGTGGGATCGAGCCACTGGGGTATTTATCCTTGAGAGTGACCCCTGTTACGTCTAGATACAATGAATATGGATCTTGGGAGACAGTAGTATATAATGAGCATCAATTTCGGGGGATATTGAGATGAACCTGGATGTTTTTTATTTGGATTGTTGAGTAAACAATGGAATATGTCACTGATGTGTTTTCCTGACATTATGTCTATGATAGATTGTATACAGGTAGGGAGTCTTGTGGGGGATATTGGGTAGTTCTTTGTATTAACTGGTAAAACTATGTACAGAGGTTGATATGAACATTGTAGAGACAACATCACATGAATGATATGTATATTTTCAGTTTATAGCCCTGATGATGTCCGCATGGGACGAAACGCGTTGGCTGGACTGAGATGACTGCTTCTGATGAAAAGCATTGATTGAAAAAATTTGGAATCAAAAAGAAACGCAAGACTCCCAAGTGACTATTTTTGGGGATCAAAATGAGCTATTGGATAAAAATGACTATTCTTAGAATCTCTGAAAGAAAAATTATAGGTTGATTTGTATATGCTCCTTTTCTTCTAAGGTTGGACAATACAGGGTAGTTACACACTTTGTGTGAAGGCAAGAGCACAGGCTATTCAGTTGTAAGTGGGGCTGTGCTCAGCTCCACCGCTCATCCTGCCAGCAGATGGCCCATTGAGGTACACCTAATCCCATTATTGTGTGACTGTCTGGGAGGAACTCACAAAGTCTAACTGTCAACTACACCCAGTCATGTGGCCCAAGACAGGCTGCAGGCACAAAAGGGCTAAGGGCAGGAAAATGGCAGCTTTCTAAAAGTGGCATTTTCGAAATTGTAAAGAAAAATCAGACTTTACCGTTAAAGATGATTTATCATTACAATTTCATAGGTACCAAACATGATATATCTACCTGTTCCCAATTAGGAATTACAGTTTATTAAATGCAATAGGAATCTCCAATGTTATTCTATGGGAGGGGTGGCCTCACAGTAGTGAAAAACAAATTTAGGAGTTTTTCACATCCAGGACATGTAAAATTTACAGTACATGTCCAACATATTAATTACAAGGCAAGGGGGTTTAAATGCCAATTTGACATGGCAGTTTAAAGCTGTATTCAGGCTTCAGTGGCAGGCCTGAGACATGTTTTCAGGGGCTACTTAAGTAGGTGGCACAATAAGTGCTGCAGGCCACTGTTCGCATTTAATTTACAGGTCCTGGGTATAGCGTATACCACTCTACAAGGGACTTGTAAGTAAATTAAATATGCCAATAAAACCATATTTAGGGCATTGAGCACAAGAACTTGAACACGGGTTAGCAGTGGTAAAGTGCACAAAGTTCTATGGCCTACAAAAATGAATTTCAGCACAAATTGGAGGTAAGTAGGGAAATGTTTTGGGGGAAAACCTCCCTGAGGCTGGCAGGTCTAACATCAGTCACTAGCCCACCTGGGGAAACTAGGACACTCACTACTACACTACTATGTCTCCTCAGGGCTACCACTATAACTCTTTCCTCAGGAACATCCCCTTACTGGAAAACTCAACGCCAATGCACTCTATGCCACTAAACTCTACGCCACTCTAATCTACTGTGTGCCATTACTGTACTCTGACACTGCACTCTATGCCTCTCTACTCTACGCCAGTGCACTCCACCCCACTCTACTATGCACCACTGGACTATACACCACTCCAGTGTAGGCCACTCCACTCTGCACCACTCCACTTTACGCCACTCCACAACACTGCACTCTATTCCAATGCACTCTATACCACTCCACCCTACCCTGCACCACTCCACTCTAAGCCACTTCACTCTACTCTGAAACAATCTACTCCATGCTACTGCACACTCGGCCACTCTACTCCACTCTGCACCACTCCACTCTACACTACTGCCATCTATGTTGCGCCACTCTACTCTAAACCACTGCACTTTACACCATTTTACTCAAACCAATGCACTGTACCCCACTGCACGGACGCCAACTACTTTACAACACTGAACTTTATGCAACTGTACTCTACAACATTCTACTCGCTGCCACTGCACTCTATGGCACTGTACGCTACGTCACTCTACACCATTGTGCTCAACGTCACGGCACTCTACCTGTCACTCTTGGACAGCTCCCCCTCTCAAACAAATGACCTATGAAGATCATGGGCACTATGACTTTTTCATGTGCCCCACCCTCCACACCATGGGCAAATTTCTTAGGGACCACCCCACCCTACTTACGGGAACCCATGGGGTATCTCTAACTTCTGGGTACTCTACCGCTCCACTCTTCCAGTGGTTGTTGGCCAGTGCCAATGGCGGCAAAATCTTTGCTAAATGAATGACTCAATGAGGTGTCTCTGGTGAGAAATCTGCCTTGCCCCTGACAAAACCAGAATTTCTTGAAGCCCTCCATCTCCAATAACCCAAAAAGCAGGGCCCACCCCTTTACCTAATCTATTGTGTTCGTAACTGTCTCAGTCCCTAAACCTATAGAGAAGCACCCTCCTCACACAGACCTCGAGTGTATACTGTTGAGGTTCAAAGGACACTATGGCCTGGAGACACTCTAAATGGACACACTGTGATGCTCACCTCACCATCACAAAATTTCAATAATGCAAACACGTCACTTTAAACAGTTAATACATCAATCGTCAAAATGTTCACATCTTCATTCTCCCTGCCCACTCTATGCATGCAGGGTGTCAATGTTGCTGTGTGCGCTTCACTTCCCCCGTACATAGGCAAATGGAGCAACAGTGGCACACCTCCACGGGAAGGGGTCATGGCAGCGCTCCCCTGGTCTCTCTCTAGTCTCATCGGACTCCTTGTTTGGGGTCCAAGGCCCCAACTAATACTTTGCCAGCCCTCCTCCAAGCATCGGAGTCCAGGGATGGGGGCCCAGGCCACATTCAAAGTGACACTAGCCCCAGGGCAGATGGGAACCCAACAGGAGCAATCTAGAGTCCGGGGAGGATGGGGCCCATAGAAGCCCACTCCCCCAGGTAAAAATATTAAATAAAGTTGCGCTGACCCCCAGGCCCTGCATCACCCCAGGGGTAGCCAGAGATTTGGCATCAGAGCAACACATGCTAGGTTTTCACTGTTCTTCTTGCGTTGAAAGGAAAAATCTTTTCAGTGCCATAACTCGGTGCCAATTGGGCTGATTTGCATGAGATCTGGCTCATTTTGGTCCTGGTGGCCAGGGTTTGCCATCAGGGATATTACCAACAAGAGTGGCCTGGCTTCTAAAAGGGCACACTTGCGGGGAGCTGGATCTTCTGGCTCCTTGTGTCAGCTTTCTCCTCTGCCTGACTCCTGGTGCTCCTCTCCTGCCAGTGGGGACATCTTGTGCATTCCCTTCACCACCAACCAGCAGAACACACCCCTGCCCTCATTCCCAGGCTGCATAGCATCCTCACTCTCCTGCACACCACCTGGGGTGCAAACTGATCCTCAGGTGGCATAAAGGGGCCAGCGCCACCGTCCCTTGCTAGACTCATCCTAATCCTGGTGGTCAACTGGTGACAGAGTACTTACAGCATCTTGCAGGGCATCAGATGGCTCCTGCTTCCAGCTAGCTATTCTTCCACTGTCATCACTGCCCAGGGGCAGGATTATCTTCACTCTCTTTCCCTAGTGCAGGGGTTTTTAAGTGGGAGTGGAAAGTTCTACATGTTAGGCACCTCTTGCCAATCCTGAGATGCCACATCATCTCTCCACTCCTGTCCCACCTCTCCTGCACAACATTTTGGGACAATCCAAAATGGTACCATCAATTTTCTCCGAACAGAGCTCCTCTGTGGGCCCCAGCTCTTATCCAGCTGAGATCACTGCCAGATCCCTTCCCACCAAAACTTCAAAGAGAAGTCCCTCCTCTGCGAGCTCCAGGTGTCTGAGCTTCCTCTTTTGTTCTGTGGGTCTTGGCTGCCCATCCCAGGTGCAGTGTTACAAGCTAATTATCAGATGCAGATTTTCCCCAACCCCTTTCCTCTCCCAGGAACTGGGTCAATCACTGATAATGGCTTCTTGAGTGTGGGGAGGTCTTTGTTCCCTCTGCTTGGGAGCAGAGTAATTAACTTGTCCCAGCAAGTGGGACAAAGGCCTGGAATCTGATTAAGAGCTGAACTAGAGAAATATGGCAATTCTGGAAGTCCCATAAGATATCAATGTGTCAGTGGAAACTGCAAAATCAGACTTGGCATGCATGTTTATCCCTAGCTTGACATGTTGCTAGACTGTGTAGGCCTAAGTGGAGTTAAGCTGCACTTTAGGTAGTTTTCACCAATATGTAGAACACAGTGAAAGCACTACAGATTTTCCAGTAAACCCTACTGATCTAGCTATGAATGCCCACTAATATTTTAAAGCCTACCCCATATCAGCACCAAACCTTGCAGAATCCCTTCTGCAGCAGGCTACCTGTGCAAAATTACAGAAGAGAGCACAACAGTAGTTTCACACACAGCGCACACAGGTGTGCATCCGTGTTCACATGTAACCAACCCAGGGCCTCTTACCCTAGTTGTGTCGCAGGAGCCTTATCTTAAAAGATAGACACTGGCAGCATACACGCTCAGTTCAATTACTGTGAATTTACTGTGGGACTCGGGTAGTGATACTCACCAACAGTAAAGGCGGTGGCCTAAATGTGCAGAACTCATTTGCAAAACCCTTTTAGCCCTTTATTCCTCTTCTGACAGTGACCAAAATTCTTTATTCTCTTTCCTTTTATCTTCTTTTAACAGTGATCTTACTCTTTCCTAAATTGTATCCTGTAAGTCTTTGCCAGTTATTTTTTTTATAATTTTCACCTGTTTATCCATGGGCAGAATACTTATTTCTTCTGCCATGTTTCAGTTTTATATATATTTATTTCTCAAAAAGAATTTCTGCCCAAATAAATGCCTATAATGTCAAATAGGTAAAACTCTTAGTTAAATTAAATAGAGGCACTGCTGACATGTTGAAACTATCAACTTACTGAAACTCCAAACACGAATACCTTTACCTGATCTGCAGTGAAAACAACGGTGTGTCTCTTAGCGACACTTTGAACGTGCCCAATCAGCCCTAGAAAACAACGTCATAACGTTATATCATCATGCATTGCCAATATTAAAGATTGACACCCACAAGCTTGTCTTACTGGGAATGTGTTAT
The DNA here is from genome assembly GCA_963921515.1 of Calotriton arnoldi. Classification (NCBI taxonomy): domain Eukaryota; kingdom Metazoa; phylum Chordata; class Amphibia; order Caudata; family Salamandridae; genus Calotriton; species Calotriton arnoldi. The sequence goes on from CAWUFW010002336.1 coordinate 51,052, forward strand.
GCCCTCACTAAAGCAAAGGCTTATGCATGAGATGCTCATTTGAAAAAGCTCAGGCGCTCGTCAGAAGAAGAAAAGGCCCACTCGAATTTAACTAACTGAAAGCATGTAAAAGCTCTTTTAAAATTATAAATCTGTTTCATATTAAAGCAACCAATGTAAAATGCTATTTATACACGTTTAAAAAACGATCATATAGATAATTAATCCCCTTTAATAAAAATAACCTTAAACATGCAAACACTGACATTCTAAATCTATAAATTGGGTTATACATTAATCAAGCCCCAACTTCTCAACATTCCTATATGTACTCCTACTCTGATACAATACTTATGATAAAATTAGGAACGTGCAGTTATTTGCTCAGAAGCAGCAAACAGGAGGAAGACGGTGTTGCACAGGGGCTTACATGGGACTACAGAGTTCTATTTTCTTTATGTGTTAATACAATGTTCTAATTCTTAGAACTTTGAAGCATTGATTAAAAGATTATTGCATACTACTAGCCCCCTGTCTTGCTATAAAATTTATACTTTCCAAGAACAAAGTGACCACACCAAAACTGGCAGATATCTAGAGAGAAACAATAAGAATTGTTAAATGCTATTTGTAATGGTGTTGGAGTGAGGATTGTTGATCCTGGAGAAGGATGGGCTTAAGAGGAGAGCCCTTGACTATATATCCGACTGCCGCCTGCTCATGCTGCCCCCTCTACCTGGGCTACCTTCCTCTTGCTTTCTTGACTGCTGGGGGCACCTAGGGGACCAGCATCCTCTCTTCTGGCGACCGCCACAACCTCTTCCTACAATGAAGGTTTGCCTGGCTGCTCCCCCCTCCCTGAGCCTTAGCAGTTGAGCAAGCTGGTCAGGATTGGAGGGATTTGTCCCCCTCCTCCTCCCAGTGTCATCATTTCAGGGTGAGGCCCGGAAGACCTTAAAGGGTAAAGACAAGGGCCCTGCGGCGCAATCCAAGATGGATACATTTACCACGTACACTGCGGGTGCCACTCGGACTCAGAAATCAGCAGAACCCCCAGATACAACGGTGATTCTACAGGCTATCCAGGCATCATGGGAGGCATAGAGACCCAGACAGGCGAAGTGCGTATAGATGTTACTCTGCTTCGCCAAGATCTCCATAATGTAGCCAACCGGGTCACTGAGGCAAAGTCCCAATCTCCACAATGGAGGTTGAGGTCCACACATTTAAATCCTCCGTCTCCAGACTCCTCTCTGCCACCAAACACCTTGAGTCACAAACTGAGAACAGATAAAGATGAAACATTCTACGATTTGTGGGCTTCCCTGAAGTGGCCAAATCCGGCGACACCAAGAGATTTCTGGAGAATTGGATTAGGTTCTAGGCGCCAGCAGAGGCCCTGTCCCAGTTGTCTGTCCTGAAGCAGGCCCATAGATCCCTGGCCCCCCCAAAACCGCTCATCACTCGGGTCCTGAACTACAGAGATGCAATTCTTCACGAGGCTCCGAGACTCCGCAATCTTCCCTTCGATGGCTCCCGATCATATTTCCAGATTACACCAAAGCAGTACAGACTAAATGCAAATCATTTACTGAGATCAAGCAGCAGCTTAGGGTGCTCAATACTCGTTTCATGCTGATCTTCCCAGCCACCTTAAAAGTGATACATGACTCCCATCCTCATTTTTTTGATTCTCTGGAAGAGGCCTATAAGTGGGCGGCAAAGCGGAAGTTCCTGTCACTGGATGGGCCGAGGCATCCTCACCAGGTGGGCTCGACCCCTGTTGGGCTGTCCTTGCCTGGAGGCCTCCCCGTAGAAGGACCTATTCCGGCAGGAATTGGGGGCACCGCACTCGCTCCTCAGACACAGATCTGGGAGTGCCGCAACCGCACCTCCTGCCCCTTGCTCGGAACAACAAATTGCCGGGGGGCCATCTAGGCAATGGGTCAGGGTCCTAAGAAGCCCTCATCTTCCTGCTTTTGATGTTTCTGATGGGTATGGGGAGATTTCTGCTGGGCCGGCCCCACGCTTCACTCAGATTTCCTTTGTTGACTGGGGTCCACTCCTAGTGGCAGCTCGGATAACATCCTCCTTGATTAGTCGGAGAGGCCGCTGAACACACCCCTATCACTTATGATCTTTTTGTGTTGACTCTGAAGGTTTTCTATGGTGAAAGATGCTTCTGGGGGGTGTATGGAGTGGGGAGAGTCATCGGTGAGGTGGTTTTACTTCTGGGGTTTGAGTTCTTGTTTAACATGTTCTGTTCCTGTTTTTTATCTGTCGCATGTGCTCTCACGTTATTAACCACAACAAGAGCTGCTCCTAGTATAGTGACCACTGTGGGTTTAGAACCGAATTGTGAGTGAAAGCATCTCACAAAATGTGACGGACTGGTCTCACACACCACCGGGTGTCATGCTTCATCATTGACCAGTCCTCGCCCTCTAAAACCTTGGTTTGATAGAGGGCGGGCATGCACCTGACGACAGGGATGCACTTCTAAACTAAGTGGGGGCCCATAAGACAAAAAAGTGAGTGAGGTTAAAAATCATTATAGTTATCAAATTGTGATTTTTAATGTGTATGGTAACTATATGATATTAAAATAGGTGGACAGTATATGGGGAATTGATTGTCCCCTAACTGTAATAAGAATGGTCAACATGTTTCTGCCATGGTGGCCCAGGAGGGTCCAAGGCATTCATCAGGACCTTAACATAAAAATGGGGCTCCGTTCTTACCAACTGGTGGTTAGAAGATACCACTGTGCGGGTGTGACCTATGTCACTCTCCACTGTAAATGATGGCTTCTAAATTCAAGCCCTATGCAATAAAACTACTTGCCCCATGGGAGGAAGGGAGAGGAAACCCCTGTAGTCAAACCTGCATCAAGGACAGTTTCGCACGATTCTCCAAGATGACTGCTCCCGGCCCTCCCCGATGTGCTCTCACACCTACACCGCCACCACTCGCCTGCATCTCCCTGTTCAAGGAGGCTTCCTCAGAGACTGTCTACATGCGCATGGCCAGACCTGTAGGGGCTGGGTCTCTGCAAATCCCCCTGGTCTACCCAATGAATTACATTACATCAACCCCTCTCCTGGAATTTCAACAGACTCCTGGACCACATTAAGCGGATGGCAGTCATTCGGTAAATGTAAATCCGTATTTGTAAAGCGCGAACTACTCACCCTTACGGGTCTCAAGGCGCTGGGGGCCGTCGTGGAAATTAAGTGAGCTATTGCCCAGAGTCACATGGTGCTGAGCTGAGCTGCCGCCGGAGCCGGGGATCGAACCGTGAGCCCTGTGCTCCGAAGTCAGCTGCCCTGGCTGCTGCACCACACCTCTCCACGATGCCAATTGAGGGGCACTGGCGGTTCTTATGCTCCAAGAAACCCACCTCATAGGATCCTAGTGTGAATTCCTGGGCAGCAATGGCTATGATAGAGTGTATCACACTGGCTTTGCTTGAGAGGAGTAGCCATCCTCCTAATAAAGAACTTCCCCCTGGTGATCACAGATACCCACCTACACCCTCTGGGGAGATGTGTGGGCTTGGAAGGACAGCTGGAGGGAACACAATTTAACTTTCTCAGTCTCTATGTGCCACCACAGGCACCTCGAAGTGCAATGTTAACGCTTCGCTCGGTACTAGTGGGTTTCCCCCAGGGCATTACGGTTATTACCTGGGATTTTAACCGTTCCTGCAAATTTGTTCGAGGCTTGGACCAAGATGTTGGGCCTCTGTGACTGGCGGCTCATGTTAGGGAATACACCCAAACCTCTGCCGCCCACAAGACCCGTATTGATCTATTCCTCCTTGCGGCCCCATACGTCTTGCGCGTCACTAGTATAAATATCCTTTCCCAACGTATCTCTGACTATTTGCCCATCCACATTTGTCTGGGTTGCCCTCTGCGACCTGACGATCGATGTGGTACCTTAATGCCTGGTATCGGACAGACCAGAGTGTACGAATTTTCAAGCCTCGAAACTTGAGGCTTACTACAAACATAATTTAGGCAGGGTTCCAGCTGCAGTCACACTGTGGCAGACTGGGAAGGCCACTGTTAGAGGCCTAGCGAAAGCCCATGTCCGTAGTGAAGAACGGGGGACCAGACTCTCCAGTCTGAGATGCAAAGCCTTGCGCTCGAGAAACAGTATGCCTATGACCCCGCCCCAAATGTGCTCCGCCAACTGGAGCAGAACAAAAGCTCCCTCCACTAGCTGGCACTAGACGAGGCACGCTAATGTTGGAGGGCGTGTACCCAACGGGTGGATTAACACAGGGACAAATCGCGCAAACTTCTCTTCTGGTTGGCCAGCTCAGAGCTGTCGTCAAGGATTATTCCGAAGTTGTGAATGACATGGGCCAGCAACAGACCTCAGCGGTAAATATCGCAGAGACGTTTGCATATCATTACTGCTCCTTATACGAGCCCCCATACCCCCTGTGGAGTGACTAAATACGATCCTCTCCAAAATCTCCTTACCCAGTATTGCAGGGGCTCACTGGGCTGAATTGGAAGCCCTGCTGACCCTGGAGAAGGTTAGTGATGCCCTATCAGACTTGTCTACTGGGAAAACCCAGAGTCTGGATGGGTTACCAGTGGAATTTTCCACATGTTTTGAGATTCGCTGACTCCCCACCTGCACAGCCTATATTCGGAAGTGCTGACCCAAGGCAGATTTCCATCACAGCTGGACTCAGCCATGACAGTTCTTATTCATAAACCGGGGAAGTTACGTGATCGATGCTCCGCCTATAGACTCATTTCGTTAATCAATACCGAGAGGAAACTGCGCTAAGATCATTGCCCACCACGGTACTCCCTTCCCTGGTTCATGCAGACCAGCGTGGCTTTATGCTATCTCTTAGCACCCACCACTGTGTCCGGCATCTACACCTGGCCTTGGCCTGCAGACACGAGCTTTCGGGTCAGGGAACGCTGCTCTTGGTCAACTTAGAGAGAACATTTGACACTGTAGACTGCACATACTTAGACGCGGTGCTGGTCAAAATGGGTTTTGGTCTGCACTTCTGATGCTTCATAGGACTTTTGTTCTCCTCCCAGGTCTGTGTTAATGGGGTGCTGTCAGAGCCCTTTCCTATGCGAAGGGGAATGAGACGGTTGTCCTCAGTCTGCCTTCCTCTTTGCCTTGGCCATTGAGCATCTGGCCTGCCTTGTCCGCTGTGACGCCCAGCTTTGGGGCTAGAGCTGGCGGAAGGGGCGTGAATAGCAGATCGCTTTAAATGTGAACGACGTTCTCCTCTACCTTACTCACCCCCAAGATTTCGGTCCATGAGCACTTCGCATCCTTGACTTAATTGGGGGCACTTCTGGCCTCTGACCCAACTAGTCCAAATCCCTCGTGATCCATATGGATGAGGGTGCGGAGGTGGATTCCTGGCGGACCACGATCCCTACTAGACAACTCACTTTCTGATATCTGAGAGTCTTTATAAGTCTGGAGTCCACCCTGACTTGGAACCTAAATCTGAAACTGTGAGTGGCGCATATGAAAGAGGACTTTCAATGTTGGGCGACCCTTCCGTTACGGATTCTTGGGCAGGTTGCTCCTTTTAAGATGACAAACCTCCCCTGCTTCTTGTATGCCTTACAAAATGTTCCCCTTCCTATTCCACCTGCTTGGTTCCGCAGCCTGACCACGGCCATAAGGGCCTTTCTCTGGGCGAACAGTCACCCCTGCATAGCCTTTGATAAATGCTATCAGTCAGCCGACGACAGGGAGCTGGGCATGGTGGATATTGAGTTATGCTACTGGGATGCCTAACTATTGGTGATCAATGACTAGCTTAACGGGGGTGAGGAAACCCAGCTTATGAAGTCGACGCTCTCACTCTTAGATTTGGACAATATCTTACAGCTGCTGTACAGGGGATCGATCTTGAACTACCTCTCCCCTCGAACTAAAGTGACCCTCTAGACGTGGAAGAGGGCGTCTCGGGTGGTGGGTTAGAATGGGAGACCTACCAGGCTCACACCACTCTGGAGAGGACAAATGCCACACGGATCGGGCAGGCCACCCGGCTGGAGGGGTTTGCCAAGTGGGATAGGATTGGGATATCGTAGTTGGAAGATGTGTGCCAGGGTTCGTCAATGAAGTTCATTCAGGAGATTAAATCAAAGTTCTCCTTATCCTACACACAATTCCATAAATATCTTCAACTGTGGCATGCACTGGCCGTTCACTCCCCCTTACTACAGGATCTCCCGGACTTCAGCCCTTTAGAAGCTCCTACTGGGCCCAAACTTACAAATCTTTGATCCTTAACACACCAGACAGGTTTCCCCGCCTTAAACTCAAGTGGGAGGGGTGGATGGGCAACCTTGACGATGTGGACTAGAGAGATGCCCGGAGGGCCCCCTGCACACTAGCCATTTCCTCACGGCTCCGCCTCATACAACTGAGCTACCTCCATACTACATATTACATGCCCCGCAGGCTTTGGCATGTGAGCAACCTTTTATCTCCCAGCTGTCACCAATGTGCTTCCCCACATGGAGACTTCTTTCTTGTGGTGTGGTCTTGCTCTGTAATTGCGTCTTATTGATGATCCATCAAATGAGAGCTTGCTGGGCTCCCTGCGGCTCCTCTTGACCTGACCCCCCCATGGTGGCCCTTCTGGGCATTCTGGACGATAAAGGGACCACATGAGTGGAACGCACAACATAGCCCATCACTGGACACAATCACCCACACTCTCGGAGTACTGGAGGGCGATGGACTGGTGCACCAAGATGGATGAGCAGATCTACAGAGCTATGGGTTGTCCACTTAAACATGCAAAGATTTGGGGGACCTGGTGGGACTATTCAGGGTTGATGGGAGAGTGCAGGAATTTATAATGGATTTGTTCTGTCTTATTATCCTGTGGGGCGATCTGCTTGGCCTCGATGGTCTGAGATGGGTGTTGTGCTCTGACGGGTTGTTTTACCATGCCATAAAATTCAATAAAGTTTGTTATAACAAAAAAAAGGGTTTTCTCAGGCCCCACCCTGCATATTCTGGGAGGTTCAGAGGAGTCATCTCTGCCCATTCAGGTCAGCCTAATGTTTGCTCCTGGGAGGCATTTCACCCCTATTGAATTGGTAACTACTGGCTGGCTGAAGTAGGAGAGCAAATGCAAATTTAGCCATCAGGAACTTCACGCAGAAAATGGTAACTTTCTAAAAGTTACTTCTTAATATTAAGATTATTTTTCTAGCTAGTCCCATTTGCAAGATACAATATTAGTATTTTCATCTGCACTCTATTTTTCTACATAGGACAGCTAAGCCTGCCACAGTGAAAAATAGCTTTTGGGTGCTAGTCACTGCAAGGAAATTTACCATTACATTTCGACATGGTCTGCTTTTAAATGCCATGCCCCCTGCGTGGAGGATTACAAAGCCTACATAGGGGTGTCTTATCAATGCTTAAAAGCGAGGTTTTGACCTGTCAAAATCATTTAATTTGACAGGTCGAATTGCAGTTTTTACACTGTTACAGTCAAGCTACACAGGGAGGACTGAAGCTATGGTTTTGAGCTACCACTGTAGTGGATGACACAATGGATGCTGCAGTCCACTTGTGGCAATTACTGCACAGGTCATGGGTACATTTTGGTACCATGTACTAAGATGTTACATGTAAGTTAAACATACCAATTAGGAAATGCCAGTTTGACCATGTTTAAAATGGAGCAAGAGCGCTTTACCATTGGTTAGCTCGGTTAAAGTGCACAGAGTTCCAACACCAGCAAAAATATAGGGTCCAGCAAAAGGAAAAAATACAGTGTGACCACCCAGAAAAGGCAGATGTCCTACAATTTCCCACCATCGGCGGGAAAAGAGCTGCACCCTCACACATCCACTTACTGTATGGCAATTAGCTATCATTTCATTAACATCAATGCGTATCTAACAGTATCTTTTGAAATAAGATCCCTTACTAGAGTTTGGAACCAATAGAAAATATTCAAATAACACATGTTCTGTTCATTTCATCAGATGACATTGTCACACTGGGTCCTTTGCTAATCTTTGGGACATCAAATCAGTTAAGCAGTTCTTGGATGAGCTCAGCACATATGTGTCACTTGACAATGAAAATACTTATCTCGATGCAGAGAACTATCAGGACATATATTGTATCCATGCTTATGGCCACCAACACATTTATTATTCAAGATGTCAGTGTGGACTCTTCAAATTTATGCAGTAAGACCACTGATGGGCACATCATGTAGATAAGAAAATGTGTATGTTTTTTATATTGATTGCAGATATGATTCATTCTAAATTTTCAGGATTCAGAGTTGTTACCAACAGATTTGGTTATGAGCCATAAAGCCATATATTCACCTCAGTTCCTAGAGTTCTTTTTCAGAGTTACAAATACAGAGATACTACTATTCCAGTTTATAGTGCTTTGGGTACACAATCATGGCATATGAAGGTTTCTGGCACGTTAGTTCCTGGATGTCTTTACCCCCAGCAATGTATTATCCTCAATGACACTATTCAGCATGCAATGTGTGTTGGAATTTCTTTTATTAAGGACTTGCAGACTCCTCTGACTCCTAAAGATAATACACATTTTCCAGATTGAAAATAGGGAAGGACTCTTACTACTTATGAAATTAATACACTGGTTGAGAATTGCACATTTAAGATGCCATCATATGTTATTAAAGGTAAATCCAAATTAATAAATATGCTCTTAGATCATTACCCACGAAGTCTGGTCCATTAGCCAACAGACCCAATTGAAGGTATTCACCTCTAAACATTACTTCTGACAGTGCTAGTAATGTGGTGTCAAACGTGGTTGTCAGCATCTAACCTTCATTCTGTTAACATGCGTATGGAAATGATTCATGATGATATTAATCGAATATATATTGTTCTAGCTCCAGCTCCTGCTAGGAAGAGAAGGGACCATACTCGATTTCTAATAAAGGTTTTACTTCAACAAAAGGCAGCCTGTGTGGCGAAGAAAAGCTGCTACAAGTATTAGGGAACAAGGTAGGGAAGTCATTGAAACACACCTTCTCCCTTAAAGACAATGTCTAAACAAACGTATTACGTCCTCTATTAAGTCAACAGATCTCAAAATACGGAAACGTTCATCATACCTTTGCCATGAGCAAGTTTAGACACTTGTACTCACCCAGCCTCAGCAGCTCTTTACAACCTCCATTATCACACAGGGTGCCCTGGACCCTCTTTAATGAGGTAGTGTTAAGAAGCGGCCCGGGACGCGATGATCTCTGCACACCAGTCCTGCACCATACCCTACTCCGAATCTCCTGAACATGCATGTCTTTAGGAGAAGAGGATAGCGAGATGCTCAAACTGTGGGTGCTGCTTAGGCAGAAATCTTATGTCTCAGAGGAACATGCTAGACTAAACACTTGAATGAAAGCATTGGGCCACAGCACTCCCACAAGACTTGCAAGTAGTGGCAGCCATCTTGAATGGATGTATGAAGGAACAATGAGGGCATTTACCATGAATGCCTTTACAACGACGCTGGAACCATGACAGCGTCTTTAAAATGAAAGTCTTTACAACAACTTTTTTACCACAAGTATGCCTTTACCATGAATGCTTTTACCACGAAAATATAAGTATTTTACAGGTAAGTATAAACTATATATATATATATATATATATATATATATATATATATATATATATATATATATATATATTATCTACTGGCGGTCGCCAGTAGATAGTTATAGTTAGGACCTATTTTCCATAGGAAATTTACAACATTCAATTTGAAATAACTTTGGCGCCGGTTGACGAATCTTCGCGAAATTTTCAAAACTCGTGGGGCGCTCCGGTCCGCTCCTATCCTGAAAGTTTCGGGGTGATTCGGCAAGCTGGGGCCGAGAAAAAAGGGGGGTCCCAAAACGTGTTTTCCCCATGCAATTTTCCATAGGAAACTTTAGACACGGCTACAGCCCGAACTGCTGAACGGAATTACACCAAATTTGGCAAAGAGGTAGTTCTTGGTTCAGAAAGAACCCTTTTTGTTAAATGGTGTAAATCCGTTCAGTAGTTGCTGAGAAAATCAAAAGTAAAAACACATATATATCTATGGCCGCGGAGGATCCGCGCACCCTCCCGATCACGAGCTGCATGCTAATTGGCTGTCAACACTCCAAACCAGGAAGTGTTGGCAGCCATCTTGTGCCTCTGTAGAACCGAGGCACAAGAAAAGAGAAAAACAATCGCGAAAAACAAGAAAAGGGGGCAGGGTAGAAACACCCTGACCCCCTAGGCCTGCTCAGGGGTCCCCACAAGGACCCCCAGCGCCAAAAAAAGCATTTTTTTTAAAAAAGAAATCGACGAGATTCGCGCACCCAGCGCGAATTCGGGCGAAAATTTAAAATAAACGAAGCGCGGGCTCCCGCGCTTCGTATTCAAAAAGCCCCCGGGTGGGCCAAGTCCCGGGGGCAGTAAAAAAATGTGTGGGGGGGGCCCCAATCCCCCACACACTGCCCCGGGGACCGCCACCCCCCGGGGCTTTGCATAAATATTTGCGGGGGGCACACGGCCCCCCCAAGCCCCGGGGACCGCCACCCCCGGGGCTCTCATTAATAATATTTGCGGGGGGCACACTGCCCCCCCCGCTGCCCCGGGGACCGCCACCCCCCGGGGCTTCTTTTTTTTAAAATAATATACCTGTGTGGGGGGCTCGAGCCCCCCCACACGCCCCGGGGACCGCCACCTCCCCGGGGCACTAAAAATGCTAATTTGGGGGTCCGTTACGGACCCCCGAGCCCCGGGAACCACCACCTCCCCGGGGCTGTGCAATTGGATGGGAGGGGGGCCACGCGGCCCCCCTCCTGGAGCCAGTGATGGCCCTGGGGACCGCCACCCCCCAGGGCCGGCTCCTGCAGTGTCCCGGGGTGCCCACCCCCAGGACACTGCTGTTTGCAATGACAGGGCGGGAGCCGCGCGGCTCCCACCCTGTCACTGCAAACTGCTTTGCTTCATTGAAGCGAGAGCAGGGAAACCTGCTCTCGCTTCAATGAAGCAAAGCAGATTGCTTTCCACATGGGGAGCTGCATGTCAGCAGCTCCCCATGTGGAAAGCAATGCCGGCTCCCGCAGGACGCGGGGAGCCGGCGGGACCGTGGGGGCATTGGGGACCCCCATGATCCCCAACGGAGAGGACCAGCCCCGGGGATGGGGTCCCCGGGGCTAGAGTGGTTCGGGAGGGCCACACGTGGCCCCCCTCCCCCATGATTAAAAAATTTAAATAAAAAATAAATATAGGCCGGCCCCGTGGGATGGGGTCCCCGGGGCCAGTAGAGGCCTCAGGAGGGGGGCCATGCAGCCCCCCTCCATAAAAAAAGAAAAGAAAATCTGGCCATGCCCCGGGGGATGGGGTCCCCGGGGCCGGAATTGGCCATGGGAGGGGGGCCCACGCGGCCCCCTTCCCGTTCATTTTTTTTTTTTAATTATTAAAAAAGGGGTCAGGCCCTGGGGGATGGGGTCCCCAGGGCCCAAAAAAAGTAAAAAGAAGGGGGGCCACCAAGCCCCCCTTCCAAAAAAAAAACCACGCGATCGTGCCGGAGGCCCTGCCCCCTCCCAGCAACACTCTGCAAACGCGCCCTGTGGCGCGTTTTAAGTTGGGAAAAAAAGGAGTGCCCTGGGTGGGATGTGGTCCCCAGGCCCCAAATCAAACCAGGCGGGGGGGCCACACGGCCCCCTCCCCTTATTTAAAAAAAGAAATAAAAAAAGAGGCTGGACCCCGGCGGTTGTGGCCGCTGAGCTAACTATAACTTATGCCCCTGCAATGCACTGCTTATGACCTCACATATTACATCACTCATGACATTAAGTGACATCAGTCATGCCATCACTGATGACATCTCAAATGACATCACTGATGGCGTCAATTTAGAAAAGAAAGAGAGCAGGTGCTCAAATGAGAAAAGGTTTTTTTTACAATCTTTATGTTTGTTTTTTCCCCACTGTTCAAGGATGAAACTTCATACATTACATTGATTATGATGTACAAGTACAAAAGCTGAGAACAGTAAAAAAGGGAAAAGAAAATGCTTTACTATAGTGCGAAATTCTATTACAGCATAAGAAATGTCTACTGTTTGATTTATAGTATGAATTTATGCATTGCAGAAACTAAAAGTTTATCTTCGAATTTTGCAAAAAGTAATATTAACTTATATTTATGTTCTTTATGTTTTTAAACAGATGAATGACACCATCTATTGGAGTAAAGTAATTTCCTAATTACTTCTGTGTAGTTCTACAAACTAACATTGTCAAGGTATACACCAAGGTACAGTGGGGTGGTGTTTCAGGGTTTGTGTCACAGAGCCACTGAGGCATCAAGACACACTGAAAGAGCCTCTCATATGCCCAGTCATTCACCCATTCAGCCACTCACAAACCCACTAACTCACCGACAGTCAGTAACACACCAAGTCACCTACCAACACAGGTACTATCACATACACTCACTTACCCATACAGATACTCAAACACCCATTCACTCACTCATACAGTTACTAACTCCTGCACTTACTCACCCAAACAGTCACTCATACATCCACTCAGTCACCCATACAATCACTAACACACCCAGTTACTTGCCCATGTAACTACTGACACAATCACTCACCCAAACAGCTAGAAACACATCCACTCACTCACCCAGTCACTCAAACACCACTCAGCACCTATACAGGTACTAACACTGCCAGTCACTCACCCATACAGCTAGTGACACATACACACTCAGGTTCTCATACAGACACTGACACTCAGACACTCACACATCCATTCACTTAACCTATATACTCACAGACACACCCACTCACTCACCCAGTCACTAACACACCCTCTCACCTATACAGGTACTAACACAGCCACTCACTCACCTATACAGCCACTCACACCCCTCACATGCTTATACAGTCACTGACACACCCACTCACTCACCTATACAGCTACTAACGCACACACTTACACAACCATACAGCCTGTCCACACGCAGTCACTGACATATCCGCTTACTCACCCATACAGTAACTGACACACTCACTCGCCGACCCATACAGTCACAGACACAACCACTCACTCTCCCATACAGCTAACACACTCACTCACCCATACACACTCACCCAAATAGCCACTCATGCACCTATTCACGCATCCGTACACCCACTCACACACCCACTCCCTCACCAATACATCCACTGTCACATCCACTCACTCGCCCACATACCCACTCACTCAAACACTTACACATCCACTTACTCACTCATGCAACTACTCACTCACTAACACAGAAACTCACTCACTCATACTTTCTTATACACACACACATACAGTTTATATTTTTTTAAACCAAGCAAGGCGGTTCTAACAAGAACCTTTTTTGTGATTTTTCAGAACTTTTGTTTTTTTTATTATTGTGTCTTTTTTTTACAAATAAAATGGCAACTGGAAAATGTTTTAAAAGAAAAAACTGAAAACTAGGAAAACAAGTGTCATTCAAAAATAAAAAAACATAAAAATGAACATGTCTAAAAGTGCGGCACCAGATTGTTCCACTACAGTTAGAACTTTTTGTGCAGTCCAAACAATAAGGGGCAATTCATTGTAGTTTTGGTGAGTTCTTTGGGAACTGTTCCTGGACCTCAGATGGTAGAGGGTCTCCAGGAGCAATTGGTGTTGCAGTTGAGGTAGACCAATCGCCCTGCACTTCACCGCCTCTGCGCTCTGGTCAACTCCTTAGAGTGGTACATCTTCAGATGGTGCAACATACTCGCTGTGCCGCACAAATACTTTCCCTGGAGAGGGTCTTCTCGCATACTGAGCACTTTACATGCTTAGCAGCCATTTTCTTCTCCCTTGAGGGGACAGTAAAAAACTTCAAATCAATTGATTGCCGCTATGTCTGGGGTTCCTCCTCCAAAGAACTGTCTTCATCAAGGTGTGGCTACCGATCTTCACTGCCACCAGAAGACATTTTATTTGGAAATAATTTCACAAAAATAAACCAAATCAATATTCAAAATAAAAAGAGCAGGTGCTGAAATGCGAGCCTCCAATCTCAGCACTGGAAGTCTGAAGAAAAGAAAACTGGGTGGGGAGCTCCTTTCTACAAAATCATAAGTGTCTTGTCAAATGAAATCTCGCCGATGTATTTGCGATTACGGTAAATAGAATGAAACAGCGTTCAACCATAACATTCTTTAGGAAAATCTCACTTTATATGTTATATTAGTAAACTACTGATCTCAATTATTAAATATAATATGTATATAAATGTTTTTTACACTTTGTAAAAATCATGTTGATTTCATGAATAACTGGGGTAGTGGAATATACACATCGCGACTGTTCACAATGAATTCTCGAATATATATAAAAAATTTAAAAAAATTAAAAGCCTTCTGGATGTCATCTGTTTCTTGATGCTGAAAAAAATGATGCAGCGTTCTTGAAGGCCAACAAAATAAGGACATCTCCTCCAACTAAAGAAGCAATTGATAAAGACACACGAGAAACGATAACATTGCCAAAACGCAGAGAAGGTCATTGGAGACAATTCCTTGTGAATCATTATGCAGCTATACTGTAGAATATGCACCTGGCATTTACCAAACGAAACAGCACTTACTAATTAACCAGTATAAACTACTCCAGCTGGGTAGACACTTTATGCAAAACTGTGGACTCTCTTTGGATAAATGAGCAGGTGGTGTTCCTTTTCTGGCCCTGATGCTCATTTCACAGAAATTAAACCTCAAAGGAAAGCACTTACAAATATAAACATAGGAGGTGCCCCAGTTGAAGCTCCACTTCCGTAAAGAACAAATGATCCTAATTTCCTGGACTTCGCAAAGGCAAACAGTTTTTCTGTTCGATTCCACATTGCAAAACAATATAAAATTATTGGTAAAGGCAAATGCATGATTCATCTATCAAGAGTGCAATCTGTAGTGAGTGTGGCAAATGAGTTCTTTCTTGACCTCTGCTAGTGAGAGCAGAGTCCATTATTCTCCCTTTCAATTATGACAAATATGCAAAAGTTTAAAATCACCTGAAGGCATAGCCTGTTTGGGGCTGCCCCTTCCACCTTAGTAGTATGCAACTCAGACACCCATTGACACACCAACTCACACACACAAAACTCACAAATCCACTCACACATCCATACAGCCTTTACACACCGTGTCATTCACCCCATAAAGCCACTCAACCACCCACTCACAGATGCAGTCACTCACACACCCACTCACAGACCCACACAGCCACTCACACACTCACTCGTTGACTTATACAGCCACTCAAATACACACTGTCAAAAGTAACAGGTAGGAAATAACATTTTTAAAACCTTAGAATTTCACTGAAAAACCCAAAGGTTACAGGAACGTTATAGTTAGGCTCAGATTTCACTCGTACAAAACCAGTGAAACTCCAGTTATAGTTACCTGAGCTAAGTATAG
Organism: Calotriton arnoldi; assembly: GCA_963921515.1. Lineage (NCBI taxonomy): Eukaryota > Metazoa > Chordata > Amphibia > Caudata > Salamandridae > Calotriton > Calotriton arnoldi. The sequence continues at coordinate 66,541 of CAWUFW010002336.1, forward strand.
CTTACACCTCGCAATGCACTGCTTATGACCACACATATTACATCACGCATGACATGGTCAGTGACTTCACTGATGACATCACTAATGACTTCACTATTGACATCATCCAGTGAGTATGTTTCAAAAACGTTTTTGATACTTAAAGATACATACGAAGCTACTGCATAAGTAAAATTACTATTCTTTTGGTACTACTAATGAGTGACACTATTTCTAATATATGTCTTCTGAGTGACATATGGGTCTGTGAGTGGGTGCGTGAGTGGCTGTATGGGTGAATACGTGGGGGTGTGAGTAGTTATATGGGTGAATAAGTGGGTGTGTAAATAGCTATATGGGTGAATAAGTGGCTGTGAGAGTGGCTGAATGGGTGGGTGAGTGAGTGACTGAGTAGTTATATGAGTGGCTGTATGTGTAATTGAGTGGCTGTGTGAGTGGCTCTAAGGGTAGGTGAGTGGCTGTATGCGTGAGGGACTGGGTGTATAAGTGGGTGTATGGGTAAGTGATTAGGTGTGTGAGTGGCTGTTTTGAACAGTGTCTGTGTGAGTGGCTATATAGATGAGTGAGTGGGTGTGTCAGTGCTTGTATGGATGTATGAATGGGTATGTAAGTGGTTTTGTGGATGAGTGAATGGATGTGTGAGTGCTGTATAGGCAAGAGAGTAGCTGTTAGCTGTATGGGCAAGTGAATGGCTGCGAGTGGCTATGGTTGAGTAAGTGGGTGTGTGATTGGCTGTATGAGCGGCTGAGTGGGTGGGTGTCAGTGACTGTATGGGTGACTTTGTAAGTGGCTGTATGGGTGAGTGTGTCTGAGTGGCTATATGAGTGAGTGGGTGTGTGGGAGGCTCTATGGAAGAGAGAGTAGGCATGTAATTACTTGTGTGGGTCTGTGAGTGTTTGTGTGGGTGTATGAGACACTGTATGGGGTGTGAGTGGTTTTCTGGATGATGTCATCAGTGATGTCACTGACCATGCCCTGAGTGATGTAATATGTGAGGTCATAAGCAGTGCTTTGCAGGGCTGTAAGTTATAGTTAGCTTAGGTAACTATAACTGCTGAATTTCACTGGCTTTGTACAAGTGAAATCTGAGCCTAACTATTATATATATATATATATATAAAATCAATCCTATTAACCCACAATGGCTAAACCCTTAAATTACCCTTACCACCCAAAAACCCATACCCACTCTGAGCCCTATACCCTTGGCACCTAAAAATCCATACCCACCGTAAACCCGAAAAACACCCTTATCACCCAAAAACCCTACAAAATACCCATGCCACTCAAAAAACCAACACCCACCCTAAATACTAAAAATACCCTTATCATCCCAAAACCGATACCCACCCTAAAAATACCCTTATCACCCAAAAACCCAAACCCACCCTTCACCCTAAAATTATCTTAGCCCCCCAAAAAAACCATACCCACCCTAAACTCTAAAATTACTCTACCACCCAAAAAAACCATACCCACCCTAAACCCTAAAAATGCCCTTGCCACCCAAAAACCCATATCACCCTAAACCCTAAAAATACCCTTGTCACCCAAATACCCATACCCACCCTAAACCCTAAAATTATCCTTGCCACCCAAAAACCCATACCCACCCTAAACCCTAAAATTACCTTTGCAACCCAAAAACTCATTCCCACTCTAAACCCTAAAATTACCCTTGCCACTCAAAAACCCATAACCACCCTAAACCCTAAAAATACCCCTGCAGTCCCAAAACCCATATCCACCCTAAACACTAAAAATACCATTACTACCCAAAAACCCATACCCACCCTAAACCCTAAAAATACCATTGCAACCCAAAAACCCATTCCCACCCTAAAATTACCCTTGCCACCCAAAAACCCATATCCACTCTAAAAATACCCGTCAACCAAATACCCATACCCACCCTAAACCCTAAATTTACCCTTGCCACCCAAATACACATACCCACCCTAAACCCTAAAATTACCCTTGCAAACCATAAACTCATTCCCACTCTAAACCCTAAAATCACCCTTGCCACTCAATAACCCATACCCACCCTAAACCCTAAAAATGTCCTTGCAGGCCCAAAACCCATATCCACCCTAAACCCTAAAAATATCCTTGCAGTCCGAAAACCCATATCCACCATAAACACTAAAATTTCCATTACCACCCAAAAACCCGTACCCACCCTAAACCCTTTTGCTTCTTGTCCCGGTTAGCTTCTTGTTCCTTTTCCCCCTTCCAACGGGTACAGCTATTCTCACTTTGTTGCGTTGTGCCGGATTCAGATGTTTTCTTGCTTCACGCTGCCGTTTTCCATTACTGTTGTACTCTACAAGTTCGGCCACTAAGAATCGGGCGCAGTTGTGATTTTCAATTTACCATCAAAGCGATTCTTTCACAATGCGCTCACGTCTGGTTCCGACATTCAGGGCAGAATCAAGCCCACACACAATATAATCACCAAGAAATATGCCGACCTCCAGGAGTTTAATATCCAAGATATTTAATCACAACACCAACGCGTTTCGACTACAGAGTCTTGATCACGGTTGGGCGAGTCCTACCTTCATTTCACATTTTATACAAACATGCCCACTAGGCCTTTAATGAAGCACTGTGGTATATGTAGTTTTAACAAACAGACTTTAAAACAATATATTTCCTTCAACGCACTATTGGCTCATTTTTATACATTTCAATGGTCAGGTAAATTGCAGCTCCACTCTAATTAATTGAATTAGATACCAATTTCAAATACATGACTAGAAATCAATCAGACATTGTATGTGTGTTACTATTGGAATATATTCTCTGCTTAATGCATTATCCTGTTAATCTATTCGTACCACAAGATTTCCTGCTAATTATAAATCACCCCCCGCACTGTACTGCTTATGACCTCACATATTACATCACTCATGCCATGGTTAGTGGCATCCCTCATTACATCTCAAATGACATCACTGATGACATTGTACACAGACTCACTTGCACACCCACTCACACCCCTATACAACCTCTCATACACCCACTCACACACCCACACAATCGCTCACTTACCCATTCACAGACCCATGCAACCCAGTTGCTCACTCGTAGAGACACTCACTCACCCATTCAGCTAGTAACAAAGCTACTCTCTCACCCATACCGCCACACACACATACATTCACTCTTTCACAAAAGCACTTACAAACCCATTTACATATTGAAACTAACACACCCAGTCGCTCACCTATACAGCCACTCTCCCACCCATAGTCACTCACACCCACTAACTCACAAATACAGCCACTCACAGTTACTCACCCATATAGCTACCTACACACACCCACTCATCCACCCATACAGCCACTCTCACACCCACTAACTCACAAATACAGCCACTCACAGTTACTCACCCATATAGCTACCTACACACTCACTCACCACCCATACAGCTACTCACTCACCCATACAGCCGCTCACACACCCACTTACTCACCAATACCAATACAGCCACTCACACACCCACTTATTCACCCATACAATAGCTCACACACCCATACAATAACTCACAGGCATTCACACACAGATTCAGACAGTCTCACAGCTGCTCAGATGACATATGATAGAAATAGTATCACTCAGTAGTGCAGAAAGAGTAGTAATTTAACTTATAAAGTAGCTTACTATATATCTTTAAGTCTCAGAAAAGTTTACAAAACACTTTCACTCACTGGAAGATGTCATTTGAGATATCATCAGTGATGTCACTAACCATGTCATGAGTGATGTAATATGTGAGGTCATAAGCAGTGTATTGAGTGCCTAATTTATAGTTAGCTCAGGTAACTATAACTCCTGAATTTCTATGGTTTTGTACAAGTGAAATTTGAGCCTAACTATAACGTCCCTGTAACCTTTGGCTTTTTCAGTGAATTTCTAAGTTTTTTTAAAATTCCATTTCCTAACTATAATGTCTCTGTAACCTTTATTTTTTTCAGTGAATTTCTAAGGTTTTATTTATTTTATTTCCTAACTGTAACCTTTGAGAGTGGGTCTGTGAGTGGGTGTGAGTGTCTTTATGGGTGTATGAATGAGTGTGTAAGTGGATTTGATTTGGTGAGTGGGTTCTTGAGTGGCTCAATGGGTCTGTAAGTGTGTGTGAGTAGCTGTGTGGGTTTGAGAGTGAGTTTGAGTAGGTGAGTGAATGGGTTTGTGAGTGGCTATATGGGTCTGTGAGTGTGTGTGTGAGCGGTTGTATGGGTCTGTGAGAGTGTCAGTGGCTGTATGGGTCAGTAACTGGGTGTGTGAGTGCTGTATGGGTGTTTGAGTGGGTATGAGAGTGTGTGTGTGTGACTGGGTGTGAGAGGGTCGGTATGAGTGTAAGAGTGTCTATATGAGTCTGTGAGTGAGTGCACAAGTAGATCTCTGGGTACATGATTGTCTCAGTAGGTCTGTGAGTGGGTGCATAAATCTCTGAGTGCGTCTGAGAGTCAGCACGTAAGTGTCTGAGAGGGTCTAGGAGTGGGTGCATAACTCTCTGAGTGGGTTTGTCAGTGATTGTGAGTCGGTCTGTGAGTGCATAAGTGTGTGCATGAGTGTCTTGTGGAAATGTACCTTTTATGGGGTACACCGGTGCAGGGTCACCCTTTTGTCCACGGGTTCAAAAACCAACAAAATAGAGATCAAGACTGAAGCTGGAATTCAAAATAACAATTTTATTAACTTCTCATGAGTGGAACCACGTCCAACAACACTCTCAAGTGTTGCAGGAGGTGGCACCCTGAAGTCACAGAGCACAGGCCTTATATACAGAGTTTGTTGCAGAGTAAGCATGTAGTTACAAATAGAAGGTACAAGCATACACAGGAATAACTACCTACAAACATGGGCAGATGGGAGATCACTTAGTCAGCAAAGTGGGAGGGAGATCAGAACTGCTTACAACAGTGGAAAACAGTTAACAGTTATATCTTTAGCCAGGTGCATTCTAGCAGCTACAGGCCTTTGCTCAGCATATTGCTTTTAGCTCAGTACAGAAGGAGTTAACTAGAGTTGATGACACAAGCAGAATAGAAGGGCAAGCAACAGTGAAGACGGAAGAATTACATAGCTAACAAAATGGATGCCACAGCCAAAATGACTGTAGCTTATGCTAACGTAAAATATTACACATTTCCACAGACGACCCTTTTGGCATAAGCTGAAGACATTTTCTTATGCTTTAAAAGGGGTACGATAATCATCATGGGTGTCTATTAACATTAACTCATTAATTTCCTGTTCCATTGTTAAATGATCATTTACATTTTGGACCTTCGTTTTTGATGGCAAACAAGTAGTACAAGTAGAAATACAGAGGGTACAGAACATTGGCCCACATTAAATACACAAACAGCAAGAAAAGAGAATTGCAATAATAAAAATGTGGCTGACAATATTTTCAAACCCCATACAGAAAATATGTTCCAGAACCATCCAGTCCAAGTACATGTTCCCGAGTCTTGATGTATCTCAGTAGCTGTTTTGTGTAGTTTGGAAATAGCCAACAGCACATGTCTAATGCAATGTCTAAATAAAAACATTATCTTGATAGACCTTCCGGTGTTCTTCTTTATGAGGGCTAGAGTACCAATGATATGTTCAGGGGAGGGGATGGGGGGGGGGGGGTGGAGTAGTACTTATCAAAGTGTGCACAAGATATTTTTCTTGCAGAAAAAACAGTATTCCAAATACGAATATTAAAGCGAGCACAATAATAGTCACAAAAACAATCTTTGTTTTGGGGGACCAAACGGGGCCATGGGAATTAGGACGAGGAGCCGCAAAGGGCTGCTCCTCCTCAAAAATGGGATGACCAAAGGGGTACATTGCTAACAAAACAAAAAAATACTTGGGGAATTGAAGCCACTGTACAACCAGCCAGAGGGGAGTCTTCTCCCTGTGTCCGTCTGAGCCTCACAGGCAGGCTCTTATCGTTCATCAAGTATTGACTCTCCCACGGTGGAGCTGCACAACTTGCAACCCAGAAAAACAATTGCGGCCCAGGCTTAAGGAAAATTTCTTTCTTTCAGGATAGGGCAATCACCCTCAATGATCCTGTCCAGTGTCTCAGGCAGTGTACCAGTATTTTTCACTCTAATCTAACAGGCACCAGAGACACAGCACCTGTACCCTAAACTCTAGTCCTTCCCTAACTCCTGTGTTGCCCTGCTGGCGCACTGCTCTTTCATCGGGGCCGCAGATTGTACCTAGTGTTCCCAGGCACCTCCTTATCAGCAAACAAAGGTGCAGACTTGCATTCACTTGGGGACCGGGACTCAGAGGCCTGATGCACAGAAACTGGAGTATCTGAAGCAACCCTTGTTTCAGCGGGGGTCCCCTCAGGCAAAACCTCCTTGCTCTTGTATCGTTCTGTACCTCTCTTAGCTAGGCATCAAAAAAAGGAACAAAGCAAGGAATCAGCTCTCCGTCCTGATTTGTGACCCCGTCTTTCACCCAAGAATTATCCGACAGTGGTAGGGGTACACGTTTCTTCCGGCCTTCCACCTTCACCGCTGCTATAGTGGCCAGCAACACCTGGGCTGGGTCCCTTCACCTTGGCTCAAAATTAGACTTGCGCTTAGTCCCCTGGTTGGATCTGATATCCTGGCCCCTCTGGCAATGGTTGTAGGGCAGCAGATATCTGTTAGGGAACAGAACGGAAATCTTTAGACACAACATACAAATAATCAATCAAAAGAGGATATTCAATTTCAGAAACGCCCCTATATTATTCATCTGAAAAACCTAAAAAAAAAAGGAATTTAAAAACAACTATTTTTTTAACAAACTTGTACTTAATAAGTCATAGAAATCACGATACAGCTTCTACTTTGTGAACCTTCACTATTGTGCAAAACTGCAGACACCTCTAAAATGATTTTCCTTGCATAAGAACAACCATGTTTTGCGCTTATGACCATGCTCTCATATTATAGGTGTAGCGGGAAACTCTAAAACTGTGAATGTAACAGAGATCCATATTACATGAATAACTGATAAATTAAACATAACCTAGTAGGTACATGAATTTTCCAGCAGAACTTGTTAGTGGCAGACAAGAAAACAAGCAAAGAACATTTTGTTCTTAAAAATGTGTGCTAAGGGCATATGGCATCTTTCCTAGCATTGTGAACCATATGCATCATACTTTTCACGATCCGGGCCATGTAATATCATATTCAGGGGAGAAACCTATTCACCAGCTCTAGCAAGGGCTGTCAGCTCGATTACATGGACTAACTGATAAGGGACTCGTGATGCCTCTGCGACTTATGTAGTTCTGCAATAACATAAACAATAATGGTGTTACCACCTGGGAATTTGGAACAAAAACCACCAACATATAGTTCCCCTTAAAGGTCAAATAAGGGAACATCAGTCTATTCTACCCATCCGTTCATCCTTATCCAATTCCAATTTCATCAGTTTACAGAAAGGAGGGGTAGTAACGTGGCGTATTTATTTATTCATTTTGTTAATTCTAACAATATGTTCAAACAGTATTACTTAATAGCCAATTAGACGTGCACTGGTGAGGTGCTTTGTCTCTTTATTCAAGAACATATTTACAGCATATTGTGAAATGAATGACTAAAACTAAAACGAGCCCAACCGATTGTCTCATGGCCGTTCCTAGACAGCTCAGGCAGGCGAGAGAGAGAGTACACAACAACAAGCTGCCGTGCGTACTTTCCACGTAGAATAGCTCACAATATTACACATAATAGGCACATAAACCAAGAAAAAAGGACACAATAATACATATACCAAGCACAAAAACCAAAAAAACACAGTGTGTTACTTAATTTTGCTTACCCTTAATTTGCCCAGGAGCTAGTCTCCTACCCCCCTTCGACAGATAACCTAAGCAGGTGACCTCCTGTCGACAATACTTACCCCCTTTGGCAGCTGGGCATGGACAGACTTGTAGGAGGTAAATAGCTAGGGGAAACCACACCAAGGAGGCCATGTCCAATACTATTGGACTGTACCAATTTGTAAATTTTGCTGTACAAGCACATTGAGCTAACTGGAAAACATTAATCCAATGACCAACTACCAATTCCTTTAGCTATTGTGCTGTTTAACATGATGGTGCATTAATGCAAACTTTATTTCATTGCCTCCTCATCTGGCCCTGGCACGGCAACCTTAAATTGAAACCATTATTCTGTATGCATGGCAGAGCTGCTCTCTGTGTCAGGAGCTGCACATGGCCCACAGTCGCTGCTGCCCCTCCTTCTCTCTTATGGCTTCATAGAACCTGCCTGGTCTTTTGCCAAAATTAATAAGCAGAGCCTCCCCTCTCTCTCTACGCTCTGGCCCCCTCCTCGGGAATGTCTTCCAAGGTCGAAGTGCCAGAGCAAGCCTGCCAGAAACAAACCCTCCTTCGTCCGCTCTGGTCTCTCCCCTCCTTTTTCATAGAGGGGGAGAGCACATTCCTACATGCACTTTTAAAATACGTGTCTTTTTAAGCACAGAGATACACAGCACTGTGTAATTTAAACACGCATTCTTCTTTACATTTTTCAAAAGTTGCACTTTTCCTATGTCAAAACGAATGTACATTGTTACTAGTATTTCTGATCAAACCATATTTTTATTTATGTATTATTTATTCATTCTTCAAAATTTAAAGTGTAATTCTTCCAATGGCATCTGCAGAACACAATGACGACAACAAACCAAATTGAGCTCATTCCAGACATTTTCAAGAAGGGGCCACACACTCATAACACACAACACAGCTTGCTGAGGCAAGCCATCCTTACACAAAGAGCACAGTCGCTACTCACTCAAACAAGTACTTCACAAGCATCACCACCGGTGTCAGTCCACAAACCTCATAGACACTCAAACACACAATCAAACCCCAAATCAAAACCAGGACAAAAACAAAAGGCAGCCCACAGACTGCACTCAAACCAAACCAATTGTAAATCATATTTACAAACAAAAGAGCTCTCAAAAGCAGTCCAGAGACTGCACCAAGACAAATAAACAGCCCAAAGACTGTTCCATGTTCAAGAAGACAGGCTCTAGCCCCAGACCTTTTCCAAAATACGCCGAATTACCAGTTGGTCTGGCAGAGTGTTCGCAAACACTCTGTGTCTTTACTAAATTATACTTATTCCAGAAGGCATGCCTATTACAGGGGTCCGCAGAACCACCCAAAACAAGATAGGGTAAAACCCCCAAGCCTTTGCAAGAAGAGACCGAATTACCAATTGGCCTGGCAGAACACTCAAGAGCGCTCCGTATCACCACTTACGAATTTTACTAAATGCAGGCATGTTCTTCCAAGTATACCCATTCAAACAAATATAAGGAGAAAAATCCCCACATTACCTGCCTTCACTTTTTGCAAAAAATGAATAAAATACCAAACCAAAATCTTGGCCAAGCAAATCAAAAGTGCCACTTCAGTGACCTTACCAAACAGAAGTCTTCAACTCCCACCTGCTGATCTCTGGTCGACCTAATGGTCACTGCAAAAATACGCCAAAGAAAACCCCAGTTGAGACCGGCCATCACCTGAAGGGTCAAATCGGGAAAACCGGAAAATTCACGTCGGCCTGCAAAGACAAAGGTCTCCTCGTGCAGTGCGCTTCCTCAGTAAGATTTCAATTTTCCATCAAGACCACTCCTTCGGACGGCCGCGTCTCCAATGGGGCCCCACGAGTCGGGCGCCAATTGTGGAAATGTACCTTTTAGGGGTACACTGGTGCAGGGTCACCCTTTGTCCACGGGTTCAAAAACCAACAAAATAGAGATCAACACTGAAGCTGGAATTCAAAATAACAATTTTATTAACTTCTCATGGGTGGAACCACGTCCAACAACACTCTCAAGTGTTGCAGGAGGTGGCACCCTGAAGTCACAGAGCACAGGCCTTATATACAGAGTTTGTTGCAGAGTAAGCATGTAGTTACAAATAGAAGGTACAAGCATACACAGGAATAACTACCTACAAACATGGGCAGATGGGAGATCACTTAGTCAGCAAAGTGGGAGGGAGATCAGAACTGCTTACAACAGTAGAAAACAGTTAACAGTTATATCTTTAGCCAGGTGCATTCTAGCAGCTACAGGCCTTTGCTCAGCATATTGCTTTTAGCTCAGTACAGAAGGAGTTAACTAGAGTTGATGACACAAGCAGAATAGAAGGGCAAGCAACAGTGAAGACGGAAGAATTACATAGCTAACAAAATGGATGCCACAGCCAAAATGACTGTAGCTTATGCTAACGTAAAATATTACACATTTCCACAGTCTGAGTGGGTCTGTGAGTGAGGGCATCAGAATATTAATGGGTCTGTCAGTGTCTGTATGAGTCTGTGAGTGAGTGCATGAGAATTTTATTGCGTCTTTGAGTGGATGCATCAGTGTCTGAATGGGTGTGTGAGTGGGTACATGAGTGGGTCTGTGAGTGCGTCAGAATATCAATGGGTCTGTGAGGGAGTGTCTGTATGGGTCTTGAGTGAGTGCATGAGGTCATGAGTGGGTCTGCGAGAGTGTTTGAGTGGGTGCGGCACTGTCTGAGTGGGTCTGTGAGTGGGTGTGTGAGTCTCAGACTGGGTCTGCGCGTGGACGCATGAGTCTCCGAGTAGATTTGTGAGTGGGTGTGTGAGTGTCTCAGGAAGTGGATATGAGTGTCTGAGTGGATCTGTAAGTGGGTATATGAGTGTCTGAGTGCGTCTGTGAGTGGGTTCATGAGTGTCTGAGTGCATCTGTGAGTGGGAGCATCCGTCTCAAATTAGGTCTATAAGTGGGTGTGTGAGTGTCTAAGTGAGACTGAGGGTGGGTGTATAAAAATTTTTGGTGGGTGTATTTAATTTTTTCATTGATATTCACAAAGTCATTACAAAGTATATTCGCGAATTCGGCACGATGTTACATGGGGGCCGCACTGACGGTATAAACGAATTCGCAAATATAGCGAGTGGAAAAAAAACTGTTCTTTGACATATTAGACTCGTAAGGGGTTCCTCAAGCACCCCTATATTCGCCTCATGGGGTCAGCTCACAACCCACCTAACATTAACCACAAAAAAGAGAGTCAGGGGAAGTAACGGCAAACCTACTGTCCCCACTCAAACAGTAAACACAAAAGAAGTAGGTAACCACTCATTCATGTGAAAGCAATGGAAACACGGTTAGTAATGGAGACCTTACTGACCTAAGGTGTACCCAAGTGAGTCCTACCTGGGATAATCTCATGTATGAGATTTGTGATTGGAGTCATTTTTTCATCAGGGTGGTGGTCAGGTTAATATCTATTACGACTGACACAAGATTCTGCTGCCTTGACTTTTCTCTGTTTATTATCTTTTCCCCTGACAGGCACATGATGAGTTACGCCTGAGATTATCCCAGGTAGGACTCACTTGGGTACACCTTAGGTAGACTCTCCTTCCCTTAAATAAGGACAAAGGGGGACACCCCTTCTCTGATTGATGTAGGAATCCAACAGCCCTGACGAATGCCCCAGACCTATTTGGCTTTGTGTGGGCAGATCATGTTGGCCGATTGAGAGATGGATCAGAGACATTATTCTCAGTGGGGTCTATTGATTTGTCTGATTTTAATGTACCTCAGGTCCTCACTAATAAAGGTGACAACCGAGGAACCAGAAGGCACTTTTAATTTAAATGGATCCCGCTTTATCCTGTAAGTTTTATGTAAGAACTCCCTCCTACCGCCAGAAGTCTTCACAGAGGTTGAATCCCCCCTGGTAGTAACACCTTACCAGGGTGGGGAGAGGATGCCTATGATGAAGCATGACACAATATTGTGTGTGATGCATCCTCTTCCATTAAGGATGGCCTACTAGACCTCCTTAAAAATTCCATATGACTTACATTTAGATCTCCATTACTAACCGCGTTTCCATTGCTTTTACATCCCACCTACCCCATATGCTACTTTATGCCATTTGGTTTGAGCCCCGGGGACTTTTCCGATGAAGTAAAATGTGAGCCACAACTCTCTGCTCAGGTTGCAGCCAGTCAATCATGGCATTCCTGTTGGTGCGCACATTCGTGATTAATAGCGAAATCATCGAAAATTAGCCGTGATCGTAGATATACAAATTTGGATTTCCTTAAATTTCTCAACAACTACTGAAATGATTTACACCAAATAACTGAAAGCGTGATCTGCGAACCAAAATCTACCTTTTGCCAAATTAAGTCTAATTCCATCCAGCGGTTCGGGCTGCAGGAGTGTCTAAAGACTCTATGGGAATTAACTTGGGAAACACTTTTTTGGCCCCCCCTTTTCTTGACCACCACTTTACGGATCACCCCAAAACTTTCCATGCACAACAACACTCACTATGACACTTTTTGGGGAAAATTTTGTGAAGAACGACGCCAAAGATATAGAAACAGAAATACATCTCAAAATTGAAAAATTTCCAAATTCTAAAACAGTAATTTGTGCACTTGGTTTGGCCACCACAAGGTCGACACGAACCGGCGGCAGCAGAATTGCCAAACTCCCCGGCGGCAAGATACACTCCGTCAGAATCGGCCTCGTGTTTAAAGAACAATTCAACCGAGGCATACATGAATACACTGAGTTGGACCTTCACGACCTGTTAAACCTTCCATAAGACTGTTGCCTGTTACTCCCCTACACACTTGAGACACATTGGCTCCCGGCCGTGGGACCGACCGCCGCAAAACATGATAGTTGGATGAATTGGTTGTACTTAGTGCAGCAGAGATCGGCTGATCTCGCCACAGGAACTAAGCTTTCTGGTCCTGAGGAGAACCCTGGAATCTGGGGGTTCGAAACGCGTCGACCTTGTGGTGGCCAAACCAAGTGCACAAATTACTGTTTTAGAATTTGGACATTTTTCAATTTTGAGATGTATTTCTGTTTGGCCTATTTATGTATTATTTCGATTTTGTTTTGTTTAGATTTAACTCTGAATAATTGGATGTTGGGTTGCTTGGTAGACTGTTGGATTGTGAGTTGAGTGATAGTAGGTTTGTCTGAGCAGAATGGTAGAGAGTTTGAAGTTGGTGTGAGGTGAAAGATTTTGTTGTCATTTTAGGATCTATTGAATTTGGTAGGTTTTTGGGAGAAGGTAGTCTGGTGAAGATATTGAAAATGCAAAAAATTTGTGGTTCTAATTTTTATATGTGAATCTTTTGATTAAATCATACGGAAAAAGAGGTATTTGGCGACATTGTTTTAAGTTAATGTGCCTGGATAAAAAAGTGTGATTTGTATATCAGCATTGGCATCTTGTTGTTCCTTGGTGTTCTGTTTTGAGCTGTGCTCCTGGTCCCGGTGAACGCCTGATGTGGCAAACAAACTAAATAAGACTTTGCCCTAGGGGAGTTGGCTGACTCCCTCCACAATATATACTTTGTGCAACTGGCAGGGGTAGTGCTTTGCCCTCTTTGAGTGTCTTTTTTTGAGACTGCATTCACCCTTACTGGGCTACTCTCCCCCTTTGAACCTCTTCCACCCCTCTAGTTCAGCAGGATGGCATACTACGCCGATGAAAGTGAGGATTACAGGGAGTATGCTGAAATACCCTACGAGCAGCATATGGAAGAGCGATTAGTGGGGGCATCTGACACACAAGTGCAGGACTCTGTAAACCGGGCCTTGATCAAGGCCTTGCCGCCATTTACCAACCCTTAGCATGCTATGGGCGGCATGAGTTGGTAGGTCCTTCGGGGGACCCTTTTAAACAGGATATGGCTTTGCATGATTCGGGCTTTGCCCGGGGTACTTCCTCTAAAGGCCCCTCGGCGGAGATCCTTTCACAGATGGCACACTCAGTTCTACGGGACCACAAGTATGGAAGTACGGATTCATTTGTCCCTACAAGGTTCTCCAAGAGCCCCACTTTCACAGCGGAAGCGTCTTCCTCTTCAACTTCTCTGCCTTCAGATCCCGAGCAACCCCCCTCCCACTCTCCCCCAAGAAGATTTTGAACCAGCAACCTAACACAAACAAAGTGCGACACGTGGGGCCGGAAGTTCTATCCAAGAAAAATTTACTTTTTATGATCCCTGAGAGATTATACATCCTCGCTCTACTGAATGGGTTCCCTGCGTAGAAGTAGCCCATTATGTACAGGATAATCTGAGCCAGGGCTTTGACCACGAAGTGCACAATACATTGAGGTCTGAGTGCCCACGTCCATTCCTCCTAGGCAAAGTGGCTGATCCTAACCTGGCCACATTTCTCAAAAGATTTGAAAGGATCCCGAGAAGGGTCTGGATAGGGTCTGGCGGGGGTGTCAGGATAAACTCAGACATTTCTGGTCCCCTCACCAAAATCTTGGACCTGGCTGAAGATGCAAAGGATAATCAGTCTCAACTAGATCCTGGGGAGATCCTGTAAGGGCGCAAAGAGCTCTGTGTCTCTTGGGTAATGCCAATCACGCCTTATCTACTGAAAGGCGTAAATCTGTTCTCATGCGCATTGATCCCCAACTCGCTGATCTAGCTTCCACAGAATTCAGTTGTTTTACCACAATTGGAAGACAATATCGTAGAACCCATGGGTGTTACAGAATGTTTAGGGGTTTCGCCTGGAGTTTTATTCGACCCCGAGACAAGGGAGACATCCCTTCCCTCTCCATTTTTCCCAAACTGAGAGCAATTTCATAGACAATGAAGTTCTTTCTCTGGTGACCAAAGGGGCGGTGTCCCAGACTTCCCTACATCCATGAGTGTTCGTCAGTATAGTCTTTTTGGTTCCCAAGAAAGATCAGGGATTCAGTTTGGTTCTCAACCTCAAAGAGTTCAATTTCTGGATTGTGTATCTCCACTTCAAGATGGAGGGCATACATTTGCTACGTGATCTTTTACAAGAGGGAGACTGGCTAGTATGTCTAGATCTCAAAGACGCGTATTTAGACATTCCCATTTTTGCTCCACATCGAAGGTTTCTTCAATTCCAGTGGGGTCATCGTTGGTACCAGTTTACCAAATGTACTTTGGTCTGTCTTCAGCTCCTTAGTGTTTCACCAAGCTTCTTTAGCCGGTAGTTCAATACCTTCGGGAACGAGGAATTCGACTGATCATATACCTGGACGATATCTTTGTCATGGCACAGGACAGAGAGACGATTCTACTTCACCTGGCATGGACGAGACGGCTCCTTCAAGATCTGGGGTTTGTCCTCAACGCGGAGAAATCTGTCATGATTCCGTCTCAGATATTGGATTTTTTGGGCTTTCAGGTGGACTCTGCCTGAGTCCAACTTCTCTTACCCTTAAGGAAACAATTATCTATCAAGAAGGAGTTGAGGAGAGCCCTTGCCTCTCCAACTATATCCTTGAGGACCCTGGTACGCCTGGTAGGGGCTGGCTTCCTCCATTCAGGTGATTTTTCCGGGTCCCCTTCATTATCGGGCCCTTCACAGATTGAAAATTCTACACCTTCGCAAAGGTTTGACTTACTCAGAGCAGATATCCTTGTTCAAGGAGGTCAAGACGGAGATGTCTTGGTGGCTGAAGCACATGGATGCCTGAAACAGCAGAGTCATTTTTGCCTCCATCCCGAAGGTAGTGATTGAGCCAGACGCCAGGCAGTGGGGTAGGGGAGACCGTTGCGACTCCATAGAGACAGGGGGTAGGTAGTCCCGGGAGGATCTCTCCCTCCACATCAATTGTCAGGAATTGCCGGTGGGATCCTTTGTGATCCGTACCTTGTCACAACGCAAAATGAGTTACTGTATTTTATTGAGCATAGACAATGTATCAGCAGTCCGATACATCAATCGGTTGGGCGGGACGAAGTCTTGTGTTCTGGTGGAGATTGCCAAAGACTTTTGGCATTATTGCCTCCAGAATCACATATCAGTGACGGCGGAATACATTCCGGGCAGGTCCAATGTGATAGCAGATTAAACTCCCGATTTTTCCGCGACTCCAGCGATTGGAGATTGCATCCTCAAGTTTTTTATCTCTTTAACCTGCATCTGGGTCCCTGTACAATGGATCTTTTTGTCTCCTGACTCAATGCACAGCTCCCACTCTTCTACAGCTGGATACCAGAACCTCGAGCACTGAGCTTGGACGCTTTTCTCCAGGACTGGTCGATGGGTCTGTTGTATGCCTTTCCACCCTTTTCAATGATGCAGAGGGTGCTGTCGCAGGTGAGCAGACAGGTAGCGGAATTAGTCCTGGTTACACCTTATTGGAAAGCCAAATCGTGGTTTCCGGTGGCGATGGAATTATCCTGCGCCCTTCCGTTTTGACTGTAACCATGCCCGGACTGTCTTGCGGATCCAGCGGGCTTTCCTCACCCGATGACGACTCAGGGGCTCTTATGCCTCATGGTGTGCAGACTTTCAGGAGACGTTGGCAAATGCCTGGAAGTTTTGTTGGATGCATTGTTCTTCTTATCCCAATCTTGGGCTCCCTTTACACACACGCGTTATGAATCTGCCTGGCGTCGCTGGGTTTCTTGGTTCGGTGAACGGGATGTGGATCCCGTGGGATCCGGTATCCAGATCATTGTGAATTTTCCGTCAGATCTTGCTACGCAAGGCTTGGCGTATAGGATGGTGAATAACTTCCACTCTGCCATATCTGCGGGTCATCTACGTCTGGATGGTAAAACTGTGGGGTTACACCCTTTTGTGTGTAAGGTACGGAGAGGTATCCGGATGGTACGTTCCCCACAACCAAAGTAGTCCACCTTATGGGATGTAGATGTGGTCTTACGTTTCCTCAGAGCCTGGCCGGCTAACGAAGACCTTTCACGTAAACAATTGTAAGTGAAGCTTACACTACTTCTGTGTCTTATTTCCTGCAGAAGGGTTTCAGATGTTCGAGCCTTGGATTTAGCAGGTAGAGTGTTTACTCCCTCAGGGGTGCCTTTTTCCATTTCTAAATGTACTAAAACTTACTCACTACGTATAGTTTATCCTCCCCTTTCCTCATCACCACAAGTTATGTGTGGTTAAATGCTTAAAATGTTATGAGGAATGTACTCGTCAACTACGAACTGATTATACTTGGCAGTTACTCATTTCCTTACAGAAACCTTTCCGCTCGGTCACTTCCACAACTTTGGCCCGTTGGGTCAGGTGGATTTTGGCGGAAGCTGGAATTGAGGTTTCCCGCTTCGGAGCACATTCTGTACAGGGGCTATGGCTTCCAAAGCTTTTTCCACCTGTTCTCGTCTTGAGGACATTATGGCTGTGGCGGACTGGTCCTCTGATTCCACTTTTACAGTGTTTTACCATAAACCGGTGGTGGATGTTGCACCTAATATTGTGGCACAACTTTAAACTAGCATAATCCAAAGTCTCCATTCCTGCCGTAGAATAAAAATATTTCTAGCTTCTCATCAAGGATTTTCAATTCTAATAAGGACACAGAGGAAAGGATTATCCCACCCAGAAGTTGAATGAGGCAATTGGCTGGTTTATGTTATTATTATTATTAATGTTCTTGATGTGATATTTTCCCATCCTTGATGGTTAATATATGACGGGTAGATACCATGCTACTGCTGTGGTTTTCTTTTTAGGAATGGATGCCAAATCAACCTGAAGCGGCTTGACGATTGCAATTTGTGTTGCTTGTTCACAGCGAAGAAGGGTTTTCCTAGACTATTCGTGTGGTTCCCGCAGTTGGCGGAGAAGGTATGGTTCATCAATGGTTCTGATTGGGGTTTGATTGAATGACTGATGGAGATTGCTCACAAAGAAAGAGGAAGAACTATGGTGACATTAGCATATATACTGTTACATGACCCCGGCGATTGGTGGAGAGAGTGGACTACAGGGGTTCATGGGAAGTGTAGTTTTGAGTTTACTAAAGTTTCATTGGCTGCTGTGATTTCTGAAGTAAAGAAAGAGAAGAATAACCCTCGCCTCTGTGTCCTTAATAGAATTGCAAATTCTTGATGAGATGGCTAGAAACATTTTTATCCTCCAAAATACTGAGGGGTGGTTGCATTATTTTGCAAGTCTGAGGCCTTCTCTGGCTAGAGTTAAGCATCTACAGACATTAAAGACATATGGTGGTTCTGTTCACACTCCCTTCATTGTGCTGCAGTTGATCTGTCACTAAAAGTGGGCAACAGTGTGAGTGTAAGGAACTTCAAATCTGATTGTTTAGGTACATTGTTCTGGCTTATATAATTGAGGACTGTTGTAGTTGAATGACTGGTTTGTTTGATAAATAAATAGTATCACTAAAACATCAGTATATAAGTGAAAGAGTGAATGTGTGTGCAAAGTGTGAGGGCAACATATGACAGAGAAACAGCAGCACAACAGTGCAAAAATATAGATGGAAATACAAAATCACATCTACCTCTGAGCTTGCTCATTCCCACATCTACCACATGCACAACTTACCATTTGCAATTTGGATGTGTTTCAATGCAGGCTGAAGGAAGAGCCTTGTTTGGTGTTCTGGAAGTTCAAACGGACACACAAGTTTTGAAGCCACCCCGCCCCCTCCTCTGTCTGTTATTTTTATTGACCCCCAATTTTCTTTTTATCCGGACCTCAATGTTGGCACCTCTTAATCAAAAATGAAAAACATTCCAAGGCGAAAATGGACCAAGCCTATATGTCGGAACTTGGGAATTAGATCCTGTTCTGATGCGACAAGAGTTTTAAAAACTGACACTACTCAGAAAATTGTTTATAGCGTCAGATTTCTATTCTCTGTCAATCTAGTAAGAATAAAAAAAGGCATGACATTTTAACATATTATTCTATTATGAGGTCCTCCCATGCACTTATATGCACTTTACTAGCATCTACTTGTCATTTACTCCTTCAACAGAGGCCATGTTGAAATATCTAGGAATTAAATGCATTTTTGCACCTTATAGTATTTGCACTTTAATTCTGCCCCGAACCCATGCAGGAAGTTAATTTCTTTGTTTGTTTTAATGTAGTGTTCTAGCATCTGTAGTATTCTATTTCCTGCGTGGAACTTAGATTATCCTCCGTTTTAAATGTACAGATCAGAAAATCTATTATTCATGCAGGAAGTTAATTATTATTTGTTTTAAATGTAGTGTTCTAGCATATGTAGTATTTTATTCCCTGCCTGGAACCCATATTAGCCTCTGTTTTAAATGTACAGATCAGAAAATCAATTATTCTTTATATTGTATTTTATTTGTTTTTAATGAGCTATTGGTTTTTACATTATAATGAAAATCTAATATTTATAACTTGCCTAAGGACTGAGTATGGAGACGAGTAACGTAACTGTGGTTATCTATAATGTTTGATCTGTTATCAATGTGTATCTTTTATGTTTTTTTAAACCGAATAAAGATTATTGAATGAATGAAAAACATGTCTTGCAGGATGTCAAGCCTGGGCGGAGTTCGCGGAGTTCCGCTACGCGAAACCCTGCGAAGTGCAAAAAAAACTCTGCCTCGCTACGCGAAGCTCTGCGAGCAGCGGAGTGCGTTAGATAAATGCTGTTCGCGATGATTTTCAGTGCCAGATGCTTGTCCGCGCTGTGCAATCATTGCGAACGGCACCATGCACAGCGCAAGCGGGCGCTGCATCCTTTTCTGCAGCTCGAGTAGATTTTTACTCGAGCGGCAGCTTTCTCAACGCGAACGGACAGTTTCTCAACGCGAGCAGTCACGAGCATACGCGACCACTCGCAATGAGAAATCTGACCACCCGCGTTGATAAATCACGCCGGGAGGTTGATTTTCCACGCTCGCCATCGCCAACTTGATGTTAACGATTGCGAACGAGGAAAAATCTCGCCGGGAGGTGGATTTTCCTCGCTCGCGCTCGCCAACTTGACGTTGACGAACGCGAGCGAGGAAAAAAACTCCACTCAGCATAGCGGAGTTTTTCGGAACTCCGCGTAACGCGGAGTGCGGAAAACTCAGCGAGCGGAGTGGAGTTCACCGCCCAGACCTAGACATGAGGTGCATTTTTTAACCACCGAGGAGCTTGAAATCTGGTTCCATCAGTGCAGTGTAAAATGTAGTATACGCAAGAGGAACAAGAGCTGGATAGAGAGAGGTACAGAGGATAAGTAAATTGAGCAATTGCAGTGAAGCAACAATGGGGTAAAACGCGATACGGATAATGCGATAATTTCTGCTCATTTGCACAGGGAACGGGGAAAGAGCCTTATTGACAATACCGTTTTTAGAACATACTTGCTTTTTTAAACGAAATATATCTTAGAAAAATACATGTTTTTAGTGTGTGACTGCGACTGATTTTGATATGGAAACTGCTCGGCGGCCGTCATTACCGCATTGGTGGTGAACGGTCTAGTGTTTTTGGGCTCAGAGGAGGGGCGATAAAACAATGAAGCTGATACAACCGCGCTCTACATGCTGGTAACATGATAATAATTTCTGCTCATGTGCACAGAGAATGGGGGGAAAGGATCTTATAGACAATACACGTTTTTAGAATATACTTGCTTTTTTAAATTGAAATAGGTCTTTGGAAAAATACCTGTCTTAGAAAAATACCAGTTTTTATTGTGCGATTGCCACCGATTTTGATACGGAAACAGCTTTATGGCCGCCATTACCACATTGGTGGCGAGTGGTCTAGTATTTTTTGGGCTCAGAGGAGGGGCTATAAAATAATTAAGCTGGTGCGACCATGCCGAAGGCGCGCCAAAGGCAAGCCCGCCTGCGCCCTTCCGCGCACCAACCACAGTGCGGCCATGCTGCTGGTTCTGATATAAATGGGATGTTGAAACTGGAGAGAATGTGTTACTCAAGTAAGGAGCTAATGAGGCCTAGTCCTGGCGAAACGACGCACTGCCATACACTGAACCCAAACCCTCCCCCCAAAATTGGACAAATGGCAATCAGACATGCGAGAGTGGGGAGTGGCCGAAGATGGCCGCTTGAAAGCAGTACGTACAGATGAGAATGCAGAAAGGGACTTGGAGGACTGGGGACACATGTTGGAAGCGCTACTAAGACCAGACATCCTACAAGAGGGAGACCTGAACGAAGCACAGCTGTCACACCATGCCGCCCCACGCCAAACACGATACCTGTAGATAGCTCTGAAAACCACACATAGGTAGGACAGTTGTCGCAGAGCAGTGAGAGACGCCCCAAACCGGCCAGTTCAGTTAGAAATAGCAGTGCGATACCCTGCTTTCAAACGAAAAGATATATGGTAATCATTCCGTCACTAGTTGCCGCCATACGTTGCTGTTCCCTATTCTCTTTTCAATTGTTCCTTCTCTTTTATACTGTTATGTAAATTTGCATTCCTACTGCAATGAATATTGCTGCACATATTTGCGCCTGGATGTGCAACCTAGGTACACCACGCCGAGACTATACGCCCATAAGTTGGGACTCCGTAACAAGAGGGGGTGCTTGAGCAACATGCCAAGATGTAAACCGCTCAAATAGCCTTATGTGCAGATCATGAGACTTGTAAGATGTAAATGTACTGTGACAATACTGCAGCATTGCAATAAAAAGTTTTTAAAAAACGGTATACGAAGGTCGGGGCTGCCCTAGGAAGTGGGAGCAGGTGTGGGGTGGGTGGAATTGGTATAGAGGGCACATATGTACTCCACCGCTAATTGATACACGCCATCCGAATGGAGGACAATTAGTCAATGCAATGGAATAGTTATACATGTACGGGTTGTGTAACAAGCAACAATTGAGATGTCCACCTAATTTTCTCACTGGTTTATATGCTTAAATACGATGCAGACGTGTATGACTGTTTTCTTTTGTCACCAATAAAAAGATATTTTTTTTTTTTAAAGAAGAGGGAATAAATAGGAAAGGGGTCAGGGAATATTGGGATAAAAGTGTAACTCTAAACTGAAGGTAGGAGAAAAGCTTAGATGTGGCCTACTTAACGCATGTTCACTGGTAAAACATGCACTTGAACTAAACATCTCAGAGTCAAATGAATGGGACATTCTCTTTGTGACACAGACTTCCCCAAGGCTTTAAAGCAATCACCAACATAGAGTAGGAAAAAAGAGGAGGAGGAGTAGCAATTCTCTTTAAAGAAAAATGGGATATAGTGTTCATACAAACTGATAAAATTCAGGGAGTGGAACTGTTGCAGGGCCGGACTGGGAACCGAAACTGGCCCTGGCAAACTGCTCGGCCGCCCCCCCTGGGGAGGCTTAGGGGGTGCGGCCGAGCTGTTTGCAAGGGCCCCGGCAACAAAAACGGCCCCCCAGAGGCCCAAAACCGGCCCCTACCCTGGCGGCCCACTGGGGAAACGCCTGATGCCCGCTACAGCCAGTCCGGCCCTGAACTGTTGGATTCCTCCCTTAAAAATTTTTTTAAAACGGGACAGTCTTCTCAGGAGTTTTATTTTATAGGCTACCAGGGACAATAAACGTATGTATTCAACCTTTTCTAAAACTGACCATAAACCTGCTATTTACTCATTCCAATTTCTTCATTCTTGGGGATTTTAATATATGGGCAGAGGACAGATCACTCATCCAGTGTAGGGAAATCCTAGGCCTATGTGATATGATAGGACTGGAACAACTGGTAAAGGGGCCAACTCGTCAAGGTGGGATATACCCTTAATCTGATTTTCGCACCGACAGACCAGATGACAGTAAAGGACCTAATAAACCCTTTAAACTGGTCTGACCACGTGTTAGTAGCCCTTGAAATACATGGGCTCTTAATAGCAAGAAATAAAAAATGGTTAAGAAGCAAACCCAAGGAAGAGCTTGATATAAATTAAGGAAGTTAAAGGAAAAACAGCAATTTGACACAGAGAGCTGTTACCAAAATTAAATCACAGTGGATGTGAATTTACAATTGCTTTCAAGAATCTATCAACGGTACCCTAGACAAGATAATACTGATTAAAAAAAAATAGAACACACCGACACAAGCCATTGGCTCCTTTGTTTACCGAAACCTTAAAAGAAATTAAAATGAACTGTAAGAAACTGGAGAGGCAATGCATAGGGCATATTTAAAAGAGGACAAAGTGCATTAAAAAAGGTGCTGAATAACTATAAAAGCGAAGTTAGAAAAGCCAAAGCAAACTATTATACGAAATCAATCATAGAAAGTACAAATAGAACTAGAAAAATATTTGGTATAGTCAAAGACCTTGCAAATCCAGATTGCACGAAACAAAATGTGAAACCATCACAAAAGTTGCGCAACAGCTTGGCGTAGTTTAAAAATAAATAAATAAATCCAGCTCATCCTATAGGATATAAGTAAAGCAACATTGGTGAGAGACCTACCCACAAATGTGGGTATCTTTAGTAATTAACAAAGTGTCAATATTGGATAGACAGCAGTTGCTACACAAGACTCAATCCACCAAGGACAGTTCTATAATTTGTGTATAAAACACTCTACCAAATCAAATCCATAATTATGAAACATTGGGCTGTGATTCAAACTGAACCAGATTTTCAAAACCTATTTGAACAAAAACCTAAATTTGCTTTACGACGGTCTAGAAACCTCAAAGAACTGCTAACCATCAAGAAGAAAACTGAGATCAACACCCATAAAGGAATGCAAAGGTGTGCCAATTGTGTACATTGCAACAATGTAATTAGTGGGAATCAGTTCACTCATCCGACAAAAGGTTTTACAATTTCTTTACAACACTCCAGTACGTGCGACACGTCCAATGTTGTATACGCCTTGAAATGTCCGTGTGGAAAATTATATGTGGGGAGAACTGAGCACAAAATTAAAATACGGATATCTGAGCATAAAAGCAACATTAGAATGCACAATGTGAAATCCACTGTGGCAATGCACTGGCAACAAGCAGGACATAATATAGCACAATTGCGGTTTACTATTTTGGAGGCGTTAAAAATTCGTCCAGATATCAACCATCAGAAACAACTTGCCAGATCTGAATTCTTTTGGATTAAAAAACTTAATACCATGGAACCGCATGAGATGAATGACAGACTGGAATTCACTTGTTTTCTTTAATATTATTTTGTATTTTTAAGAGGACATTTACTTTTCAGGAGGACATTCATTTGAACAGACCAGTATGTTTACACGGTGATGTATGGTTGCACTGTATTGTGCTTGAAGTGAGATGTCTCAGTTTGGATTATGTGAAGGTTTTTTCAATTTTGTCCTTGGTTTAGTTTAGACAATCTTAAAGCCTGCTAATTCAGGTAGTTTATAATAACTTCATTGACTTTTTCGTACACTATCACTTTCACTTTAAGAGCACGTAGCACGTCAGTTCGTAAACGACGTAAGGCACTCTTTAACTTGACGGTCCCTAATGGAACGCTGACAGTTCCATGGCGGGAACACATTCACTTAACATCATTTGGATAAGCTTTCTTGCATGCCGGTTAAATCTTAAGTACTTAGGTTTGAAAGCACAAAACGTAGGTATTTGTAAACTCTGCAGTGTGTTTTTCACTTTCACAGAGCGCGTTAGTTATTAACTGCACGAGTTCACGTAGGACGCTGTGGTCTTAAGAGCACATCATATGGAGGTTTCCTTTGATTCGTTTTTCTGTGTTTGAGTTCACAGAGCACGTTTTGAGCATAGAAGATTATATCTCTTATAGGTTTCACTGTATACTTGGTGATTTGGAAGTTCTTGGATCCGCATGTTTTCGGGGAATTGTGCACCTTTCATGCATGAGCGGGCATGTCTTTTTTGGTGGAAATAATTATCATTCCAATCATCACAGTTTAAAACACGCATGGTCGGCGGTTTAACATGGCATTTTGAATCGTTTATACATTAGTTTTTGGCTACTGTGGCCTGAATAGAGCTATCCTATTTCATTTGCAAACTGCATTAAGAGACCTCTGCTGAAGGGTCTGGGAAGACCCGAAATGCATTGGACTTTTACGACAATCGCAGTATATTGTGATATATACAACGAAGGATTTTGAATGATTTTGAATAATAAAAATCATTGTGAGTGAATAAAAGCAATCAAAAGAAATTTCACTGATTTTGTGTGGAGAAGATTGCATTGGAGGAGATCACTATAAATTATTCGAGATTCGGAAGAAAAACTTTGTAGTTTTAAAGTTAAGTGCGCCCGTCTGCTGGGAAGGGTTTTCCAATCCTAGCATTCTTGAATTATCTTTAGTAGTTCCCAAGTGGAAGTGACTAGTAAAAAACTAGAAAATATAGGAACTATGGAGGAGGAGGAGTTTAAAGCTCTGGCCTTGACTATTTCGTCAGGCTCTTTACTTGATCCAATTCCACCAAATATGTGGGAAGAAAGGGCAGATTAATCATACCCAAGCCTATTAAGGATTTGCAATCAATCTTTGGTAACGGGAGTTGTACCACTCACCTAGAAGAAAGCTTTAGTTACCCCATAACTAAAATAGCCAACAGCAGACCCAAATGATCCCAGTAACTATCGACCTATTTTGCAATTTCCCAAGCCAGTAAAAATCCTGGCGAAATATGTTATTAAAAAATTGGCTAGCTACTTGGAAGACCATGATGTTTTGGGAAATGAACAAACAAGCTTCAAACCTGCAGATGGGACAGGATCAGCATTAATCCTGACCCTGGATAAGCTAAGGATGGTGGTTGACAGAGGTCAAACAGCAGTGCTGATTTTACTAGATCTGTCAGCCTCGTTTGGCACTGTCAACCATCAAATACTGATCGGTAGATTGCAGGAGATTAGGGTGGCAGGAATGCTATTGGAGTGGTTAAATCCTACCTATCAGACAGGACCCAAGCCATTTCCCTCCCCCCATTCTGCTAAGAATTCAAAAGAACAGAGCATGGGGTACCTCCAGGGTCAGCACTGAGCCCCATTCTCTTCAACATCTATCTTCGACCTCTAGTGACCCTCTTTAGATCTTATGGGATATTGTTTGTTAATTATGCAGACGACACACAGCTTATCTTGGCAATGGACAAAAATAGCCTTACTACCGTAGAAGGACTTCACATGTGTTTAAAAGAAATGGCCAGCTGGCTGCAAATGATTTTTTTTAAATGTTTAATAGTAGAGAAACTGAATTCCTATGCTGTTCCTCCTCAAAAGAGCAGCATCAACTTCCGTTGGACTTCTGGCCATGGTCTAGCACAGATAACCTTAAGATATTGCAGGTAGTGCGAAACCTGGGAATATAGGTGGATGAGAAGCTCGCCATGGAACCACACATTAATAAAATGGCAGCCACATGTTTTGGACTGCAACGGAACCTTGAGAAAATTATCCATTTTCTTTCAGCTAAAAAGCTAGTGGTTCCATGTACTGTGTTGAGCAGAATTGACTCTTGTAACTTCCTTCTGCTGGGGGCACTAGATTACCTCATCAAGAGGCTATATAGAGTACAAACAGAAGCAGCTAAACTTGCACTGAATACATCAAGATATGACTCTTCCTCGAAATCTCTAAGATAGCTACATTGGCTCTCAGTAGAGGAGAAAATCATTTTTAAATCTATGTGCGTGGTCTACAAGGTTGAAAAACAGAACAGGACCCGTGCTACTACAAAGGAAATTCAGACAATACGAACCACAGAGGACCTTACGATCCTCCTCGGCCAACCTGATCTGTGTCCCGAAATTCAAGAAAGTGAGGTCGGGTGGAGGGACTTTTCAAGTAAGGGCAGCCCAAATGTGGAATATGCTTCTAGCTTGCCTTCAGGCCAGTGCTAATCTAAACTGTTTTAGGCAAAACTCAAAGGCTTAGCCCTCTCCGAAAAAGGGCTAATGGACTTTAGTGGGCCTAGAAAAATGTGGCATAAGTAAGGTTATTACTGTGTTCAAGTTTACGGCATTGTTTGTGACAGTGCCAAGATACCAGTCAGGTGCACATTTGCACTTTACAAGTGTTTGTTACTTACTAATAGGAACAGCAGGTGCTGGATAGAAAGTGAAATTGTACAGGGAAAGGGCAGGACATAAAAGCAGGTGAGAAGGAAAGCCAGCACTGGCAAGACCAATAGGTCAGGACTACATTTCAGGTACATACTAGATTTTTTAAAGCCTTCTGCAGTGAAAAAACAAAACCAAAATGACTGCTTTCTGCATACAATGTATCAATGAGATAAGCAATTTAATGTGTGATGATTCAGTGTACTTTTGAGATGTAAAACAGTGGCTCATGCATTGCAGTGCAAGCCATCCAACAGAGGTGGTATGATACACCAAACAGACAACAGCATTAAGTGAGAAATACTCCTGCGAGTGGAGCCAAACACCAGTCTGTGTTTATTTTAAAGAATTTGTAAAAAAAAGTAAATAATAATAAGTCAAGAAGATGTCTGTCCCGTCATACCAAACCTTAAAAAGAACAGGAGCTAAGACAAATAAATGATACCAACAGTATAGAAAGAAAATGGGGGACATACCGAGGGTAGAAATGTTAGGTTTTGGTGATGAGTGAGCATGGTGAAACCCAAGTACATGCGGTTTCGGTATTGTTTTGCGTGTGCTGTGTTCCTTTTGGCATGTCATGTTGAGAGTTTGTTTTATGTCCCTGGCCAGAATGATTCTGATAAAGTGGGATTGAAAGTGGAGACTAAAAACAAGAAAATAAGGGGGGTCAGCCAGTTTGCTGTAATTACGCATGGTGAGCCAGTGGAATGTAATGCTGAGGGAAGGAAGAGAGCAAGGCCAGGAGGCAATGGACAGTTGTAGGATAGGGAAAGGCAGGGACTACTGCAAAGTGCTGGGAACGGAGAAGATCACAATTGAATAGAAGAGTCGTTTAGAGCTGCTGGGAAGAAAGGGATAGAAGCCTGATTTTGAATAGGGCATCAGTTCTTAAGTCAGTGAAGATAAACTAAGTTTGTAAAGTGAGACAGGGTGGTCCTATTGAAGTATTGGAGAGGCGTTTGCTAATTAGACGAGTGAACATGACTGAAAGGAGTGTGGTACCCTCAAAATGAGAGTGAATTGACGGTTATGGGAATCATGACCGACTGGGAAGAGAAGAGCAGGATCTCCTTGAAAAAGAGGGAAGCGGGCACTGCCTGGGTGAAGGAGGAGCAAGGTGCCCTCCTTAGCAGGGCCGGCCACAGTCTACTGACGCTAATTGCATTCCTTTGGTAGGTACAGAACACACATTTCTCCGGGTCACTTCAATCCAATGTTGACAAATGAATGTCAAAAGCAACATGGTCTGTGGGGGATGCAACTAAGCGAACAAACAAGCCATTAATACATTATGTTACAACAACCATTTATATAGGGCGGTTTTACCATTTTTTATAGTACCTTATAGGTTTCAGAATTCTAGGATTCTCACTGACAAGAGTCAAGCTGGTCAGTGTACCATGCAGGATAACCACAGTGAGGTACAGAAAATGAGCTTCATCACCTTCCACTATATTTATATCAGTCAAATGGAGGTCCTAAAAAAATGTATTCCGATCACGTGGAGCTGATCGTCCCCGAACATGGACTCGTCTTGAGGAGCAAGGGCTATTATGAAGAAGAGGAGGGGGACGAAGGAAAGTATTTCTTGGAAAGTTTTAGACATGTACTTTGTGGTCGGGTCATCAGACCTGCCCTGTGTGCCCAAGCTGTTTCTCATTAGCAGTAACAGGCGCCTGTTCTGTGTCGTCCAGCTCCCCTCCGAGGACACGTGGAGCTCAACCACAGCCTTCCCTAGTAAGTGTTACCCAGAACCCTCCCTGCCCGTCCCCCACACCCCGGCGCTTTCCACTGCGCACCTCTAAAAAGCTTCTACGCCACACGTCTGCTAAACAATGCCTCCTTTCTGCAGCCCAAGCTCAGCTCCGCGCGTGCACAAATCTATAAATTAAACCACCCAAGCCACATTCGCGAATATCTGAAAGTGTACACGCGCGCTGCTCTCAGACTTCTGCAATCATTCTCCGCCACAGTCGATCTTTCACATTCGCACCCCCTCTCTGCTTGTGCTTTCTAGCTGCCAATTAATCATTTTTCAACACAACCTGCATCGTGAATGTTAATGAGCGCCACTGTTTATTTTGCAGGATCCACTTACAAAGTGACATCTCGGAGTGCTCAAGAAACACATCCGGGCCTGTGGCGTGTGAGAGGCTGGAGGGCGAGAGTGTTTTCGGTGGTGGGAAGTTTCTTTTATATCCACAACGTCCACGTGTGCTCCTAGGTCAATAAAGATTTTTCCAACTTCTCCTGTGCGGGTCCTGGACTATTTGAAAACGTTGGGCTCCGCGACCTTCGCCTAACCCGGCAGCATGTGCAATCACTTTTTAAACATTTATTTACCTTGAGGTTTCAGTCATTTGTACTCCTTAAGCCATCTTTGAGTTGCTTAATGCTCCCGTAGACGTCTAAATATAGTAAGCTGCCACAGGGTGGGGCGGGGAAGTGCATGTTTGCAGCAGCGATCCTGGATATGCAGAAACTAAAGCGGATTTCGTCCAGGGTTGGAGGCTTATACAAGCAAACGCTAAACTTTGTTCACTCAACAATCTCGTTGTTTGTTAAAATCATATTTTGTGAAGCCACGACCCTGAGCTCAAAATGAAGTTTCCGCAGCTTATGCATGAGAATTGTAAGCAATTAACTATGTTTTACTTATCTTACTTTATTACAGTACACCGAGGAGTATGCTAATTGTAGCCCAATGATGGTGATTTAATTTGGTGTAGGGGCGAAGGATGAGCAGCGAGTGTGTGGGAAAGCTGAAAAGGCCTTCTCCTACAGCTGAACCGGGCTAGGAGAATATAAAGGTTGAAATGGTTTTGATGTACATTATGGTTGATGTGTGTTTTGGTTTGTTTGTAGGTGCTATGGCTAAAGCCAGATTTTTATATGCCATCTTTAGGGTTTTTAACAACTTGTCTCCAAGTACTCCCAGTGTTATGCAACTAATGTTTCTAAGCAGAGTTGAGATTAAGTAATTTGCTCAAATTAAAATAATTTGGTCCAGCAGGGAAGTTGGGATTCTAACTCAGTGGTTTTGGTTGCATTATCAATTATTTAACAGCTCACCCAATCTTTTTCCATGACAGAATATACAGAAACGTTTACTGCCTTTCAAAATGAAAGATATTTTAATAGGAAAAGAAGAACGCATTGTTGCTGGGAGTAAAAGTCCATTGCACCACAGTTTAGAAATCGCAGAGTGGAGTTATTTTTTTATCAGCTTTTTCATCATTCAGGTAAAGGACTACATAAACACAAACTTCAGAATACAAGAATCACATTTGCCAACCAGTCCATGGTCACCAATTAAGTACATAATAATCTAGCTGAAAAATAAAATTGACACCAGTGTATACAGAGCAAGCATCGCCAGATGGCCATAAATTGGAGTGCATCATCTCTGCAGACGTGCGGAGGGAGCACGTGCTAGGCACTGCAAGGCTTCAATGGAGTGAGCATTTAGGTAGGTTAGGCGTTGGGATTGTTCTTCATGAGCTGCACATCGGCGTCTACCATTTCCTTCACCAGCTCCTAGAAAACAAACACATTAACTGCGTTATATATATGGTTCTATTACCAGCTATGGGTGGCACCTCTGTAGGAACTATGCATGGAACCCTGTATGTCAACCCAAGTTATCAGTCCTTCAAACTCTCTCTAATCCCTTGCCCCTCCCAGAAATCCACATTGCGTCTTGCAAAACTAAGTAAGATCTTTTGCGAAGGTGGGGGGTCATTGGATGTAAAATTAAGATGGCTTCATTTGAAATAATTGAGTGACTAAGGAGATTAGTGTAACTCAATATCAAACTTTTATGTAGGCCTTAGCTACACACTGCTTTAGTAGTCTATTGCTTCCAATGCATATCATATACTTAGAGTGGGCTTTGGGTCAGCCCTTTTCTAATGAGTGGATAGTCTTGTTTTCTATCTCAGTTGTCTACTTTTGATTCAAAGGCTGTCTGTCCTCCCTATTCTTGTGTCTGTCCTGTCCAGGAGCATTTCGGTCTCACAGTGTTCTGACTGGATCAGTTGTATCCTTTTACGGCATACTTCAAGGGACCTTTTGATTTTTTGCTAAGTAGGACTCCATATGAGTGAATTTGTTTCCATGCTTTTGCTCTCAATCCGCTTTTCTTTACCAGCATAATAAAGGGCTTTGTGTCCCCTTCCCCCTCCTCATCCTGCTGGGTATTACTTTTTATTTTTTAATTACATGTTTTTAGAGGCCCCAAAAGTTGCAAAGTGCTGTCGGCCACTCACTTTTCTTTTCACAAGCATTTTCCCTTTTTTGTAATATATGAACGTATTTGTTCTAGCATGGCTGTCCACCAAATTCAAAATGGGCACATGTATCATGATGCATGCACACTCCACTCCTCATGCTTTACAAGCTTCACAATGCAAGTGTCTTGATTTGTGCGCATGACTCACAATGCATGAATATTGGGGCCATCTTGAAATGGGTTTCCTTTAAAAGTAAAACCCATTCAAAGTCTGGCTGCTATGTGTCAATGGCTCAGCTTTTCAATGCTGCAACGTATTGGCTTTGCTAATGCTAGTTTTATTATTGCGTTTAATGAAGGCATTCTGTCTGATTTGAATGTCTCACGATTTGGCAGATGCATGCAATGAAGCGTAGGGAGAAGCAATAATTTCCAGAGGTCCACAAAACATTTGGCAAGTGGGAAAACCAGAATTAGAACTCAGAGGCTACAATCAGTAACTTAGCAAATAAACTCAGTGCTGTTACTAGTGCAGTACCAAACTTTGTGGATAACTGTGAGCGCCTCAAAAAACAGGAGGACATTATATACCTCAAGCCTAGATTACTGTGCATATGAGGAATCCAGTGCATGCTAAGGAAAGCCAGATCCTGCAAGATTTCCTAAATAACCACGATGTAAGTCATTTCCATTTAGATGTCTTGTATGACAATTACTCTTAAGTGAACCTCCTGAAAATCTGGTATGGATACGGATCTTCTGTACATTCATTACGCACCACCACACATATGATTGTGAAAGATGAACTGTTTAGTAAGATACTACTACTCCTTAATTGCATTATCTAATGACTCCTGTGGATATCGCTTTGCTTCATCCCCATCCTCTTAAGTTATTATACTGAGGTGTGCTAACGTTCTTAGGTTTTTAAGGCAAATGATTTATGGCTATGGGTTTATCAGACTGTGACAGACTTTCAGACTTTGCCTAGCATCAATACATGGCATGGCAGATAAATATGTCAAGACTCAATTGAAAGATAATTAAATATTTATAATACAAAAAATGCAATATGTAAAAGCACAAAAGGAGATCTGTACAGGGCCGTCCATATTTACCATTATATCTAGGACTAGAATACACTGCAGGAAATAAAACACATAGGTAGCTCCATAAATAGTAAACCTTCTGTGCGTTTTCTAATATATACCGAGGCTACAACATATAAAATTGACATGCTATTTATTGCAAAGCAAATATATAGCAAAGCGAACAAATAAACATTTTTACATAAACACTGTAAGGAGGCAAATGTGGATGTTATTTTTTAAATTGAGACCCTACTACATTGAAAACTCAGCAATTTCGTGAAACTGTTCAAATGTTGCCTAATTACTCCAGCCTTTTACTGTCCCCAATTCAAAATTATGTGCACACGAAAACCGTTTCAAGCAAATAGGCATAGTTAGCTAACAAGCCAGGATTTCCAAAGCGTTAAGATTTTTTTTAGAGGAAAGGCCCATTTTTTAAAGTTATTAAAAAGGTTATTAGGAGTTTGAAAAATGTTGCAATTGTTAATTATAAATTAATCTTATAAAAGTTCTTAAGGAGTATCACCTGCTCCTTAGTGAAAAAGGCTCACTATTTACCTACACAAATATATTCCAGGAAGAAAAATCATTTTTTTGTATTTACCTTAAAATTAACAACATATATGTGAGGCTAAAAAAAAATTGTAATATCGGAATCATCATGAACTTTTCTGTAACATTTGTTGGTGGAGAGAGGAAAGGTACAATCATTTCTCGCACCTACCATATTAAGTACGGCTGTCTAGAAGATAACTATTTGTTGCACAGAGTGTATAGCTATTTTATTTCAATGTGTACAAAATTCTGTATACATTTTCTAAGGCTCAACACTGGGCCGATATATTAAAAAAATATCTTTAAGGACGTCCTCACTTTGCCACTGCAAAATGATAACTACATAACACAACACAAAAAGCAACATCTGTCGGGGTCACTTCGACCACTACTGCTAGTGTACCTAGGTAAGCCTTTGCACATAGTACTCACATCAAAAGTGACCTTGGCTTTCCAGCCTAGCTTCTCGTATGCTTTGGTGCAGTCCCCTTGGAGAAAGTCCTGTGGAGGAAGAGAGAAGAGAGGTGTTTATTCACCTGGTTTTGGCACCATTCGTGCGTATATCTCAGCCACAGTACATCGCTATAATACAAAAATCCCCAGGATCTCTAGGAGCTTGAACCGGTCACAGAAAACGAAGCAGGCTCCGGCGCTGCAATATGGCCCCAGTGTAAGGTTGTACTTTAAGGTGAAGGTTGCTTCAGTGGTAAACACACCCATATATCCAGGGACTGCTATGCATGCTACGTTAGTACAAACAGAAAGGACTGTATCCTCTGTGCTCTTTTACTAATAGCGAGTTGGGCATTTGGAGGGGGCCAATTCATATAGGTATTTAAGAGGACGTCAAGTAGTACTAAAGGAGTATTACTTTACATACTCATAAAGGCCTACTTCTGCACATACTCATAAATGTCTCAAAGTAGCCTACAGGAGTATTACTTTACATACTCAAATGCCTATTTCTACACATACTCATAAATGTTGTGAAGTAGTACTATGCAAGTATTACTTTGCATACTCATACATTTCTACCACTGCACATACTCATAAATGCCTTGAAGTTGTACTACAGGAGTACTACTGCACATACTCATAAATGACGTGAAGTAGCACTATGCGAGTATTACTTTGCATACTCATACATTTCTGCACATACTCATAAATGCCTTGAAGTTGTACTACAGGAGTACTACTGCACATACTCAAATTCCTTTGTGATTCGGCCCAGAAACCTCTGAGCGACCATTTGAAAACTACAGATTTCTAGATGCAATCATTTCCTGGTGGTGGTTACGCGAGTGCATAACAGCAAAACTGGGTTAGGGAGTTTTGCTTCATTTGACTCACAGGGTGTCCAAAACACGTGATAGGAAAAAGCAAGAGGCACGGGAGAAAAATCGTCTTGTACATACAAAAACAGGGGGAGTCGTTTAATAGGCTGGTTCGAGTAAGCCCTCCTATCATTGCCTTGTTAAAATGGAGGCTTTTATTGGTACACCAAGCACTAAATAGTAATCTGGATCATAAATCTGGAGTTAAATGTACTTCCCTCAGATTTATAACAGGCTTGTTCCATGAAGAACTCCTCAATGCATCCATGCATACAAACATTTTAAAATGGGTAAACACTCCTGTTGAAATCAGAAAAATTAGACCGATGAAAAATCAACAATACCCTCGATTTATACCACACAGTTTCGAGAGGGAAACACTTTTGCAACATTTGAGCCCTATAGCAGCTATCAAGGTGCAACGAGGACACTTTCAAACTAACCTTTTATGCGAATCTATGCATGTTTATTCAGCTGCGGCTACATAAAGTGTGTGTGGTAGTACAGATCCACCAGCCCTACACCTTACCACTCTCTGCCCAACAAAGCTAAACTTTGTTCGACTACTCCAGGCAGACAACGATTCAACTTTTAACTTATTTTTTGTGACTTACATTATTACTAGTTGAAGGCATAATTCACACAGCATAGCAATTTTTCTATAACACTAGACAGTCGACCAAGAAAAAAATATTGCGCAATTAACGTACAGCCATCAAATCGCAATACATAGACACTAACATACAATAAAAAAGTCAAAAATCAGAAGCACAGAAATAACAGCTACATACAGAAAATACAGCATTAAAATTAATATTGGGTCAGCAACTTGTTTTGGAATTCATATGCCAAAACCAATTTACTTAAGAGTCACTATGAAACAGCCAGGCCTGTAAGCCATAATTCAGTTGATACTTCTTCCTAATGCTTGGGGCTTATAAAATAATTTGGGTGACGCATTTAGTGAAATCACACTAATACAGATGCAGATAATTAGAAGATAACTTCCCTGTGAAAAATATTTGTTTTCAATATCGCACAATACAGAGGTATTTCCAGCAATAACCAAACCACCAGGCTTTTAACCTGAGAAGAGAAACTCCAAATTGATACCAATGCCTTTAAACAGGCAGTGATACCCTGATGGATGCCTCTACCATACAAAAAAAACTCATCTTGATCTGTGATCTTAAAAGCAATAGCACACCCACCTTTCCCTAGAAAGATATTTACTATGTGACGTTCTAGCAATAAGGTCGGTCACTTTTAAATGACTCAGTATGTACCATCAGTAAATTATAGAGATCAATATCCTAGATAGCATATCATATGGGAATTGGATATATCATCAGAGAAGAATGCATTAGTAGAGAGCGTACTAGATCATCTGGAAAGGAGACATCATCATCATGGAACATGCGCATCATTGGGGAAGCTGAATGGTCAGAAACAGTGGATGTTGATGTATGCTCAAAGAAAGTGATGTATTGTGTATGTGTACCGACCCAAAACAAACACATTACAGGCATGCATTCGTATAGACAATAAAATTCACATTCACACGGGTCCTGGGAGGCAACCTGGCACAAAAGCAGAAAGAGGGCTTCTCCAAGCCCTATAGATCGGTGAGCCACCGAAAGCTCGCGCCAGATGCCTGGATCTGGCTTAACTTGAGGTCCTCTTGGACCCACAAGGAGCACTTTCAGGTGTTTTCTGCCTGCCACCTGTCTTACCTCATATGCCAAGATTTAAAGACACCGTCATTTATTGATGCCCAGAGAAATAATGGTGAGACGTTTTTCTCTGTAAAACGATTTAAGATTGATGGTTTAGGGGGTGCCTTTTGAAATAGAAGATTTAAAGACAAAGCCTTAACCTTAGGCGTAATAAAGGAGAGAAAAGAGATGCCTAACTAGTGTCTGAACTGCACAATGTGAAACCCGAAAATCTGGGATCAATCCCAGCTTCCATGTTTGACCAAACTGTGTGATCATAGGCAAATATTTTATTTCTCCAACCCTCCTTTTCATTATTACATAAGGAACCACCTTCAAATATGCGAGTTCAAGTTATGGATGGTACAAAAAGCTCTTGTTTCATTTAATAGACTATAATGTTGCTCTGACTACAATAAGAATATAGGCCACATACAGAGTACACATGACAACAGACTTGCCTCTTAGTTCATTGGTGGCATTGCAGTCAGGGCGAGGGACAGTAACTTTTCTAACTTCATGTATAAAAACTACCACTTTAATAAATACCTCTGAATCTAGTGGTATAACAGAATGTACTACGGTGAAATGCTTCCAGATGTAAAATGCCCTTTTTTGAATTTTGAAGAGACTTGATCATATTTTATGTGATGTTTGTTGCGTGGTTTATATGCCAAATATTTTCAGTGCTCGGCTCTGAAATGGGCTCTACGGCCCAAGCCAGACACATCTCTGTTAATTTTTTGGCTTGCCCACTTCTGCCAAGTTCCTCTGCACATCAGTCTGCACCATCACTTTAGCTAGAAGTGTAATGCTGCCATTTGCTCCTCTCTACAATACTCAACTTTCAGCTCGCAATAACTCTGTATGGTAGGCTCATGGGTTGTTGTTTTACACCCCTTCTTGCACCTGCTCAGACCTCAACTTTTTAATCATGGGTTGCCTTCCCAACATCCTGGTTTGAACTGGCTCCTCCAGAACTAATTCCATTTTCAGGCGAATCATCCTCCACGCCGCAAGTGATATCAGGAGCAGAGCACACCTTCTAACCCTTCAAGGCCAGCCCATTTCGTACACGATTACAGTGGTGGTAAAAGCTGCTGATTGGTTGCAGTGGATTTAGGCCCAACTGTGATAGCATCCCCCAAACATCAGAGTAGGAGATGAGATATTTGACCTGCTTGATTCACAAGACGAAAACTTCATAACCACCCAGAGCAACAGCTGATGCAATCAAAAGAGCAACGCACACGCAGTGGACCTATGCGCAAGGCGAAACCAGGCAGTGGCATTGTTCGACATTAACGTCTGTAGTTAGTCTACTAAGGAGTGTGGACAGGGTGCAAAGTGTCAGGTAGCGGGCTCTTGCAGGAGTGATTTATGTGGGTGCACCCCAACCCTGCAATCTACCACGAAAGAGATGCATTGAACCACCAATGAAACAATAGGATATACTTAATCACCACAGAAAAGCAACTGGCCTGCTTAGGTAACACGATTGGCGTTCTGCGTGCCAGAGATTTTTTTCATCACTGCCTTATCTCTGGCAGAGAGATGAAGCCCTCTTCTACCAAATCTAACAAGGAAAATCACTGGGAAGTCTTTGAAACAACTTTCTCAAAATGCATGTATTGTATTGTAATTGCATTTAAATAGCGCTTACTACCCCAGACGACGCGTCAGAACACTTTTTCGGCGAGTAGCACATTACTCCGGAACTCATAAAGGATTAGTGGTGAGTTAGTTTAGGGAAATATGAAAGTAAATTAAGTGGTGGATATGTTATTCAGTTATTTGGATTGAGAAGGATAGTGGAGTGATAGAAGACGGAAAAAGGTTTGCATTTATATAGCGCTTTCCACCCCTGTTGAGGTGCTGAAGCGCTTTTTCGGCGAGTAGCACACTACTACGGAACCCATAAAGGATTAGTGGTGAATTAGTATAGTGAAATATGAAATTAATTTGAGTGGTGGACATGTTAATCTGTTATTTAGATTGAAAAGGATAGGGGAGGGATAGAAGAGGGAAGGATTTAGAACTTTTTTTGTTTGTTTGTTTTGGAGCTCATAGCAGTAGGAGGAGGCTTGGGATGAGTAAAAGGGAGGCAGAGGGGGAAGAGTCGGAGGGAAGGGTTTAGAATGGCATGTTTTCAGGAGATCGGGATAGTAAAAGAAGTATGAGATGATGCATGGAGGGGTAGAGTAGGGAAGAGTCTAGAAAGGGTTATTTGGGGGATCATAGTAGTGGTATGGGGTTTGGGATGAATGAGAGAGTGGAAGTAGAGAATATATTGAGAGTGGTATAAGGTGAGAAATAGAGTAGTGCATTGGATATGCTGAATTCGAAGAAAAGTAATAAATATATAGATACATAAGTACATGGAGGGTATATAGATGCATAAAGGAAGGTAGTATATGTAGATTAAAGATGCACTAAATAAACTCTGGCTCTCAAGTGTTGTTGTACTTTAAATTAAAAAAAATGTGTAATTCAATAGTGGAGCAATTGTAAATAGTTATGATAAAAGATTTACTTATTTATGCAGTCACTTATATACATGTTAAAAACAGAGTAATGTAACTATAACATGTACACACTGTGGCTTTAAAACTCACAAAACCTAGGACACATAGATGATCTATAAACCTTAGAGCAAAGTCCCTCAATCATGTCAATTGATAGGATACAAGTCACCAACTAAAGAAATATAATATCTGAAAGGTCTGCAAGACTCATCATAAAGCTATATGTAGTTAGTTGCCTTACTGCGGCCTTATTATCACATTATTTGTCGATATCAGATAAGGTGCGTACAACTAATCAATATCAGGTTGTATGAAGTGGTCCATGAGTTAAACATCATCCTCAAGGAAAGGGCCGCAGTCGGAGTACTTAGTGATGTTGTGAAACTCTGATATAGCTTTTCCAATTGAATATGAAATCTGCAGATAGCTTATCCTTAAACAGATCAGTAATAATCACAGAAATTCTCCTTCTCACACAGAACAGATTGTTAGGAAAAAGAATATTTGTTTTTCACGCATAAGTGCCTGGATCTTTGCAAGGAGAGCGACCCCTAACCTTCTCCACAACAATGCAGGGTTCTTGCTACAGCGAACAGCAGACACCCTGAGTCGGTTCATGTTTTGCTCACATTGCCCACCATAGCCAGCCAAGAGAAGGGCATGGCAGGTTATGTATACAAACAGAGCAGGAGGCACTGTGACGTCAGCGAGAGGGTGATATGTCTTACATCAGAACAGATATAAATTGTTTATAAGTAGTAAATCAAAATGGCAGTCAGTCTTTTATTGTACCGTTCGTTATAATGTATTATGTTACAGTTAAAAGGTCATTGCAGTGATCCTTGGCAGTGACGCCAACCAAGACACCCACAGAGCGGCCTCAGCTTTCACCGGTCTAGCAAGCGAGTATGGAGGTCAGGAGCGTAGGGCTCAGGACTCCATTGATTTGAGGGGCAGGAGCAGTGCCACGAAATGACAGAATTTAAAATTAACCAAGTTTCACTGAAAGGTCTGGATAAGGGCCAGGAAAAGTTTCACAATCCAGGGAAAATTCCATGTAGTGCGACTTTTCCACAAACTCTGCAGACCACTCAATTTTGTATGCGGATTTGCTTGGCGAAATCAATGGGGTTTTCCACTTATATAATAGATTTGTCATTCACTACACGACTCTACCCATCAATTCTGTGAAAATATACACGAAGTATCAAATAAATGTCTGCTGCACTAACGTTTTCCAAGCCACGAAAACGTCTGCAAAACACAAAATTCCCTACAAATCATCGGACAGAAATTTCCATACTCGACTGTCACAACCATTCAATTGAAACGAGTTTGCATGGATTTCATAAAAATGTCTGCTTGATTTGCATACTTTTTAGAAAAATATGTAGATTAGAGTTTTACACTACACCTACATTACAACAGTGTGAACATCCACATTCCTGGATTTCAGAGAATGCAAAGCCATGGAAACATTGAATATATACTGGATTATAATAATTCATTATTGTAGCTACTGGTTTAAACAGTACATATAGTGCACAGTTTTATGACAATATAAAATCCCACTGTCTTATACATACTTGCCATCACAAGCTAGGCCACATACACACACATTACAAGCAGGAAATACCCCAGGGGCCTCTCTGTCAGTTCACAATGAATTAACCATCCTTTGTGCTCCGTGTTGACTAATGTATTACCTGGGAATGCCTGTGCACAGATTTGAGATTACATAAACACTGCCCTATTGACTGATTTCTAAAGCGTGCATTGCCTGTGGTTTACCCACACTATTGTGGTGGAAAAGGATACGTCGCTTTGACACTGCATACCATCAGCATAGTGTTAAGTACATACACTGCTGGATATGGCTTGGCACTGGTAATGGAGCTGGGTTCAGTATTATGGCAATATGTGAAAGACAGTTCCCGATTACCAAAAAGGCAAAGTAGGCACCGGTATATGGGCCCCACTCCTTTTAGGGGCCCCGCAACAACGGATCAAAATAATATATATTTGATCCTGAAAGAAAATTACAATCAAGCTTTCTTAAATTGTTTCCAATTAATTTTTGTTTAGTACCATTAATACTTGTTAATGTTTAGTTTTGTGTAATAAAATTGGTCTATTAAAATAGTTGATTGGCAAAATTAAATACATATTAGGAGATAATTTGCGTGGGGGGTGAAATTTCAACTGCCTAGGGACCTTCACAGGGTTTAATCCGGCACTGGTGAAAGAGGCTATGTAGTGATATCTGTTGATTTAAAATACACGTGCAAGCATAAAGTATGGCCAGATCTAGGTTACAGAATTAACAGATTTGTTTTGGATTTCAAACATTCTTTTCCTTTCCTATAAAACATACACAAGCATTGACTTTCCTAGTAGGCCACAACGTCAACAATCCCCTCATCTGGCATCATCCAAAGTTCTAAAGCTGGAGAAGTAGTAATATTGATAAAAATAACCATAACAATACTCATACCAAACACAATAACAATCACCACAACCATAACAATAACACAATAGGAATTATAAAAATAATAACAGTACTAAAACAATATTGAAATAGCAATAAAACAGTTAATAAAGCATCACAAAACAAATAAATCACATTAAAAATAACTATTGAAACAATAAGCATGCATAGTAACAAAAAGAAATACGAAATATCATGCAATAAATAACCACGACGGACAGTACTAATCATTATAATCACAATAAGAAGAACGAACATCATAATGATAACACTAACAAGTATCATCATCATGAAGCAGTATTTGTACATAGCTTGATTTCTTGATTTTGCAGTCTTCAAGAGCTGAACAGAAGACCGGTACTATGACTGGACTCAGGCGAAACTACAATTACGGCAGTGCTACCTCTCAATTTCTGGCATTTTGTGTTATGCCTGTTATGCAAAATGACAGATATTACGCTATAACACCACTTGGTGTAATTGAGATTGCATTTGGGTAAAAATCCTTTCCCGGGAGTCCAGGAATGCCACGGATAGACAGAATACAAGAACTACGGTTAGCATCACGTGATTTTATGCTTTTTTGTGTGTAAAATGCATCTTAACATTCAAATTGTAATGTAAATTGACGTTGTTTTTCTGGAATGTCACATCATTTCCACAAAGAAAATTAGTTGAATTTAACTCTGGCCTAGCTATGACCCCCAGGTACTGGTGCTCGCCGGGAAACAGCCATTACAACTAAAAAAATTAAAGCATGCTATTACAATGCATGCCATTACAACGCAAGTGCCATCACAACGCAATGCCATTACAATGCAGGTGCCTTTACCACGCATGCCTTTAGAACGGATTTCGTTGTAAAGGCATGAATGGTAAAGGCATAAGTGTGTCACATGTAAGTATAAGGTAAGTATATATGGTTTAGGGTGGGATGGGGTTTTTGGGTGGGAAGGGTAATTTTAGGGTTTCGGGTAGGTTTGGGTTTTTGGGTGGGAAGGGTAATTTTAGGGTTTAGGGTGGGTTTGGGTTTTTGGGTGGGAAGGGTAATTTAAGGGTTTTGTGGGGGTTTTGGGTGGGAAGGTTAATTTTAGGATTTAGGGTGGGTTTGGGTTTTTGGGTGGGTAGGGCAATTTTAGGGTTTAGGGTGGGTAGGTTAATTTTAGGGTTTATAGGACTTAAAAAAAATATATAAAAAAAAATATATATATATATATATATATACACACACACACACACGTGTGTGTATAAAAACATATATGCACCCTCACATACAAACACACACATATATATAGTGATTTACCTACCTTCAACACTTTTACCAAGTGTATGTCTTTACAACGCAAGCCTTTGTGTTGAATTAGCATGCATGGTTTGGACGGCCTGACCCTAAGATGGCGCCCATTTGTGAGGTATAAGGAGCGCCTCACCTTTCCCCTGCGGGGCTGCACAATGGAGTCTTGTAGCCTGGACAAGTGTTTCAGATGCGGTGCCTGTTGTTTATTGGGATTGATCTGTTGCTGGGCCATTCTCGCTAACACCGCTTTTTCTCATGGGTGCTGAGCCTGTCCCCAAGATGGCGCCTGTGCTTTAATAACTTGGAGTGTTTTACGAGTGATATGATCGTCCGTAACTGCTTCGCGGCTGTCACTGGCCATTGCGGATGCTTTGACTGCTGATGGGGAGGTGCGCTTCGTTGGAATAACTGATTTCTCCTCCACGGTGATCTTTGTGGGAGGGATGCCTGTCGCTAAGATGGCGCCCGTGACTCTGTTATGGCGCTTTCAATCAGGGCTGTGGCCTTCTGGTGGTGCTGTGGTATTGATACCGGGTGTTTTCACTTCTCTGTTGCTCCAGGCTGAGAAACTCTTTCATCTACACTGCCAGTTTCTTGGTAGACTAGCCTGCAGAGTTTTTGCCATACCCCTGAAATGGGGGCCGGAGTCTGCGTGCTCCTCACGCCGAGTGAGCTTTGTCCAGCTGGGGAGAGATGAGTACCGGATAGCTGGAGGTTGAGGCGGGCGGCGTTCCCTAATACCACCTGAGCCTGGTATGGCTGATGGAACTTTGACGATGACCTCTGGCAGAAACCTTATATGTTATACTGACCGCGGTGCCCGAGCAACATGGCCGATGCCCGGTGGAGCTGTATTGGCAGCTATAGAGGAGATTGACTTTGGTTTCACCCCCTTAGCCGTCACCTACCCAGCCAGACATTGTTTTTCCTCGTCTCTCCGCTGTGTCTCCTTTCCCTCCCCCGCCCTCTCCCTCCGTGATCCTGTGGATGACTCCCCTTTCCAGCCCAACACAACCTTGTTTGTTTTTCTCCTACACCCCTGTCGCAAACCCTCACCCCCACCCTCCCTCATGCTCCAGATAACTCGTATATGTTTTTATTTTATGCTTTGGTAACAAATGTAACTTTGTGCAACTTGTTCTCATGTAAAGCGCTCTGATACCTCCGGGTCTAGCCAGCGCTATATAAAACTTTTCAAATAAAAATAAATCAAATAAGTAATGGTAGGTCGTTGTAAAGGCATTGGCATAGTAATACCCGCGTTGTA
Source organism: Calotriton arnoldi (assembly GCA_963921515.1). Lineage (NCBI taxonomy): Eukaryota > Metazoa > Chordata > Amphibia > Caudata > Salamandridae > Calotriton > Calotriton arnoldi. The sequence goes on from CAWUFW010002336.1 coordinate 109,900, forward strand.
ATGGCACATGTTGTATTGGTATGCGTTATAACGTCAAACATTTGAGCCCGCCACCTGTGAAAGATGCAATGAAGAGTAGACAGAGTGAGAATAGAGCCCTTAACCAGCAGGTTGTGAATATATCTCAGCACTACACACCTATTCTAATGGGCCGTTAAGCAGCTATACATCTTACAGGCCTTGATGAACTACTCATCATGTCAGTGGGAGAACAGGAAAGGCAAGGAATGCTTGTGGGGAAAAACACAATTCACATTGTTTACAACTCAAACGTTCCCTACGACATACTGCATGTGGTAAACGCTGATGTGGACTGCAAACGTCATGACGTTAACAGAAATGGAATCCACTCAAATATGCTGTGAATAAAATTACACTTACCTGCAGTTAAAAATAAATAGTTCTTCAGACATACTTAACTAGATGGCATGCATGCAGAGTTTCTCCTTTTTTGTTTAATGTATGTTGTATCTTCTATTTTGTTTTACGCATGTTGTGTTTCCAAACAACCGCACAAGCACCCGCTGCAAGCCCACTTCGCCCAGACGCCGCCATATGGAAGACATGCAGCAGAGATGTGAAGGCCGACATATGAAAACATGGGTGTGTTATGGACTATTTATGTAGCAGATCCCTTTCAGTTCCAAGTTCGCCTCTGCTGACTGAGCATGGCAGACAGCCAACACAACTACTTTCCGACCATAAATTGCATTTCTTTTAACCAAAGACATTTTAGACACAAACATGGAGCCATCTCCAGGGTGGATGGCCAGCGCACTACTTTACAAACTGCAGTGTGGCATCCAGCATTTATTATACTGATCTAGGACTGTGCGGTAAGTTCATGGCTATCGCAGTAGCTTACTAAACTGCAGTGCGGCATTGAGTATTTATTATACTGATCTATGACCGTGCGGTAAGTGGATAGCCAGCACATTGCTTACTGCAGTGAGGCATCCAGTATTTATATACTGATCTATGATCGTGCGGTAAGTGGATGGCCATCGCAGTAGTTTACAAGCTGAAGTGTGGCATTCAGCATTTATTATACTGATCTATGACTGTGGTAAGTGAATGGCCAGCACATTGCTTACTGCAGTGAGACATCCAGTATTTATTTTACTGATCTATCTATGACCATGTGTAAGTGGAAGGCTAGTGCACTACTTTACAAACTGCAGTGCGGCATCCAGCATTTACTATACTGATCTATGACCGTGCGGGGAGTGGATGGCCAGCACACTGCTTACTGCAGTGAGGCATCCAGCATTTATTATACTGATCTATGACCGTGCGGTGAGTGGATGGCCAGCACACTGCTTACTGCAGTGAGGCATCCAGCATTTATTATACTGATCTATCTATGACCATGTGGTAAGTGGAAGGCCAGTGCACTAGTTTACAAACTGCAGTGTGGCATCTAGCATTTATTATACTGATCTACGACCGAGTGGTAAGTTCTTGGCCAATGCACCAGTTTATAAACTGCAGTGTGGCATCCAGCATTTATTATATTGATCTATTATTGTGTGGTAAGTGGAAGGGCTGCGCTCTGCTTACTGCAGTGAGGCATCCAGCATTTATTTTACTTTTCTATGACCCTGTGGTTGTGGCTGGCCAGCACATAGCTTATGAACTGCCAGTGCTGCATTCAGCATTTCTCCTCTGGTTGCCCACTGAAGCCAGGGCTATGTACAATACTGCTTGCATCACCCATAAGGCCCTACACACATCCACTGCCCGTTACCTAGAGGACAAACTCAACCTATTAGGAGGCATTAGGTCATTACAAAGCGCCAAAGCATTGCTGCTAGAGACCCCAACTCTTCTTACTGGTCTGCAGACGCCGTGAGGGGAACGGCCGGCGCACATCTTCACGTGCCGTGAGGGGAACGGCTAAAAACTTCATCCCCCAGCAGCCTCGACTCCTTGACGCTGCCTGACGCTGCACTCGCGCCCGGAGGCGCCACAAAAACACCGGCCACCTCCCGCACCGCGGGACGCGCGCGGGCAGCGCCCCTGCGAAGCCCGGGCAAAGGGCAGGCGCGTCCGAGCCCGTCAGAGACTGGAGGAGGCTGGGCTGGGCTTCCCCTCTTACCTCTGTGGTTTTGGACTCGTGCCTAACACCTGGAGTTGGCGAACAGGTACCGTGTGTATATCTGTAGGGTCATTTGTCTTCCTTCATCTAGCGCAGCAATAGTAAACTTTATGGACAATTGGCCATTGGTGCTGTGTGACTATATCTTTCTAACGGGTCCAGCTAAGTGTGGTTTTTGGGTCCAGTTTTCTCTCTGTTTAGGTTGTTTTATCAACTGTTGCATTTTTATTGTAGTCCATAACAGGAAAATGGGCATTTTTAGCAAATTATCTTTTTAAGCAGTTTTTTTTTTTTCTTTTCTGTGTTCTATAAGTATTTGATACTTATTCAATTTTCAGCAGGTCTCCTGAAAGTTTTATCCCCAATATTTTAATGGTTTGATTTTTCATGTGTAATATATTACCTGATTGCCTATTTGCACATTGCACCTTGCATATTGTCTATTTGCACTAGACCTGCCTATGAGAAAGCACTTTAGCAGGGATTGTATTTGTTATTCAGCACGTTTGTATTTTATTCTTTGAGCCGTAAGTCATTTTTAGCCGGGTTCTTTACCCAGTAGTGGGTAGGTATTGGGCCATCATGAGTAAGCGTAAGATGATTCCAGGGAAAAGTGTGGCTGGAACCCTGGATGCCTTCATATTGAGGGCCGAATCAGCCCTCATTAATGAGATAAAGCTCACTGAAAGAAGATTATCCCTTGAGCCCCAATTCTCACTAGGTAGACCCTCTCTAACCCCGGCGACTCCTGTACTAGCGGGGACACTGGATGATGCTGCACCCCCATCCCGGTTTATTCCTTCCCCGCATGGTACATCGGAGCAAGTTACAACTCTGGCCTCCAGTTTATCCTCTGACCTAGATTCTAGTCTTAGTTATCCGAAAGTTACAACCAGAGGTCAGAGAGCCAAATTGGGGCAGATATGTAATATTGAATCTCCCTTTAAAAAAAGAGAAAAGAGAAAAGCCGAGGACTAGTGAAATCAAGTAGGCCCTCCTCAAAAACAATTACTAGCAAGAAAATATTACCTATTATCCCCGCAAATGATTCTAAAAATGGTCCCTCCACCTCTACTACCCAGGTCACGACAGGGAAGCCTGTTGATAGGATACAGGAGGAGGATTTTTGGGGGAGGATGGAAACTATGTTGTCTACCTTACTGGACCCTATAATACAGAAAATAGGCGCAGTAGAAGCTAGATTATTAAAATTAGAGGGGATGGTGAGTTGCAAACCACCAGTAACATCAGCAGCAAGTGTAACTATCAGCAGAGATCAACTGGCTGCTAGGGGAACATCTATGGGGGCAGGCCTATCCACGAGTATAGATGCATCTAGAGTCGCAGTTGATAACAATACTACACGTGGTAGTGGCGACCCGGCAGCTTACACTCAACAGCTGCCCATAAATGCGGGGTCTTCAGCGCCACTAAGGGCAGTGGGGTCAGTAAGAAGGGAGTTACAGCCAACGAGTCTCCCAGTGATTGATCTTCCTCCGGAATCCACCCCTTATGTAGTGGTCTTGGGGAGTGTCCCTCCTCTCCCACAAGGGGTCAGTGAGAATTATGGTCAGCTCTTAAACAAAGTAACACATTGGTTCTCTCATAATACCTCTCTGGGAACTTGTGTCGCCAATAATATCCTCATGGCACGAAGGGTGAGCTGGATAGGGAACTCGGTAAAAAATGGTGTAGGTGACTGTATTATTGTAAATTTTGATAACCTCCATATTGTGGGCAGACTTTTGTCTAGGGATTCTTGTCCTGCAACCCTTCCCGGCCCCATAATTAGGGTCCTCCCATTGGGCTTTTTTTATAATTCAGACCCCATTAGGGACACATTTGATAATACCTTCAGGGCACCTAGGCGAGGAGGGTGGTCACACAGAACAGTACCAAGGCAGCAGTCCATTATGAGGGCTCATCCTTTTTCAGCAGTACATGGACAGAGTGATGTTGCCCCCACACTGGAACTTAACAATAGATTTTCCGTCTTAAATGGACTAGAGGTCTGCGACTGACTAAGGACCGCTATGGCCACGGAGATTGAGTGTGTCGTATGCACCGAGACCTCAGTTGATAGATCCACAGGAGAGAAACCCTGCAATTTCGTATCTTGGAATATCGCTGGGTTGGCAAACAAACTCCAAGATCCACTGTGGGTTCAATTTGTTAAAATTTTTGGGGTAATTAGTCTTCAGGAAACCTGGTCTGTGGATTGTAACCTCTTTTTGGAAGGTTACAAGGCTTTCTTTATTCCTGCTATCCCCTCGGTGAGTGGGAGACCCAAGGGTGGGCTTGTCGTATACGTGTCTGTGGTGGTAGATTGTCAGATCCAGGTTGTGCCCTCGACTAATCCAGGAATTCAGGCACTACTAGTTAAAAGAGGGGGCGCCAGATGGGGCCTGGTGAACTTTTACAATTCGGTGTCTAGCCTCAATCATGATTGTAACATCACCAACCTGGGAGTCTTTCTAAAACAATCTTTTGGCTTTTCCCCACATAACCTTTTGGTTTCTGGGGATTTTAACATACATCCCTGTGGCAATCCTTTAACATCCTGTTTTTCGGAGCTGGGTTGCCCTCGTTTGAGAGGGTTTCATTTTGAACATCATAGCCAGGGGAATTGCTGAATAACATAGTAAATGAATTAGATATGGTGACCCTGATGTCTCTATCTGCCCCGCATACCAAATTTTCTGTACCAACTTTTAAAGGGTCCGGCAGGGGTCTTTTATTGATTTTATTTTAATTTCTTCTTCTTTGCAATCCCTGTTTTATGGTTTTAATATTATAGAGAGTGAATTTAGTGATCATAACCCACTCTGTGTACATATTTCGGGCCGCTTTCTACACGAATTGATGGAGTCATAATCAGGGGTGTGCTGAGACCGCCTGATAATAAGCGAAGACTTAAATGGTCTCAGGTCGTCCTGGAAAATTTTTATAGTGCAGTAAGCGTTTCCTGTGCCCATGAGCTAGCATCGTGCACAGATGCTTGTTCCACCCCTGACCAGATTATAAATGCATTTGACTTATTAGTGTGTAAAGTTGGTGATATCCTAAGTGTTCCGGCCAGTAGTGTGGCCACACTTGGTCCTAGATGGTTTGACTCTTACTGTACAAAGGCAGCAAAGAGGATGAAGGAAGCTTTGTCGGCCAAACCTAGGATTCAATCTGAGGTTCGCAATTGCCGCAGAGAATATAAGAAAGTACTGGCAGTACGAAAGAGTGCATTAAAAGAGGAGGCGTGGAGGGAGCTAATCAATTTAAGCACTCTTAGGAATAGTTCTAGGTTCTGGCAAGTCGTGAACCAACCACTTTTCAGTCAGGAAGGGGGGCTTTAGATGCTCATATCTTAGAGGAGGAGTGGGTGCTATACTTTACATCTATGTTTGATTGTCCCACTGATCAAAGCAGCTCAGTGAGTCGGGATCCAAATGCTCCAGTACTAACTTTTGACAAAGGTGAGGTCCTGGATGGCATTGCAGGGCTATCCATTAATAAGGCACCAGGCCCTGACGGGATCCCCCCGGATTTATTTAAGTCTGACCCCCTGTTGTGGGCACCGGTTCTGGTTGCTGTGTTTAACGCAGCGGCCAAGAATGGATGCCCCAAGTCTTGGGCCACTTCCACCATAGTCCCCGTATTCAAGAAGGGTGATAGGGCCAGCCCTTACTGCTACAGACCAATCTCTCTCATTGACTCTGCTGTCAAGGTGGTGGGACGGATCCTTTTACAGAGACTGCAAACATGGACGGAGGACCATGAGATCCTGTCGGATGCCCAGTATGGTTTCCGCCCGGGACGCTCCACTGTTGCACAGTGTTTAAACCTATCCATGATCCTGGGTAAATATACTGTTGCTCGCCCCGGAAACATCTATTTTGCCTTCATGGATCTGTCCTCCGCATTCGATTGCGTTAATAGAGCTAAATTGAGGCAGATCATGAGGGCAACGGGGGTGGACAGCAGTATTGTGAACTTTTTAGAGGACCTGCATAAATCAACAAAAGCTAATGTCAGGTTCTCCCAGGATCTGCGGGTCACCAGGGACTTTGAAATAAAAAAGGGAGTACGACAGGGATGCATTCTGGCCCCATTCCTGTTTAATGTTTATATTAATGATCTGGAGTCCGCCTTAAAAGCAACAGGGGTGGATTACCCATATGTAGGACGGCGCGGGATCCCGATTCTGCTATATGCAGACGACGCCGTCCTCATATCAAGAACTGCAATAGGCTTGCAATCCCTTCTGGAGGCATTTGCCAGATTCATGTCTAATCGGGATATGGCAATTAACAACTCCAAATCCTTTGTAATGAAGGTGGGGCATCACACAAATAAGAGTTTTCAATTTAGTGTTGGCTCTGCCAAGATCCCACGCACTAACGTTTTCTCCTATTTAGGGGTTCTTTTTGATGACCAATTAAAATGGGGACCCCTAATAGTGAAGAAAAAAGGGGATATGGTCCGGGCTAATGCGGCAATTTTTAACTTTGCGTCTAGGACAGGGAAGAAACCAATGGGGGCCATTCTGAAAGTTTATCAAGCTAAAAGCCTGGCCATAGCCACCTATGGCAGCGAAATATGGGGACACATTGTTGCAGACTCCCTTCAGGTGGCAGAGAACGACTTTTTGAAGCACCTACTATGTGTTCCACGTGGAACCTCTAACTTAGCGGTCCCCGAGGAATTGGGTGTTCCTTATATAAGAGACACCCTTGCATTACGCCCAATGATCTTCTGGTTAAAGTGTTGGTTGAATAAAGATCTATCTCTTAACCACTTAATCCTGAGAGAGTGTATGGCTTTAGATAATGCTACTCGAATCCCCTGGCTCAAATATGTTAAAAATAGCTTTGAAGGGGTAGGGCGTGGTGATCTATTTTGTAAACCAGAATCCATAGTTAAGAAGGATGTGGATTCATTCAGGATAGCCTTCCTGACTGCAAGGAAAATGGATAGGGAAGCACAGGAGTTGTCGAAACCTAGTGTTCGTATGTTTTTAACTATAAAAACAACTTTGTCAACAGAACCATATCTTATGGGGTTTTTATCATCTCATGAGAAGTTTTTATTAACCAGGTTTCGGATGAACCTGTTCCATTTCCTGTTAGCCAGGCCTAAAGGACATACGAGAGGTCAAGTGCTAACTTCCTGCGGCTGCGACGGCCAGTCTCCGCAGGACCTGTTGCACTTTATGTTATGTAGGCTATATGAAATCCTCGAAGGCATTTCCTGATTCCAATTTTAAAAAGAATGAATTTTAGACAGGCTCGCCCTGCCCTTTTAGATCTTCAATTGTTGACAGAGGATTGTATCTTTTTTATTGTAGGGTTTTTAAAAGCTTGTGTAAAATCACGGATATGTATGGATGCCTAGTCATTTGTAAATTAAGTTATATTTTTGACGGAGCTGATTTGGCTTTTGGAACAAAAGAAGTGTCATTATGAATTTACGTGTTCCTGCACAATGCACTTTATTTTTTTTTTAAACTCTTTTTATTGATTTTATCCCAACATGTGGCATAGAAAATCATCACATCAAACAAAATATACATACAACGCATAATTGAAAAACGTTTCTTTCTATGGCTCCTCCCTCCCTTCCACCCCCCCCTCGCCACCGGTGTGCCTGCAATCACTTATTACTAGCAATACAGTTCTCTATGGTTTATCATATCAACAATTATGTACAATCTTTAAAGCATTACAGTGTATACATTGATGTTAGGGGTCACTATACAGGCCGCCGGTCTTTTCATGACCCATGTTTCACATACTTAGGCGGTAATTGGAGGTCCCTGGTCCCCTCCGACCGACCCTTGCTCTGATCCCGTGTCCGGGGTCCGCAGTATTGTAACCAAGGCCTCCCAAGCCCTCGCCGCCTCCAGTGCTGTTTCATTATTACTACGCCAAGCTTGCTGCAGCCTAAGAGTGCCTTCGCCGCGCCCATTTCAATAATTCCGCTCTCCATCTCCCCATACTTGGTCCCCCGCCGACTTCCAATGCATCGTTATCTCTCTTTTGGCCAAAATCAAGCCGAGGTCCAGAAATTTACTCGTGATTTTCGTTTTTTTAGTGTCGGGAACCAATGCAGAATACAAACACCCATATCTAAATCAATTACTCGCTCAGTCACACTACTCAACAATTCCAGCACTTCTTCCCAATAAGTCCCCAGATTCACACACCCCCAGAACATATGACGGAAGTCGGCCCCCTCCAAGCCACATCTCGGGCATAGAGCAGTCGCCGTATGGAAGTATTGTTTAAGCTTAGCTGGTGTCAAATACGCTCTATGCAAAACATAGAATTGCACCAATTGGAATCTGGCATTTCTCGTGCTCTTCCAGGCTCGCCTAACCAGTTGGGCCCATGTGTTTCAGGGATTTCCCTGCCAAGGTCCCCCTCCCACTTCTCCTGCAGCGTGTTCAACGGGCTTAGACCTTCAGTCGACATGCGCCGATATAGACACGTAACGGCCTTAAAAGTCCCCGATGCCATCACCACGTATTGACACACCATGGAGGTCCGTGGTTCCGACAACCCCAGCCCCCAATGTCGCTGCAGTGCCGAGATGAGTGCCGCATGCAGCAGATAGTCCCGCGCGGGAGATCATAGCTAGCCTGCAAGGCCTGAAAGGACAACAGGGTTTCATTTTCATAGAGGTCTCCTAATACTTGTATCCCTAGGTCTTCCCAGTGGGCTAACGCCGACCAGTCCCCGCCATGTGGGAAGGCAGTACACATGCCCAACGGTATCTCCGGGCGTAAGGGCGAGCAAAGCCAGCCCGTTTCTGACTCCGGTTCCAACACAATCTTAGCGTCCTCTCTTCCACAGTAAGCGGTTCAAGGCACAACTTCTGGTTCAAAACTATGAAAGACAATATATATCTTGGGACCCATCGTCCTCCTGGACCATCAGGACCTCTAAACTCCTGAGCTATGGCCTGAGTCAGCCACTGCAGTTGTGCCGCCAGATAGTACCCCTCGAAATCCGGCACTGCCATGCCTCCATCAGCCCTAGGCCAGTATCATCGTGGCCATTGCAACTCGTCGCCTGCCCGTCCCCCAAAGAAAACCCCCAGCCATAGATCGGAGCTGTCGAAAGATGGAACCCGCCACCCAAATCGGCAACGTCCGAAAATAATACAATAAACGTGGGAGCACCACCATCTTCAGGAGTGCTACTCGACCGGCAACTGATAACGGTAGTGTACTCCAAAATGCGAAATTGCCTTTAAGCCCGCGGAGAGCCCGGCCTAAATTACCCTCCAACAAGTCTTCCACAGAATGATAGATGTAAGTGCCTAAGTAAGGCAGACAATATGGTTCCCAGCGTACACCCGCCGCCTGCGGGGGGGCCGCCTCAGTCGGGGTAACCGGAAATAAGCAGGTCTTTGCCCAGTTCACCCGCAGTCCCGAATATTGCCCAAACGCTGAAAGCAAGTTTCGTGCTCCCTCCAATGCTGCAGCGCCCGGCCCTCTGCTCGGTCTATGTGTGTTTCTTGAAGAAAAGCTATTTGGGCTCCCCTACGCACCAAATATGCATGAACCCTATGGCGTCTCTGCATCGTATGCATCCCCCGTACATTCCACGTAATGCATTTAATCTCAGGTGTTGACCCCATTGTGTAAAAAGACTTTGTTCCGTATCAGCATTCCCCGCAGTGGCACACCGGTGATACTAACTACCCCAACACCATCCCCCAAACCCACCCCCCGACCCGTCCCCAGAACAGGCTCTAAACAGCTAGTACCCATCCAAACTATTCCCAAACAACTCCCCTGGTAGCTACCAGAGGTTCACTCTAAGAGCGAATCTAAGGGGGAGCTCGGCACCAAGAAGATCCGGCCAGTTGTATCACTGCCGCCAAGCGCCGAACCCCACAATAAATAAGATTACAGTTCCCCCGGGGCAGTCCCCGGACACCCAAGCGGCCATACTGAGTTCCCGTCCCCCCATCTGGGCTTCCTGATCCCCTCCAACTGCTCCAATTACCCCCTCCAAGAGCTACAGCTCCAGAACCAGCCGGCCCTGCTTACTAGCTACATGGGACACTGCATGCAATCAGGCATCTGCAATCTCGTCCGCCGTCCCTGGGGTGATGTGAGGGAGAATAACACTCCCGCGTCCGTCCCATCAGTGTCTGTCCCTTCTGACCCTCGCTCTGACTCGGTCCCTCCTTTTAGGGTCGCGCCGCTCGCCTGCGATATCTCCGTCACGGCCTGCAACGCTGCAGACCTCTCTCTCTCGTCTGGGACGTAGAAGGTTTCTGCGAACCAGGTCGCCTTCTCCTGTTGCGTCGTGCCCGGAGCGACCTCAGTGCCACCGTTGTCTGTCCCCCGTTGCCTTTTGTTACACCTGTTCCTGTGCGATAAGTTTCCAACCAGCTCCATGCCTCGTCCGGGGAGTTGTGAAAGGAGGTAGTGCCATCCAATGTCACTCTCAGGCGTGCTGGGAACATCAGGGAATACTGAATACTTTCATCCCGGAGTGCTTTCTTGACCGCTAAAAAGGAAGATCGCTGGCGCTGTACTTCAAATGTGTAATCCGGGAACAGCGACACGTTATTATTGTCCACTTTATATGGGCCAGCGGTGCGTGCTTTATGTAAGAGAAAGTCTCTGTCCTTATAGTGCAGCAGGCGGGCCACCACAGGCCTGGGAGGCCTTCCAGGTTGCAACGGTCGGGCAGGCACTCTGTGCGCTCTCTCCAGAGTATAGAATGGTGTCAGGCCCTCCGGAGCTACCTTGGTGCGCAGCCACTGCTCCAGGAAATCCACCATACTGTCCCCTTCCACTCCTTCAGGAAGGCCTACCACCCGTATGTTGTTCCGTCTATTACGCCCTTCCGCGTCCTCCGCTCGTCTCTCTAAGACTTGAAGCCTACGAGTGATGTCTCCCATCTGCTCGTCCAGTGCCCTCTGCGAAGGCTCCAAGACCCCCAATGTGGTCTCCGTCTGCCTCACCCGGTCGGTCAGCTTCACATGGTCCGCCCGCAGGAGTCCCAGTCCCAATGATACCTGTGCTATGTCCTGCTGGAGTGCCTCTTTCGTGTCCGTAATAGCTCGGAGGATCTGGTCCACCTGCTGTTGCTTGAGCCCTTCCGGTGATGAACCAACCGCTCCCTGTGTCTTTTGTTCTGCTGCATCATCCTCCTGTTCAGGGGGTGCTCCCCCTTGCTTGCCTCGTGGCTTCCCCATTGGGGTTCAGTTATTGTGCTCTCAGGGCTGAACGCACCGCACAGTTCCTCCTGTAACTCAGCAAGTTAAGGCCCTCCCTCATGCGGAGGTATACGTACACCCAGTTATCAGTTGTCGACTTTCACTGTGCCCTGAAGGGGCTCCTCATTCACCCCTGCCTCTCATGGGCCTCTCCATGGGTTAGTCTATGTGGGAACAAGGTTTCCAATCGCCCAACGATGGAAAGGCCAGATCACCAATGTCGTAGTAAGCGTACTCAGGGAATTTCGCTCTGAATAGCGCCCAGCAGGGATCCCCGCTCCAAGATCCCCCAGTCGGCACCCACAGACTCGGGGCCCAATCAGCCACCTCCCAGTATCCGCAGCCGCTGACACTCGGGGTAGTTATATTCCACAGGGGGCGATCAATCCAGTTCATCTATGGCACCACACTCTAGTGTCCCACAAAATAGCCAACTGGTCCTCTCTCCAGACATGAGGCACCTCCGCAGACCCAGGCCCGGGTCTGCGCTGCTCACTTGGCAGCCGCAGTGAGTTCTAGGGGCCAGCCCCAGAATTGATAGGACATCTTCTCCGGAGTGTCAGCGAGCCCCTCCTCAGGCTGGACAGTAGGGCATCGGCGATCCTGCACCTCGCTGCGGTCTCTCAGTTCCCCAGAGTAGTTTCTAACTTCGCCCCCAGTTCGTGCGGCGGAGTGGGGCCCTCCGTATGCTGAGCGGCTCTGCCCATGGAGGTCGGGGACCAGATGGCCGTCGTGCACCCCCTCCAATCGGGCCCCGAGCTCTCCCTGCCCTCGGTAAGCGCTCACCGGGTCAGTGCTTCCACTGTCAGCCCTCAGGAACCGAGGCCGCTCGATTGCCACCACCAGGAGCTGGTCCGGGCATCGTATTACTCGGGCGTCCCCCGGCGATTGCTCCCTACTCCACTATGACCGGGTGGTCTCCGGGTCGTCCAGGCCCCTCACATATGCAGTCTGCTGCACGCGCCCACGATGTACTCCAGGAGTTCAGGGACCCCCCTGCAGACGCTGTGCACCTTTCACTCGTTGGGGGGGGAAGCCCGCTGGTCGGTAGTCCGCCCTCTGGTGTGTGTCGCAGTTCAACTCGCAGGGTCGGCCGCCATTTTAGGCCGTCATGTCCAGAGCCGCGCCGCTGTCGGAGCCACGGTCCGTTGTCGGAGGGGACCGGAGCCTTCTAGTAAAGGCAGCACTGGTCCCTGTAGTCCAAGGAACTCCCCCAGGGTCGCCAGAGCCCTAGTTCGTGGCTCCGGTCAGGATAAACGATGAGGTCGGCGCGGAGCTCACAGCTCACACGACCGTCTCCATCGGCGTCCAAGCCACGCCCCCTGCACAATGCACTTTATGATCTATATAACTGTGACTGCGGGGAATGTGTGGTTTATTTATATTGAGTATTATCAGGTGGCCTTGACTGTTTTGATCTGTTTTAAAATTTTTGATTATATGTACTGTATCTGTGTAACTTTTATGGTTTCTTTGCAAAAACCGAATAAAGTCTTTGATTGATTGATTGACCCCAACTCTTAAAAAGGAACGACTTCTGAGACAGTCCTTCTTGGGTAGTGCAACCAGAATTTGGAACTCACTACCACCTCGCTGGTGACTTTCAAAAGGGAACTGAAAGCCCTCCTCCTGCCTGTGTGACCCTCTGGGGTACACAGCTCTCTGATATGTGTTCTGCTGCTGTATAATCTTTGTCTATTTTCGGGAGCATTGCTTGTGGCCAACGTATACCCATCCCTAGTCCATTGTTAATCTTTATGGCTCTGCATTTATGTACCCACGTTGACGTAATGATGTTCGCTCTTTGTTGTAATTTTCATGTGTGTAATTTTCATGTGTGTTTTTTCCCTCACATGTGACTGCATGTACTGTTTGCATAGGATGACTGCTCTGTACTGTTGGCTTGTACTCCTAAAAATCAAAATTAAAAAAACAACACTGAGTGCAGGGAGAAAGAGTAAGCCTGAAATCTACGACTTACATGGGCTTCCACAAATTCCCCTTGCGAAATTGTGAATCCCAATTCGAGTCTTCTCTTGTATTTTATATTCATTATAGCAATGCTGCTAAATGCGTGTTTTTAATCATAGCAAAACGTAGGGCATTCTCTTACAAATTAACTCAGAATGTGGGTATTCTTGGAACTTGCATTTCTTTTTTTGACCAGCTCTATGCCATTCTGCAAACCCTCTCTCCCAAAGGAATAAACTCCTGGGTTTAAACCCACACAGAGTGTGGTGGTTAGACGTAGGACTGTGGGGCCTTTTATACTGCATTCCATACATAAAGTGTGTTTTATTTAAACTCTGGAGGCAGTCTGGCCGCTAATAAAGGTTATTTGACTGCCATTTTTCTAGCGACACACCCGACCGAGCTCCGGCTTTGGGACCTGCAATTTGAAATCCAACCTTTTAAAATTGGTCGGCCCGTGAAACGAGGGGGCCGTGGCACTTACAGGCCCGCCCGGGCCTCGCTCCGGCTATTAATGTGTGAGAACTGCGGAAAGACGTCCCGGGCCTGGGAGGTAGCGCTTTAAAATAACCCAGCCTCCCGGAGGGAAGAGGGCAGGAGGGTGGGAGGTGTGAGCAGGGGATGGACGAGGGGGGATTCTGCTGCTGCCACAGGAGTGCAGGGAGTGAGGCTCGGCCCTTCAATCACAAGGCCATGCTGGGGCTGTACACAGGAAACCCTTGGTGGTCCTGACCCAGCTCCCAGTGGACACGGGCTCAGGACGCAAAACAAAAGCTCCAATGCATGCTTTTCCTGTACATTTCATTAAGATTGGCAGACCCCTCTCGCCCCACCCCGGATTGTCAGCGTCCACGGCTGGAACAACACAGGAGGTCAGGAAAGAGGTGACCAGCCGGGCAGCGCAAGAGGGCAGGAGAAACATGTCAAACCATGATAGTTGTTTTTAAAAAATGAATCTATTTTTTTTATCGTTTTGAAAAATGCCAGTTTTAAAAATTACATCATACCTAGGCCCTTTCCGGTCGGTGAGGTTTGGAGATAAAAACAAATACAGGGCTTCATCCCACAAGAGGGTCACCTGGGGTGAACTTCTGCAAGCACCAAGACTTTGGAACTTTCTTCTGGTATAGCCAAAAAACCGCTAAGAACACCTGGAATTTAGGCAGTCCGGTGAAGGTCTGGCTCTTGCCAAGATGATCTGTCAATAGGGCAGGACTGGGTGACAGGATCACACCCACTCAAAACGGTACCAAATCGCCCTAAGGCTCAGAGGCACAACCACATACACATCTATCTCTCGTGCAGCCAAACGCTCACAGCGACACCCTCTGCCACACATGCACCCAAAAACTCTTCCCACGCTGCACTCACGCACTCTCTACTCATCACTAGTGCTACTTAGTGCTCAGAAACTTGGTGCTCACCTTTTGCCTCCCCCACACCCTTGCATGAAAAGTGCAGCAACTCGAATGGTACAACATCGAAACATCACTCTTGTAGGCCGACACAGACTCTCACATCCAAGCACCACCATGGAAAGGTTAACAAAAGTGCTTCGAAGACTTGTAATTTATGAGGCCCTAGATAAATACAACTACAACACTCAGTCAATAAGTCTTTATTCGGCCATCAAATACCATAAAAGCGCATTAAATAAAACATTTGTGCTAAAATCAAGTTCAGTACATGACTATTTAAAACAGACCAGTAATACATGTACATTGCCAGTTTAGCACAGATAAAACCAAAGAGTTAAAACAGGACATTAGGAATATAATACAAAACACAGAATCAAAGCCATAAAAATGGGGCATGTAAAGTGGAGATATGGCAGTGTAGAGACAGAACAGATGACATCAGAAACGGTCTACAACTACAACACAATGTATATGCCAAGTTTTTACATACCGTTTGATCACATTATTCGCCATACAAGGCCACTCCAGATTTTAGCAGATAAAGCTGAGGGACAACTAGGTTCAACATTTTGCCCCAGATCACATAATTTAGAATATTTAGTCAAACTGAGGTGCTTATTTACAAGCCCATTGCGCCGCCGGTGCGTCACTTCTAACATGGAAAACAGTGGGGTACTGGCGGCGCAAGGGGCTTGTAAAAAAAAAAACCTATGTATCCTAGCTATAGCCTCATTACTTTAGGCATGAGGCCACACATTTGCTATGCGCAGTGGGTTTCTCGTAAGGCACTACATGCAGCAATAACGGGAATGAAATCAATGTCTACTCGACAAGAAGTATGTGGCACTAGAAAAAGAAGATTGAAATGAAGTGAAGTGCACAGTCCGGATCTTGGAACCAGCTTATGAGGAAGCGTGAAGGAGTGAGCGCCATATTTTTCTTCTACCCTTCCTGGCCTATTCTCAGAAAACAAGATTAAAAAAAGGGGAGTGGAACAAACCAGGGCAGCTGGGGAATGGAGGAATGCTGTCAGGGCTGGTTCCCGGTATAAACTTGTGTTTTAATGTGGCAGGAGCCCCCTCTCCCAGCCCCGCCCGCGCCTCTGTCACTGGACCTTCTTTAGCGGCAGCACAGAGCGCCCAGAGACGGGGGGAAAGACGTCTGAAATGGAGCATTGTATTCAGAGAGCAGTCAAAATATGAGCCGCACACAAAATACTTTTAGACAGGCATTTCCTCTTCCACAGTCCTCGTCTTATACGATGTTGTAGCCCAGTCGGTAAAGTGCTTGCTGCTGAGATTTGACTAGGAATTTAATTCTACAGAGGGCATCTAGATTATACCAGGTTTGAGTTTTAATATTTGTATTTCAATTAAGTTGAATTATTCACGCTGTCAGGGCTTTAAGTGGGATGAAAAAACTGGGGGGGGGTCTCTCAAAGGGGCGTGGCCAATGTAATTGAGGGCGTGGCTTAAAAACACGTAAGCTAAAAGTCTGTGCTTAGCATAGTGTGCCGCCCGTCTTGTATTTTGCTGTCTGTCATTGCATCCAGATATATGATACAAGTAACATCATACCTACAACAAGTCAGGACATATTGGCTTTGTCAATGGTTGTTAGTTGCATAAGATATATAAGCAGCAACTATGGCGTATATATAATCAGGGCACGAGTCGGGGGTACATGCTGGTGGACGGCGTCCCCCCACTATTTTTACAGGGCGGACGCCGTCCACCCTGCTCATCAAAATCGTTATAAGAGCGCACCAAACAAGCATTTCCAGGTGATTCCGGCTGAATCCGGAAATTTCTCGGACTGCCGGTCACCGTCCATCTCCACTCCCGTATTGATGTCTTCATATCCCCGCTTTTCAATCACCAGCCCCACCTCCCTCACCTTCGCCTCTCTCGATTCCCTCCTCAACTCCTTCTCACCACTGTACTTCTGCTCTCCCAATGCGCCTCAGGACATGTTTTGGGCCGATTCTTGGTGAGTGGAGTGAAGAGGATGGAGGGAAAGGGGGGAGACATGTACAGTGATTAACAGAAAGCGGCAGTAGTAGAGGGGGTGAGGGACTCTAAGCAGAAAATATTTTGTGAGTTGGAGAGTAAAGGGGGGGGGGGCAACTGAGTAACCATGTGAACGAAAAGGTGATGGAGTTCCAGTGTGTGTCTGACAGAGGGCATCACCGAGCTGGACCAAGCAAGAGATTTAGTTGGTGGGAGAGCCAGTCACTCAAAGGGTGTTTTGCAGGCTCTGTGCCCCTGCAATCATTGGCCTCTCCGCTGGGACTGCAGGCCTGTGATGTCACTTCCTGTGATGTGATGTCACGTGCCGTGATGTCACGCGCCGTGATGTCACTTCCTGTGATACTACCTAACTCGGAGAGTCCCCCCACTTCTTTTTTTAGGACTTGTGCCCTGTATATAATATTGAAAAAGCTTCCACTTAAAGCCCTGGTGACACCACGACAATGTTGCTGCTCCTGAGTTTCAAAAAGAGAAGGGAAATCCAGAGAGAAAATGATTCTCTTTAAAGGATTTCCCTTCCCCTACAACGCTCACCTGGCATGACGTCATGCCGTAACTTCCCCAATGGTGAGAAGTGAGCAGTGTGAGCACCCGCACATCGATGTGCCTGCTGTCACTGCAGTCCGGAAAAAAACGGACGGCCAGGGCACAAAACAGAGCCCGATAGAGACCCGTTTCGAGGCCTCCTTTAAAAAATTGCCAGTGCTCAGCACCGGTCAGACCCGGCCCACTTAAAGCCCTGACTTGGCCACAAATGAAACCGCTACCTCCTGAGGCAGACTTATCAACGATAAATGTTACGCAAATATTAAAGCAGTTTGCATAGCATTCTAGCACGTTCAAATATTTATAATTACAGATTTTTGCATCTAATATTACACGGTTAAGTCACCCAGTTTTTAAGGATGTAGACATACAAAGACAAAACAATCTGTTTCCTGTATTTATTTATTTTTAAATACCGAAACAATTTTGGAAGGAACTTTTCTTTTAGTGATTCACAACGCTCTCAATTATGACTGCAAGTTGAAGACCTGTGTTTATTGACCATATAGGGAGTGAAAAGGAAAAAAAGACCAGATGTTATTACGAATGTTATTTGTGCACGTGCCTTTGCTATTAAAATATTACTGTTTTCAGGTAAGTATTGTTGAAGTATATAATGCTTGTTTTGTTAAGCGTAACAAATAATTACATGCAAATCTTCCTCGAAATTCCCAATTCATCAACTATTTGCTGAAAATGAAGGAAAAGATAAGTAAACATGCTTCATTTGTGGTGATTTGTTACTTAACTAATATACAAGCTGTTTTATTTTAAACCACTGCGTACTTAATTGATCGATTGCTAATATCACTAACCCCCCTGGAGACATGTACGGATGAAGGCACCTTTATCGGTGAAATATAAGTGTAAATATACTAGTTGCAACTTCATGTTTTCACAACGCACACTATTAATATGGATAAACAGGTAAGTTGAGCAAAAAATATCTATCAAAACAGACAAAAATATAAAAAAACAAAATATCGTAAAACTAGGATTCGTCATTCCGAAAAGCACAAGTCTGCACTGTCCTGTACAGCTAAAGCATTTATCAGTATTGTCAAGCACAGCCCACCACAACATCCCAATATCTACTACCCCCACTCCCAGAGATTGAGCCCAGTAATCAACTAGTACTGGTTTATTACACAGTGTTACCTCCCGAGTGCCTACTACTCATCTGCCCCCTAAGCTCTATCATACTACAATCTACAACACAAAACTACAAAACAATACTTCCTCTATTGTCTTGTAGTGTTGTATAATAGGATTGTGACAGGGCCTGAACTATGGCCATGGCGATACACCTATTTCCAGGCATCCAAACCCCACTGCATACAACCAGGACCTGCATAAAAATGTTTGTGAGCAGGCAATACCACTGCACATGGACTTCAGCACTGCACAGCTGGTGTTAGCTGTAGGGCCTAGAATACAGTCAGGCCTTGCACCCAACCCTCCGTGGTTTACCAACTGGTGATACACATGGCCTTTGGCGAAGCGCAGTGAGGTTGGCTTCCGGGCCAAGACAGGCCGTGCTCCTGAACCGTGGGTGAGCCACGGGGACTGGTCAAGCACCAAACCCACTAAAGGCAGCCAGCCAGCCTCTGCAATGCATGTTATTTTGCCATGCCAGTAGGTAGTTCTAGTTAGGGCCATGTTTCCATAGGAAAAGCATTATTTGACTTGTCTATAACTTTGGTGCTGTTTAACAAATCTTCACAAAATGTACCAAAAAAGTGCTCTGTTGAATCTTACTGTGCAAGGAAATTTCCGTGGCGATCCGCCAAGCAGTGGCCAAGAAAAAACAAGCATTGGCATAGCCAATAGGTCTCTCCTTTGGGACCTTATAAGTGTTTAGCCATGCAACAATTGTGCTGCACAACTGACACCTGGTTAAACACATATACGGTCCCAAAGGCGAGACCTATTAGCCAATAGGTCTCGCCTTTGGGGCCTTATAAGTGTTTAGGCAGAGCTATTGGTTTTGCCAATGTTTTTAAGAGCATTGTGGCTGCTGTGCAGCATGTTGAAAAGTTATAATAAAAATGACATAAGCATTTTTGTTACTTTATATATAACTAAGACGACATTATGTACAACTGAATGACCCAATTAAAAAGAATAAACATAAGAAAGGTCTTGTCGTTTATTTTGTCGTTGCAATGTTGGCAACTTCTTCCTGCCTATTCTAATGTTGAGGTGGTGCTTAGTGATGCTGAGGTGGTGTTGAGTGATGTTGAGGTGGTGCTGTGGTGGTGCTGAGTGATGCTGTGGTGGTGCTGAGTGATGCTGTGGTGGTGCAGAGTGATGCTGGGGTGGTGCAGAGTGATGCTGGGGTGGTGCAGAGTGATGCTGTGGTGGTGCAGAGTGATGCTGTGGTGGTGCAGAGTGATGCTGTGGTGGTGCAGAGTGATGCTGTGGTGGTGCAGAGTGATGCTGTGGTACTGCTGAGTAATGCTGTGGTGGTGCTGAGTGGTGTTGTGGTGGTGCTTAGTGATGCTGTTGTGGTGCTTAGTGATGCTGTGGTGGTGCCGAGTGATGCTGTGGTGGTGCTGTGGTTGTGCTGAGTGGGGCTGTGGGGATGCTGAGTGATGCTGTGCTGGTGCTGAGTGGTGCTGTGGTGGTGCTGAGTGATGCTGTGGTGGTGCTGTGCTGAGTGATGCTGTGGTGGTGCTGAGTGGTGGTGTGGTGGTGCTGAGTGATGCTGTGGTGATGCTGTGGTGGTGCTGAGTGGTGCTGAGTGGTGCTGTTGTGGTGCTGTGGTGGTGCTGAGTGGTGCTGTGGTGGTGCTGAGTGATGCTGTGGTGGTGCTGAGTGGTGCTGTGGTGGTGCTGTAGTGGTGCTGAGTGATGCTGTGGTGGTGCTGAGTGATGCTGTGGTGGTGCTGAGTGATGCTGCGGTGGTGCTGAGTGATGCTGTGGTGGTGCTGAGTGATGCTGTGGTGGTGCTGAGTGATGCTGTGGTGGTGCTGAGTGGTGTTGTGTTGGTGCCGAGTGATGCTGTGCTGGCTCTCATTGATGCTGTGGTTGCGCTGAGTGATGCTGTGGTGTTGCCGAGTGAGAGATAGAGTGAAGATATAATGCCCAATTAGAGAGGGTGGTGAGAGAGAGAAGAGAGAGAGAGAAAGGGTGTACATAGAATAAAGAGTGGAGCGGGATAGAGAGAGAGAGAGAGAAGAAGGGGGAGAGAGAGTGAATGAAGGAGTTTGAAAGAGAAACAGATAAAGGGGTGAGAGAGAATGAAAGGCTAAAAAAGATAGAGAGGGAGAGTTAATTAAGTAGAGAGAGAATTAGAGAGGGGAGAGAGAGAAGGAGAGAGACAATAAGAGTGGGGGGTGTGGAGTTTAAATAGAGTGAAGAAGTGACGCGGAAAAAGTAACCTTAACGATAGCTTTGTGCTTTGCGCGAATAAATATTAAAAAAAAAAACAGTGAGAGACAAAAATACTGGTAATTAGGCTGTGACTCCCAATATAAAACAAATAGCGATATAAGGTGAAATCAACCCACCGAAGCAATATTTCTAACTAGACAAAAAAAGCTTGCATTTCAATGCTAATCGCTGTTGTTTTTCATGTGACTGTAGTCCAGGGCCCTCAGTTGGTAATGTGAGCTGCTGCTGCGATTGAAACATCAGAGTCCAGAGAGTTAATGAGCCATGACGAGGAAATGAGGAAGAGATAGGAAACAACAGATGGCAGCTGCGCGTGCTGCGCCATCGTGAACTCAAGCTGGTCGCCAGCCGAAAGCCAGTGTTTGCACTTCCAAAACCCACTTACTAAAACTCTCGGCCAGACCAGCGCATAGCGCTGGTGCAGGCCGAGACCTACAAAAGTAAATAATGCGCCGAAAGCCGCTCTGCCTGCCCCGCTGCGCCGTGTGGCTGAGGCTGCAGGCGGGATAAACGCGGACCCGGAGCTCCCGTAACCTACATTTCATTTTAATCCTCCGTGAAACACAGACACTACAAGCGGTCCTCCGGCGGTGATGAGAGATTCAGATGCGAACAGAGGCTCCTTCCGGCACAGGGTTTGCACCACAACATCGCGGGGTGTGTGCGCTTTAAGTGCAACAAGGTGGCAACAAGTGACATAGGAGTTTTAGAAGCGGTTGTTGAAAGAAAAGCTGTACCCGCGACAAGGAGTGTCAGCCAGACACAAGAGGCTGCTGATGGAAGGGACCGGCGGGTGCAGAGAGACTCGAGAAGGCAGTGGAGATGGGACAGCCTGTGCGGTGACCGCACGTGCAGCGGAGCTGCCAACACGACGTGGGCTAGTGAGGCCCGCACTCACAGGGATGGGGCTATGAACCTGGGGACATGAGAGACAGAGACTTAGAGTGTGTGTGAGAGAATTTGTGCGTGTGTGTGAGAGCTGGTGTCCGAGGGAATCATGTGTGAGAATTAGTGTCAGAGTGTGTCACAGTTTGGGAAAATCTCTGTCACTGTGTTTGAGAGTTTCTGTGTAATGTGTGTAAGAGAGGAAACACGTGCTCGAGAACTGCTCGTCTGCTTATGGGAATTTCTAAAACGTACATTGGGAAGGAAGCCTGGATGCGAGAGCCAAGCTCGAGCTATTTAGGAGGCGAGGGACGTCCTGCAACTTAAAGAAGCTGGCTAGAAGGGGGAGGGGCGGCCATGCGTGTGTGTCCGTAGGAATTGCCAAGCACAGGCACAATGAAAGACAAGCGCCAGGCTCTGATGCAATCAAGTGGGTCGCTGCTAGGAAAACAAGAAGCGCGAGCAACAAGCATTGGCCGGGCGGCCGTGAAACTGACACGGCCGCGCGGCCGTGAAAGTGATCGCGGGTTTTGTAAGTGCAAACAGTGGCTTTTGCTGGCGACCAGCTTGCGTTCACGCGAGCGTACAGATGGCGAGGGAAGCCATATGGCGCCTGACCGCGCGTGCACGCTTGCGTGAACGCATGAGCTAGTCCCAGCAAAAGCCACTGTTTGCACTTCCAAAACCCGCTTACTAAAGTCTCGCCAGAGCAGCGCATGCGCGCTGGCTCAGGCGAGACCTAAAAAAGGGGGGGGGTCAAAGAAAGTGTGTTTCCCATGTTAAATCCCAAAATTTGGCAGAAAGCTAGCTGTTGGTCCGCAGAGTGTGCTTTTTGTTATTTGGTATAAATCTGTTCAGTAGTTTTTGAGAAATTGAAGGAAGTCCAAATTTCTATATATGCAGCCGCGAAGATTTCGCGACGAATCATCAATGTGCATGCCAACAGGAATGCTGTGATTGGCTGACCGCAACTGGAGCAGAGAGTTGCGGCCGCCATTTTAGTTCATCGGAACGGTCCCTGGTGCTCAAATGAAATGGCAGAAAGTGGAATAAGGAGTCAGGATGGGTGTGACCTGACTCCATGACTGCAATATAGGGGTCTTTGAGGGACCTTTGATGTGTATAACATGCTGAGAAACAGGTTTTTTTTCTCACGCGAAATGTTCGCGAATTTGCAGCGACTGTCAGCACAGGCCCTGTGTAACATTGCGGCGAATTTGCAAATATCGCTGAAATTAAAAAAATAATACATTCACAGAACCATGCAGACACTCATGCACCCACTCACAGACACTCATACACCCACTCACTCACCTAGTCACTCACGCACTCACTCACAGACCCACTCAGAGACTCATGCACCCACTGAGACCCCCCATCCAACACTCATGCACCCACTCACAGATCCACTCAGACTCATGCACCCACTGAGACACCCCAAACACTCATGCACCCTCTCATAGACCCACTCAGAGACTCATGCATCCACTGACAGAACCACTCAGACACCCACGCACCCACTCACGACTCATGCACCCTCTCAAACATCCAGACACTCATGCACCCACTCACAGATCCACTGAGAGACTCATGCACCCACTGAGACACTCCATCCAACTCATGCACCCACTTACAGACCCACTCAGACTCATGCACCCTCTCAACCACCTACTCAGACACTCATGCACCCTCTCACAGACCCACTCGGAGCAATGCCCTCCCTCATAGACCCACCCAGACACTCACGCATCTACTCACAGACCCATGCACCCACTCACACACATACTTAGACACTCAAGCACCCAAACAGAGCCACTCAGACACTCACGCATCTACTCACACACCCACTCAGTGACTCATACACCCACTTCTGCATCCACTCAGACCCACTCAGACTCATGCACCCACTGAGACACCCACTCTTTCATGCACCCACTTAGACTCATTCAGACTCATACACCCGCTCAAACACCTACTCAGACACTCATACACCCTCTTACAGACCCACTCAGTTATACCCCCACTCACACCTACTCAGACACTCAAACACTAACTCAGACTCGCGAACCCACTCATACACCCACTCAGAGACTAATGCACCCAGTCACACACCCACTCAGAGACTCACGGACCCACTTAGAGACTCATGCATCCACTATGAGACTCATGCATGCACTCATGCGCCCACTCACTCACCCACACACAGTCATGCACCCACTCAGTCACATGCACCCACTCACAGATGCACTCACTCATACAGTTGTTCATGGACCCAGTCAGATACTCATGCACCCACTCACAAACCTACTCAGAGACTCATGCAACCAGAGACACCCACTCAAACACTCATACATCCACTTACAGACCCATTCAGAGACTCATGCTCCCTCGCAAACACCTACTCAGACACTCCTGAACCCTCTCACAGACCCACTCAGAGTTGTCCCCACTCACACACCCACTCAGACACTCGCGCATCCACTCACAGATTCATGCACTGACTCAGGCCCACATATATTCTCATGCACCCACTCACACACCCACTCAGTCATGCGCCCACTCACAGACCCACTCACAGTCTCATGCACCAACTCACAGGTACACTCAAAGACTCATACAGTTGCTCATGGACCCAGTCAGATACTCGCACCCACTCACAGACCTACTCAGACTCATGCACCCACTGAGACACCTACTCAGACACTCATGCCCACTCAGAGACTCATGCTCCCACTGACAGACTCAATTGGAAACTCACACACCCACTCACAGACCCACTCAGAGACTCAGGCCCAGTCACAGACCAATTCAGAGACTCATGCACCCACTCACAACACCCACTCCGACACTCATGCACACACCGACAGATCCACTCAAGACACCCAAGCATTCACTCACAGACCCACTCAGACTTGTGCACCCACTGGCAGGCTCACTTGGAAACTCACACACCCACTCAAAGACACACACCCACTCACAGTTCCACTCAGATTCATGCACCCATTCACACACTCACTCAGACACTCATACACCTAGTCACAGGCACACTCAGAGACTCAGGCACCCACTCAAAAACCCACTCAGAGACTCATGCACCCGCCCAAACTCAGGCACCTACTCACAAACCCACTGACTCACGTACCCACTTACACACCCACTCAGACACTCACGCACCCACTCATAGACCCATTCAGACTTATGCACCCACTCACAGATTCACTCACACTCATACACACACTCACAGACTTTCTCAGATACTCACACACGCTCTCATAGATGCACTCAGACTCTCATGCAGGTTCTGACAGTTTCTCAGACAGTTATGCACGCAGACAGACCAACTCAAACACTCATACATGCACTCAGACACATTCAGAGACTTATACATTCAGAGACTTATACTGGTTTTATAGAATTATTAAGATAGTGATGTACCCAGTGTGATGCACATAATCACCTATATAGTTATGAATTATTGAATGGGCTGGGGTCTATTGAATGTCTGCTTTTGTTTTGCATATTCGCGGTCATCACAAATATTTCAAAAAATTGGAATTAAAAGATATTTATAAAGAAAATGAACAACATTTTGAGCAACACAGTGTGTCTGAGAAGGTCTTTGTGTTCATTGTGAGTATGTGACAACTACACAAGACATGATACAGAGTTTGAGGTTGCTGAGAAACACCCCGCTGCCTTCGTCTGTGAAGTGAACTCCATCACTTCTAAAGATTCCATGCATGTCAAAACGCAGGTTGTTGTAGGTACAGGCCATGGTCTGAATAATGCAGAAACGGTTTTATTAACATGTTTCCACGCTTTGTCAATCTGTGGACAGAATTGATTTGACCACTTCCATTTATACCCTTGGCATATGTTGGAGTACACCAAGACAGTCTGAGGGAAAAGTACTATTAGTTGAGCAAAGGTATCCTTCATTAGGATTTCCAGTCCTACCCCAGTAAGTGTGCCTAGTTCATTGTCACCACAGTGCACAATCATCAGGTCAGGGAGTCGACAATCCACAGTGCTTTTAACCAAAGGCAGCAACTGATGCCCCTTCAACCCTCTCTGGCTAATCCAAGTAATGTCCATATTAGGCAAACCCAAGTCCCTGGTAATACCACTCTTTCCAGCAGACTCTCTAGCCCAAAACACATAGCTGATGCTTACAATCCACACTCTAACCATTTTGAAGTGAAGCAGCAGTAGGTAGTGTCTTGAAAGGATAAGTAACTAGATCTATGATTGGCTCTGGTAAAAATAAAAAAGTGTAATGCAGACTTGGATATGCTTTTTATTCTGTACAGCAAACCACACCCGCTGCAGCTCATTTTGTAACTAGTGTAGTCCTAGAAAGTGCTGCGAACTTGTGACCTACTGGTTCTAGTGGATTGCTATGGAGACTGTGCTAAGAGTGTATTGGGGGAGGGTGTTCAAGAGAGAGTTGTCTGTTTTTAGAAACTAGTGGTGTTTAGATTCATTGTTGTATAATAAGGGTTACATTTCCTAGTTAAGGCTTGCTAATTAAGTGTACTGTACTCTTAAAGTCATAAGAATACCAAGCTAAATATGTTTTGGAGTTCCATCATTTTTCATGAATTTGTCGCGACGATCGCGAATAAGCATAAACATCCTACCATATTGGGCTTCTTTATAAAAGTGTATGAAAGGTTTAACACCTACTAACCATTCAGAAGTGGAGTTACCAAAACTAAAATATGAAAAGATATGTTTTTATTTGCGGTCAGGGAACTTTATGCTCCCGAGTTTAAAATGTGAAATCTTTGGCAGACCATCTTGCGACGGCCAGCCAGGCAAGCACATTTTAAACCTTTTTAACCCAGCTTTCTTAAGACAGCTGGGTTAGAGAAAGCAAAGGACTCCAGTGCTCTTGTGAGCGCTGATAGAGGCCGCTCCCACCAATCCTAGAGCTGCTCTCATGCTTCATGAGTGCAGCACCAGGATTGACTTGGGAGTCGGGAGCCTGCCTCGAGGAGAGAAGGATCGAGGAGGACGTCGCGCTTGAGGAAAAGGAAAGTGCTTTTTATTTTATATTTTGTTATATGCCTCGCCGCCTCACCACCCTCGGGACATGCCAGCCACCACTGATTATTAGTACACCTAGTATACTAATTTTACTTTTGTAGTAGCTTAGTTTAGATGTTTAACACTCAAACCTTTAGAAAACATTCACAAACGCTGGGTGATGTCATCAGTGATGTCATTTGAGATGTCAAGAGTGATGTCACTGACCATGTCATGAGTAATATAATATGTGAGGTCATAAGCAGTGCACTGCGCGGGTGTAAGTTATAGTTAGCTCAGCTAACTACAGCTTCTGAATTGCTATGGTTTTGTAAGAGTGAAATCTGAGCCTAACTGCAACGTCCCTGTAACCGTTGTTTTTTCAATGAAAAAAAAAATATATATATATATATTCCCCCCCCTCTCAAAATGAGGGTTCCCAAACAAGGGTAAACCAGCATACATGTTCACAAGCACTATTTTCTTTTAGCACGTTTATGAGGAATCCAAACCGCCACGACTAAGGACCATGGTTGTCAAAGGCAGCTTTGGCACATACACACTAGTAATGTGCCAGAATGTTTTTTAGGTCCAGCCTAGCGCAGCGCGCATGCGCTGCTCTAAGGGAGGCTTCTTGTAAGCACTCCAAACTTCCCCAAAAGTTCTTCATGTGGGTCTGGTAACTCCCACACATTCTATTGGCCTTTACGTGTGGCTTTCAATAATGAAAGCACGCAAATGGCCAAAGGCGGGTGCATGTCCCACCTCTTTGTGTAAATGTCACTCCCATGGCGTTTTGGTGTCGGGAGCGAGCAGCGGCGCGCTCTGTGGCAGCTGCATTTCTCCTTTGTTTAAAGCATGCGCAGTGCCCTTGCTTCAAGACGCTAAGAAGTGAAAGTACATTTAGTGTGTTTACCACCGCCCTCCCCACCTCCTGCAGTCACAGAGAGAGCGACGGCAGCACAGTAGGGGCAAACGGAAGAGACGGGCACCAGCGCAGGACACATCGCCAGCTGTTTACACTCAAGCGTCGGAGACAGTCTGACTGAGAAGCAGAGGACCACACGTCTCCTGCGCCCGTCTCTCGTCCTCTCTTCAGGCACTCTCGAGATGGCGCAGCCGTCCACAATCTACAAACTGACTCTGCTGCTGAGTGCTGCTTCGAGTGAGTCTCTGCACGGGGGGTGGGCTTACTTTCTGGGTGAGTGTCTCTCCCCCATGGTCGTTTTCAAGGCCTCTTTGCTGTCTCTTCCCGGGCTGCGTGTCTCCTTGCCTGAAGGAGTGTCTCTCTGTCTACTCGGGTGCCTCTTCATGAGAATGAATCTCTCAGTCCCTTGGTGGGCGTCTCATCCCCAGCATGGCAGTCTCTTCCTGGTGCCAAGGTCTTTTTCCCACTTGAACTGCCTTCCCTTTGCGTCGAATGTCTGTTTCTCCGTCTCGCACAACAATAGGTGTCTCTCTTCCGACCCGTGGGCCATCCGCAACACTGCCGCCCCCCCCCCCGATGTCTCTTTCCGCCCTGTCTCCGAGTATGTCTTTTCCCTCGGTCCCAGTGTCTCACAGACAGGGGGTTTCCACCAGGAGATTTCTGCCGCCTTTTACTTTCACTTTCGAGTTGTAAATTGATCTGTCTCCCCCCTCTTTCTCAGAAGGCAGATGCCTGATCGCCAAACCCAGCAGAAGGAGGTGAAGACACCCCTCTCTCGCCCCCACCTCCCGTAGACCTGCCCCCTGCCTCGCACCAGACCTGCCCCTTAGTACACCGGGGCCGAGGGAGCTACATACGTCCAGCACCATGAGGCACCCCTGACTGTTCAGCCGACAGAGCATTGCATTCTGGAACTCGTAGTTTAGTTGTTTAAATTGTTATGATGGAGTCAAGTTTTCCGATATGCCAAATGCTGCTGGCTAAAAACTGGCACCTTGGCGATGTCACGCTCCGACTAGGGGATACTCAGCACTTGTGACTGGGGGGCAGGGGAGACGAGCAGCGGGAAGGATGGACATTGGGGTAATCGTAGAACTAGTAGGGGTGGTCTATAGTCCTAGGCACAAGTGTAAACTAGTGCTGTCAGTGGGGGGGGGGCTGTACATAAAGGAAGGTACTGTATCTGTCCTTTACCGCGCTCTTACACACGTGTATTCCATGTGTCTAAAACTCACACCTTTCTACAACTCACATGTATCTTCCAGCTGTGTCTACAACTCACATGTATCTTCCCGCTGTGTCTACAACTCACACGTATCTTCCAGCTGTCTACAACTCACACTTATCTTCCAGCTGTGTCTACAACTCACACTTATCTTTCAGCTGTTTCTACAACTCACTTATCTTCCCGCTGTGTCTACAACTCAAACGTATCTTCCCGCTGTCTACAACTCAAACGTATCTTCCAGCTGTGTCTACAACTCGCACTTATCTTCCAGCTGTGTCTACAACTCACACGTATCTTCCAGCTGTGTCTACAACTCACACGTATCTTCCAGCTGTGTCTACAACTCACACGTATCTTCCCGCTGTGTCTACAACTCACACGTATCTTCCAGCTGTGTCTAGAACTCCACACGTTTCCCTGAGCCTTAATAAAACTTACAACTGTCTCTGAGCCGTAAGGAGAGCTCAAACTTGTTTTCGGGTCCTCTGTGAAACACAACTGCTTCGGAGCACAGGGTGGATGACTCGCCATTTGCCACGGCCTGTTAGCATGATCTTACCCTCACAGGTTGTTGTGCAAAGGATCAGTGATTGTGCGTGTCTAGTGTGAAACACGTACTCATCACAAGTGTTGGTGCAGTCGGGCCCCGGGAGGCCATGTGTGCAAGACGTGCACTCACTCTTCACAAGAGTGTTGTAAACTTAGCCAAGTAACTCGGGTTGGTGCTCGGCTCTAGAGCCCTCAGTGCAGACAGAGCTTGGAAGTCTGATACAAAAACACGACTTAAGGAGTAAATCATCTTTACTCCACCGAGCGCCTCGCTTCATGAACACGCCCACCTCCGGCTCCTTTCCAGGCCACGCTCCTAGAAGCCGGTGTGCGCTCCCCCCCCCTCCCAGCGCCTTGAGACCCTCTCGGGTAAGTAGCTGCGCTCAACAAACCTATGGTTGATTGATTGATTACTCCCCTGAGCGCCTCACTTCAAGTACACGCCCCCTCCGTCTCCTTTCCAGGTCAGCTCCTAGAGGCCGGAGTGCGCTGGCTGGCCCTGCGCTCAAACTTTAAAAACACAAGCATTTGCAATGCAATAGGTCTCGCATTTACGCGAGTTTGAGCTATTGACATTGCAAATAACAATGCCTTTTATTTTTGTTTTCGTTTTTAAAACATAAATAAAAGGCATTGTCATTTACAATGCCAGTAGCTCAAACTCGCAAATGCGAGACCTATTGCATTGCAAATGCTTGTTTTATAATGCATCTGAGCTGCAGTTTTGGAGAAAAGCTTGGTTCGTGATCCACCAAATTCTAGATAACATTCCTTTGGCATTACAAATACCATTATTTCCTCTGGGAGCATGATCCCCTTCCAAGATCACCGTCTATCAGCACCATGAGCTGTGTAAAACTCTCAAATGCTCCTGCCACTATTGACAACAAAGAGGCTGTCAAGTCAAAACCACCTCTAAATACAGCAGGTGTGTTGTATTCAAACCCAGAAGGCCTTGTACGACGAAGCTTGATACAGCCTGGCCTGCACCCACCCACCAGATCTTTTAATACAATAACTTTATCACTAAAGCAAGCAAGTGCCTTGTAGTACACTCAGCTGTGTGTAGGAGGAGGGAAGAGCAGACAGGGGAAAAGCTATGTTCCAAGGCTGGATTGCCCATTAGACCTCAATGGTGCGGTTCATGACTATTTTATTCCACTTAGATTTGACTGCAACTACCACATGCACCATGGTAGGAATTTGGTCACCAAACTATTGGTGCTTTGTTGGAAAATCTCTTTTTTGCATCCTTCTAAAAGTATTCAATTTGTTTCTACAATAATGCAGCCAGGTATCAGGAGGTAGCTAAACGCAGAAGATGGCTGTCAAACATCCAAACAGCACTGCTCAGTAAACGCCCCCCAACCAAAATCTGGTCACAGCTTCTTTAATGAAAATGTTCCTCGGCTTAAATAACATTTCAGCAAGTTTTTTTAACAAGCATTTTAAATGGACTGAAGAGGAACTAGGCATTGACCCTGTAGGAGCTTATATGAAAGGTATAAAAGACACAGTGTCTTTGACCCAATATCAAATGCACATTTTGAGAGAGTTATGTGTAAGTCTTACATCTGGGTGCACTCTAAACCAGAATGTAAGGTCTTTTTATGGAGGGTGTTTCACGGTGTGTGGTGCTGGAGGGTGATGTTTTTGTGTGGATCCTGTAATAAATACAACATTCATTATATATATATATATTTCATGTTTTGGTGCTTTTATTGCATAAATGCATTGGTATAAAAACTCATATGTCACAGGTAACTG
Source organism: Calotriton arnoldi (assembly GCA_963921515.1). Lineage (NCBI taxonomy): Eukaryota > Metazoa > Chordata > Amphibia > Caudata > Salamandridae > Calotriton > Calotriton arnoldi. The sequence continues at coordinate 140,974 of CAWUFW010002336.1, forward strand.
AAATATAAAACATTCACAGTTGCCTGTAAAATATGGATTTCATCATCTTAATAACAGCCCTCAAAAACCACTCTGCAAAGCTTTAACACTGTCAGGCTACTAGGATTACGAGGCATGCAGGACCAAATTATGCAGTAAGGTTATCTAAGATACAAATTATGTGCCACATTCTCTGGCTGTATTATTTTCATCCATTTGAGAAAGAAAACAACATTTTTGAAGAAATCTTCAAATGTTCCAAATTATTTGGCAAATAAAGTAAACCCATAATTATGCAGAAAACACTGCAGCATTAGAATCGTCTAAACCCACTGGCCCTCACTGTTGCCTACTGTTTTATTAACGATTTATTCAAGAAAGGTAAAAAAAAAAAAAAAACTAAACATTCTAATCCAAGCAGGGACCGTTGTTAGTTGCACTTTGAAGAAAATGGCCTTTTCAAGTTGAATTCTCCAAAATAAAAATAAAAATATATAAAAATGTATAATGGCTGCCTTGTGTAACATTGTCCTATATTACCATCTCAGTGTCCTTGTGACATTTACAAACCAGTTGGCCTTCAGTCTGGGATTATGATGTCACTAGCAGCCCTTGAAGGCTATATTGGATCATATTACACGTCTACCTGTTATGTATCTAATATATGCAGTATATATGAAGATGTGCAGAGATTAATATACTATTTTTTACCATTGTTCGGTGTGGGGAGGAACCATGATTCACGAGAGGCACAACAGGCGTCAGAAAGGCCTTGCACCCAACCAGCCATTGGCAGCCAACCCCACTACACATGGCCTTGTGCATACGAGCAGCAGTGGCTGGTCTGTTTTAAAAATTACTTATAAGGGTTTGCAGATCTTGCCGTAGGGTTCGAGAACCCTCACTGACTTGTGCATACATGTTTGACCTTCTGTGGGGTCTGGTGCCCTGACTTTGGATTACCAGATCCAGCGGAAAGTCCAGCATGGGTCCAATACACTTGGACTTATCTAAGATATGCCATGTCTACAAAAGTAGGACAATTATGTGTGAAATAATTAGGTATATGTTGCTTGAAACACACTAATCTGAATTTAGACTTACATAAACATGGAAAATGTCTTGTAGAATAAAGGAGTCGCAGTTCCTTTCTTTATTGGCAACAGAAGTCAACAAAGTTTACATGTTATGTCTTTTTATATTGTCAGGTGCCCAAAGTATATTTGAATAAAGGGAGTGGCAGCTGCTTTATGCAATGGCAACAGAACATTAATACAGATAACAAGGAATATCTATTTTGGATATGCATCAAATTAGTTGTTTATGTGTAGATTAAAAACAACGGGATGCTTGAAAATGTATAAGACTCTTGAGTCAGCCAGATACAAAAAATACATTTAAGTTGAGTTAATGGTATAGACGGATTGCGCACGTTGGCCTTTACAAACCTGTTTGTATTAAATTTGGGAATCTGGCCTTATTTTATCATTGTTAAAAGTTAGCCAACATGTTTGTGCAAGTATTTTGAATCTTGGAATAAAGCATACTGGTGTTCAGGTCGCGGTTGCCTACAAAAACGAGATTCTCACCATCCTCCACTGGAACCAATGGTCAGCCAAAATGCAGACAGTCCGCAAGGAATGTTCATGGAGCAAGGCATGCGGTATGGTTGGCTGGAATTCATGGCCACTGAATTTAATTGCTCTCAAACTGCCATTGAGTGCACCCAAATACCTTCAGAATGCTAGGAAAATCAAACTGTTATGGATCAATATGTTTTCAGTTGCCCTGTAGGATCTTAGTGCTTCATTTTAAGGAGAGGCAAAAATCAATTTATACAGAACTGAAAACACAGACAAGAATTTAGTCGAGGTATTCACATTGCTGAAGACAACCAATACTTTACAGGCACTCATTTTTCAGGTTAAGCATGAATCAAGTAGAGGGAGAATATGTTTAAGGTGTAACAAGGGTCCTTACTGACGGGAAAAGAGAAGCCAAAACATGGGACGGCCTTCTAGCCACGATAGTGATAGCAAGACTTACAAATTAATAAAATTACTGTGGCAATAAGTGTTATCACACCTGTTTCAACAGTTTATTGCCCATTGGACTTTTGGTTTGAAGAATAAGACCTCCGAACACATTGTGGTATTACTGTATGTGGTACTGCACATGTGGTAACACCAAATGTGGTCTTACCACATCACTCAGAATTACAGAATTGGTTTCATCTAAAAATCTGGACCTAGGAAGGGAAGGTAAATTGGCACCTCTTATCAACCTCAACTCTACTGCTAAAAGGTCATAAAATAGCAATGCTTATCACTTTCAGACCTTGAAGGAAATAGGAACAGTGAAACGGTTCTAATGAAGTGAAAGTGAACCATTACTCCTTTTCAATGTTGTGAGAAAGACTTCACTTCAGTTCGAATGGAAACACAATTAAATTGTCCAAGTCACCAGAGAAATATGAATTTACTTTGTCTGCAACCGACATGTAATCTCTAGCAGCCTCGAGAAGCAGGAAGTCTAAGCCGTGGCCTTTCACATTACATCATAAAGCCCTAATTTATCGCCAGCCACCAAACATCGAGCAAATCATAACATCCTTCCAGGAAAGCCATGCGAAAAATTATCAGATGTGCTTTGATGAAAGCTTTATTGTGTATGTCCAAGTCGGACTAGTAACCCTTGCAGATGCCAACAGGCCACAGAACACCGCTCTGCAGCCAGGGCTAAACTATCATTTGTACAGAAGGGGAGGGGACCCCAGGGCCTCTCACTGCACCCCAATTATGGCAGTTTACTTTGTTACCCAACTAGTACATTGGGCCCACGGCACCCTGGTTATACCACTGCCTGCAACATGAGCTTTGAACTTTCATAACGTCAATGGGTTATTTTTCACTGAGCAGCTCTCCATCATGACCCTAATCACGATATGTCACAATACGTCCAAGACTACCAGAAACAAGTCAGATTTTCTGGATATCCACATGACACAATTTTTCATATAATGAATCTAAGTGAAACACATTTACTAGTAAATGGTTATTCTGAAAACTGGCATGGAACCCACCATATGCTAGCCTACCAATTTCATGAAATAGTAATTCCTAGAAAACAGATTCAGAATATGTTGGTATTACACTTGCAGCAAAGCTGACTTTTCCGGGACGGCACAACAAGATGTCTTGTGAAGCAGCACAATGTTTGTTGAGCTGTTATTGAACTAGCTTTTTTTTCTAGAGCTCCAGTTTCCTGAAATTCTATGACCTTTTTTATTCAATTTTTCCACATATATTATAAGATTTAGAGTGTGCTCATAACAGGTGTGCCATCCAACTTCCAAATGCTAACCTATTACTTTTTAATTACAAACCCTGGAAACTAGCTATTCTTCTTTCCTCAATTCCTCCTTTTTTATAACTTTCTCAGAAAGTTTGGCTTTCAAATTCTGCTCAGGGGAGACTGAATGAAACAAATTAATTAAAAAAGAAAAAATTCAAAAACAAAATGTTTGGTGCTCTAATCCGGACTCCAACAAATATCTGAAGCAGAAACCAAAAGAGAAAAACTGGATACTGCATGATACATACATTTCGATAATAAAATAAAACACACAACAAAGTCCTATGTAGACATGATGTGAAATAATGAGCTAATCTAGACCTTAAAACTAATCTCTGTCACAAAATAATTCAAACTGGTTTAAGATAGCAGTCAGCCACACACAAAAATGTAGAGTTTTTCTTAACTTTCCCATGGACGAGTTTCTGCAGAACTCAGACGGTCATGAACTTCACGAGGTGGCACAAGGGAGGGTGTACGACAGCTGGAGATCTGTACCTTAACGGAGCCTTCCTCTCTATTGAGGATGATTAGGAGTGTTTTCAAGTGCTGGATGGCCATTTTTTGCACTACGCGAAAATATCCTGCACAAGTCGCAAAATATGGACCACATTCCCAGATAAGCCGTAGGAGACGCAAACCGTGCCACTGTTGCTCGACCCGGGCTCCTATAGGGGACTAATTTCCCACATATATAAGGCTCTGAAGGCGATCGTAGGATCGATGTGTCAAAAATTCAAGATAGATGGACGGCTGACTTATGGTCGCCGCTCACTGAGAGTGAATGGAAACGAGCGTTCGCACAGGTTCGGGAGGTGGCTAGCAATGCACGCTTTAAGCTTACCCAATTCTTCTATCTACATCGTATATACCTGACACCCCAGAGGTTGTCTAGGTTTGATGTGACGTGCCCCTCGACGTGCCCCCGGTGTAGTATGGGACCTGCAACATTCTTGCACATGACCTAGGACTGTGCCCGGCTACAGATAGATTGGGAGACAGTGCTACGTGTGTTGCGAGAGGACACAGGTGTGGGTATCGAGACGTCAGTCAAACACTGTCTCTTAAGTGTGCTCCCGGTACCCAAGTCAGGTGCTCGCATGCGCCATAAATTTGCTCTCTTAGGATTAGTACTAGCTAAACGCTGCATTGAAGTACATGTGCAGACCAGGGAAAACAGAGATGGTACGGTTCCCCACATGCCCCCTGCCTGCCATGTCGAAATAGCTGGTCTAGATGTCTTACCCGGCTGGATGAGCCACTCTTGATGAACCACTCTTGATTGATGCCACGAGTATGTATTTGATCTCCCCCCCGGCTCAGAAGAGTTGGTGTCCTACCCCCTGGGAGATAGGGGGGCCTCTCACACACACACACACACACACACGATTGCACCATACCAGCTACTCGAGGATTCTTTTGGATAAATACTGCCCATATGCCGGTCGATGCCAAGTTCTTCTTACAATTTGTATTCGTTAAAAGTGTTACTGTGCATGATCAATGTCCGTGGGAGTTGTCCTATGTGCTACGCATGATGATGTATGCCCAGCAATGGCGTTTGTGAATCGAGCACTTGGGCGAACATTGAGACCACAGTGATATCCTGTACTACTTACCTGATGTGTAAGGTAAACTGTGATTTTATTTCTTATTGCTACGTGACCTGCCATGATAACATGTAATGTAACATATGTGAGATATTGAATAAAAGACAAGTTTTAAAAAAAAAGGTCATGCATATATCACTACCCCTTGCCTACATTGGTTTAGTTGTTTTACATTTATTGAAACAGCTGGATTTCACTTTAATACATTAGCACTCTTTAGATTCTTGAAGCAAATATTTTGCGGGCATCCAGTATCTTATAACAGCGCTAATTGCATTATTTTTATTTTGTCATAGTACAAGAGAGGTGTTCCGACTATTCAATACTCCATCTCCAAGTCTCCAATCTGACTTAGAATGTAGACAACTTCAGGAAGAATGAACATGTCAAGCCTTGCCTGGGTTAAAATTTACAAGTACAATGTTTCAGAAGATTGAAGAGAAGTAGAAGCTGGTAGCTATGTGCCATCCCACTGCCAATGGTGAAAAAATTAATGAAACGGTCAATGTCGTCTAGTTGATTACCTTAACCAAGATCCAGTGATGCATGGTTATAACAAGGGAAAAGTGTGCCAGACATATCAGATTGAAAATTTTAAATGACTAAATAGCTTTTGATACACTTCCAAACACAAGACTTAAAAATTATGAGAAACGTGGCATGGGCAGCAGATTGGTGCACTGGATGGAAACGGATTTCTGTGTGAGTCAATATTTCTTGCAGCAAACAGATCGTTTACGGCAGGTCTCTGTGGAAGGGTTGTCCAAATTCAAATATCTATTGTATTTTTGATTAAATTGAATACAATCTGTGTTCGGTCAACAATTCAATACATTTTTAGCCAACAATTCAGTTCATTTTAGCCAAAATGTGTTTCATGGTTTATACCCTGACCCCAGAACTTCGTAACTTCAATACATTTTAATGAATGAAGAGCATCCTTTCTTATTTAATGATGGTTTCTCAGGTTCTGTTACACCGACGGGGCCATGATACTGCCTTCCTCGATGTCTTTAACCATCAACCTGATCAGTGCTCCGTAAAGCATGCTTGTTTCCTAAAGCCCTACCTGTACACAGCAAAGATATTCAAATGGTTATTTATACCCTGCATATAAGATGGAATTGGCAAATCCAAGGGTGATTTTAAGTTGAATATACACGGTCTGTGGAACGCTTACATGCATCACAACCTCTGCTCTGCTCCTATACAGTGCTGTTAATTTACTGCAATATTGACAGATCCTACCTAAACTAATGCTTACTTTGTACCCATATAATTACTGCTTTAATCACTCCATCAGTGCCAATCACTGAAAAATGGTCTATTTATCCTAAAAAAAGTTACTCCTATCACATTGGCCCAACCTTTTGTTACATTTTGGACAGCAATAGACAACACTGTTGCCTTAAGTGAGCCAAAGGACATGCTGATTTCAAAAGAAGTAGAAAGCAAATTGTGTAAAAGCACACATTACTACACCCAAATCCTTCACCACCTTTTTCGCAATGTCTTAATTGACTGTCTAATTAATGCATATTGTACACTGGATTACGATTTATCCGTAGCAGCCAAGCATCAACAACGTGATTAGCCTACGGGAGACATTTTTCTTTGACTAGGCAATGTATGAGGCCATCTGCAAAGAAAAAAGGAGGAGCAGGGGAAAAAATGTATGCGTCGGCTATTTATTATAATAGAGTTAATCATCATATATGCAAGATCACCATCATTAAATCAGCTGTGTGCACAGGTTTACAGCACAATGCAGACTTCTCAGTGTTTTGCCCTTGGTTGGTTACTCTCAATGGATTATAACAGACATGTACATTTTATGATTTATAGAATTGAAAGCTATTTGCTAAAAAATAGCAATCGTATTTATTTTTTAAAGATTTTTTTAATAAAACAATTGTACTAATGTACTGCATAATCAATTACAGTGATCCTATTGTATTTTATTTTTTACTATATATGCACGTTTTGATAGTTTATTTTTAACCGAATCAAGCATACATATTAAAGAATGCTAGTTTACAGCATAATATAGGAAGTTTTCCTTCTCAATAAAATTTAACAAATTCTGTTAAGACATTAGAATGTAATTTGTTTGTTTTATCAGTTTTGTTAGGCTATCCATACCATGCAGCTCTTTTGAAATGTAAATAAAACAAAAGACATGTTGGGTTCTGACTTGGGGTTATCCTAGATTGTTCCATCAACCTTTCTATTAATGCACAAGCATGTTTGCGTACATGGTTTGGTATGATGACCAGTACTATGCCTTTCGAAATCCTTCAAGGACATCCCAATCTTTCATTCTTCTAAGATTCATGAAATGGTTTTTACTAATTTGACAGCAATTGATCTGAAAATTACAGAGCAATAAAATGACGAAACCTACTGTACTAAGGCTAAACCCTATTCCATTGACCATGCCATGAGTGATGTAATATGTGAGGTCATAAGCAGTGCATTGCGGGGGCGTAAGTTATGCTTAGCTCAGTTAACTATAACTGCTGAATTTCACCGATTTTGTATGAGTGAAATTTGAGCCTAATTATAATGTCCCTGCGACCTTTGTTTTTTTTGTGAATTTCTACGTTTTTTTTCATTATATTTCCTAACTATAACGTCCTTGTAACCTTTGGTGTTTTCAGTGAATTTCTACATTTTTTCATGTTATTTCCTAACTATAACATCACTGAAACCTTTTGGTTTTTTTAGTGAAATTCTAAGTTTTTTAATGTTAGTTTTTAACTATAACGTCCCTGTAACCTCATTTTTTTGGTGAATTCAGAAGGTTTTTTAAATTTATTTCCTAACTGTAAAATCTAACATTTGTGAGCGGGTGTGAGATTCGCTCTATGAGTGGGTGTGTGAGTGGCGGTATGGGCAAGTGTGTGTGAGTAGTTTTCTGGGTATTTAAGTGGGTGTATGAGTGGCTATATGGGTCTGTGAGTGGTCATGTAGGTATTAGTGGTTATGTAGGTGTGTTAATGGCTCTATGGGTGTGTGAGTGGATGTACGGGTCTGTGAGTGGTTGTGTTAGTGGCTGTATGGGTGTGTAAGTGGCTGTGTGGGTCTGTGAGTTGGGCTGAATGGGTGTGTCAGTGTGTGTGTGTGTGTGTGTGTGTTGGTGTGTCAGTAGCTCTGAGAGTGACTGGGCTGGAACAGAACCTCACCTGCTCCTTTATAGAACAATAGTGCACAGTTTTGCAGAAAAGTCTACCCAAGTCTACTTTCTATTGGTTAATTAATAAGTGCTAAATAGTTGGGTAAGTGTCTACTGCGTAATCAACACTACAACTGAGTAATGGATAAGAAGAAAAATGTCTCCAGCGACCTTGTGTGCATTTCGGCAATGTGATTGTTCCTTGTGCGTCTTCATCCAGAAATCTATGATAACATGAATCCTCCTAAAGAGGAGACAACAAGACTACAAAGAGATGCTCTCCACCAAACAAGGGAACTTCCTCTTAATTGTATGAAGCAAGTGCTTCTTTCTTTGGTGGAGATGTCTTCATTTTCTACGGTATCAAGAACACATCCCCAAAATTGGCGGATAACACACTGGAGACCTTTTGGTAAGCTGCCCATCATTGTGTCAAAAGGCGGGAAGACAGCTGCATACTACTACGGTGAAAGGGGTGGGGTCAAACGGGCAGAGATTCAGGTGCTTTTTCACACCTGTAGTCATTGAAAGGAAGAACCATGAACTCAGTTCTCACCAGGAGAGGCCAAGAAAGAACCCAATCGTCACAGTAACTACAGATTGCGCTCCAATAGATCAATGATGCACTCACCTTCACCAAGGATTTCAGATCGTTTTTCAATGTGGAATAGCAGAGAGTGCACACTTGCTTTGCCTTCACCAAGCCCAGGAAGTTGGGATAATTTGTCCTTTACAAAAGTGGAACTTCAACTGGGGCACCTGCTATGTCTATATTTGTAAGTGCCTCCTGTTGAGGTTTAATTTTTGTGAAATGAGCATCAGGGCCAGAAGGGCCCAGGCAAAACTTAATGGGGAGGAGGGACACCCAAACGCCCTCCCCGGGCTGATTTTAGCCCCAGTGGATCCCATCCCCGGGGCCCGGCCTTCTGATCCCGGGTGCCCTGAAGCCACACAGTATGCAAGGCTGGGGACCGCCGGGGGAGCCTCAATGCCGCCACGGTCGCTGGAATTGCTTCTGTACGCAGGGAGCTGCTTAATATGCAGCTCCCAGGGAAACAGATGAAAAGTCCTGCTCCCAGCTGGTGGGAGCAGCTTTCCTGCTCCCGCCAGCTGGGAGTGGACTTACTGTTTGCTCTCACTTGGCTGGAGTGGTCTCAGCTCCAGTCAAGCAAGAGCAAACAGCTATGTCCCGGGGGGGGGGGGGCACCCCCAGGACATATGGAGCCATTAATGGCTCCAGGAGGGCGGCCGCAGGCCCCATTCCTTTCAATTGGCAGGGCCTACCTCAGGGATGTGGTGGTTCCTGGGGCAAAGAATGGCCCGAGAGGGGGTTCTTAATATTTTACAAAGCCACAGGAAGGTGGTATATATGGGCCAGGAGGGTGGCCGCGTGGCCCCTCTGCCCCACTAAATGCAATTAGCGACCCGGAGAGGTGGTGGTCCCCAGGGCCCTTAAAGGCAACGGAGGGGGTATGCGAGGCCCCCCTTTAATTTTTTTAATAAAGCCCTGAGGAGGTGGTGGTCCCTGGGGCTCTTTAAAGTCTCAGGAGGGGGTCGCGCAGCCCCCCCAACATAACGCACTTGGCCTGTCCAGGGGAGGTAGTGGTCCCTGGGTCCAAGATCGGCCAGGGGTGAGGGGATTGTGCACCCTCCTCCTCATTTAATACATATTAATAAGTCCCCAGGACCTAGCCCACCCAGGAGCTAATAATTAAAGAAGAATAGGATTTTTGCGACAAATTTTTTTCTTCTAAAATGCTTTTTGGCCCTGGCGGGGTCCCGGGGGCACCCGAGCACCAGGGCTAGGGGGGCGGGTATTTCTACCATGCCCCCTTTTGAATTGGCAGCCAATCAGATCTCTGCACAAGATTGTCATTATTCACGGAGGCTTAGCGACCATAGTTATAAAAATGTGGACTTTCTTTAATATTTCCAAAACGACATAACGGATTTCCACCAAACAACATAAAGGGCGCTTTCTGGACCAAGAACTACCTTTCGGCCAAATTTGGTGTAATTCTGTCCAGCGGTTCAGGCTGTAGTGATGTCTCAAATCTCTATAGGAATTAACATGGGAAACGCACTTTTTTTGACCCCCCCCCCCCCTTTTTTCTTGGCCTTTGCTTGACGGAGCACCCCAAAACTTTCCATGCACAACTAGAATCAGCGGAACACTTTTTTGGGGCAAATTTCGTAAAGATTCGCTAAACAATGCCAAAGTTATAGGCAAGTCAAAAAACGCTTTTCCTATAGAAACTAGGTCCTAACTATAACTACCTATGTAATACATATATATATCAATATTCACTGTAGAAAAAAAAGTTAAAGTAAAGTTATAGTTAGGTGAAAATGTCAGTTAAAACATAGTTTTCTTATCAATACTTTCATTGCAAATGTTGCAGTGATATCAATGATGTCATATAAGATGTCATGTGTGATAATTAACATTCGGGTTTGGCCGCAGGCAGCCAACCTCATGATCGCGGCGTAGGGTAGGGTTGGCCGCAGGGTTGGGCCTGTGGCCACGGCCTGCATCCCCCAAGCAGCCTTCAGCCATGAGCGGCAAAGGGTTGACCGCAGGGCCTGCGTCCAACCCCTGCGGGCAGCCAACCCCACACTCCCTTTGACTGTTCACAGTGCAGGGTTGGCTGTAGGGCCTGGCATGAGGCCATGCCCTGCCTCCAAAACATTGGTGAAGCCCCCTCCCCAAGCCACGTCACGCCCCATTTCCACCCCCTCTTCCTAGCCCACTGGACTTTTTTTGTTTTTTTTTTGTTTTAAAGGTGAGTGGGCGTACGGCCCCTCTCCCCAGGTCAATAGTGACACCAGGAACCCAGGACCTTTGCTTTTTATTAAGGGGAGGGCCCGAGCCACTAAGGTCCCCAATGACTCCATTCCCCTCAGGGCCAAATTCAATTGATAAGGGGAGGAGCACACACGGCCCCCATCCCCCAGCCTTAATAGGCCCATGGGACCCTATCTCTGGGGCCAAATTCAATTTGGGATGTTGGGGCATGCTCCCGTCTGACTGGAGTGGAATTCCTTTAATAAGGGTGGGGGCATGCGGTGTCCCCCTTCCCGAGCCTTAATATGCCCCTGGGACCCCATCCCCAGGGGCCTCTACACCTTCTGGGTAGCCAAACAATACGCTGGGGGCCTCAGGGAGAGCCTCAGGACCCTCTCGGCCTCACCGGACTTCCAACATGCACCCATCCTAGGTGCTGCAGGAGTCTGCATTGCCCCCGCCCGGTGGGAGCAGCTGTTTTTGTTTGCTTCCGCTGGGCTGCAGCAATGTGTGTTTTTTTGCCTGCAAGAGCACGGGCAGGGAAACTAAAGTCTGCTCCCACCCGGTGGGAGCATTTTTAAAGCTCCAGCCCATGAGTGCAGATATCCCTTGGGCAGGGTCGACATGTTTGCTCCCACTCAGCAGGAGATTTAAACATGTTCACGCCTCGTGGGAGCAGACATATGTTTCCCTGCCCATGCTAATGTGGGCAGGGAACCTACTGTGTCCCATGGATTGGCTCCCCGGGACACAGTATTTGAGCTGGCTCCGGGGGACGGGGCCCCGGGGCCTTTACACGCTCAGGGAGGGACCTGCATAGCCCCACTCCCCTTTTATGTTCAGCAATAGGGGATTGGGTCCACAGCACCTATTAAGTATCGGGAGGGGGCCGCATGCCCCCCTCCCCTTATTTGACAACACACCACCCTGAAAAAAAAGCACATTTTGTGGCACCCACAGGCCCTGGTCCACCCCCAGGGGGTTAAGACTGAGTCCCGAGTCCTAAGATGGCTGCTGCCTTATCCTTGTTGATGTGGTGGCAATCAATCAGATCTCACAGTGAGATTTGTCGGCTCCGCGGAACCTCCGCGGCATGAAATATGCAAAACCTTAATTGCTCAAAAACTAAATGTTCTTTCTGGACCAAGATCTAGTTTTCTGCCAAATTTGGTGTAAATCTGTTCAGCATTTGAGCTGTAGCTGTCTAGAGTTGCTATGGAAAAATGAATGGGGAAAACACGTTTTGAGGATCTTCCCTCTTTTCTTGGCCCCTGCTTGACGGATAACGCCGAAACATTCCAGGACAGAGCAGAGGTTGAAGAACTTTTATGGTGGATAGCTTTGCGAAGATTCATCAAACTATGCCACAGGTTTTAGCAAACCAAAAATGCTTTTCCCACAGAATATGGTCTAACTATAACTACCAAGTGGGTAATGTCATACATGGCAATAGACCCGATTCAGGCAGGAGACTCCTGATTTTTTTAAGTCAAAACGGCTTAGACCGTCGCCCGCCTGAAATTGCCTCTCCTTCAGAAGACATCAATGGGAGAAATACATATTCCCAATTATTTTTACCAATCTCCACTTTCCTCTTCTAAAATGTTGGCATGTATGTGTGTGCGTATATATATATATATATATATATATATATATATATATATATATATATATATATATAAAGAGAGAGAGAGCGAGCAGGAGAGCTCACACGTGGATCGGACAAATAGACTTGTGTTATCTGTCAGATTAGTGTTAAATGTGTGTCATGACCATTAGAGTTAAAGCAGGTATATTCACGATTACAACAGACTACAGCTTCCACAGATATTTCCGCAGCCATTCAGTAGCAAGAGTAAATATCTTCCTCCTTATTGTTAGTAAAGTGTTGCATGTTTCACAAATATCTAAAAACAAAACAGGTAAATTATACTTCCGGTATGTCACGTCTTTCAACACAATCTCAATTTATAATCTGCCCTCTGGTTGACCTGTGAAGAGTTAACACCCTAAAAAACACACCTTTGGAACACTGCCCAACATATTTTTTTAATGTGGTGTATAATTTCGCCCTGTGGCATTTATTAGCAACATATAAACAGCAGTATATGAAAATCAAATTGCCTTTTTTTCTTAACTCTTCCCCGAGCTCCCTTTTCTTGCAGTCACAGATTAAACTAAAGCGCGCCCCCAGGGACTGATGCACACCGTGCTAAGAACAGGAACAGTGTGCGTGGACAGATGTGGCCCACGTGGGTTCCTGCTTTTCATAATTAATGTGCTTCCGCAAAGGGGAGGGGGCCTGGCGTCCCATCACATGCTGGGATTCCCAAACTTTGTCAAGTCTCACATAATACACCAAGGTGGGAACATTCCTTCCAGTTACATGTCACGATCTCATGGGAAGGCCCAAACAGGGTTATGCAAATAAGTCAGCCAAGCTGCACTGCCTTACAACTGCAAGGGCGATAGTTTCTTAAAGTAGTCGCCCAGTGGGTGTAGGTTAGAGTTTGGATGACCAAGGCGATAACTTGTCATTTAGTGTAGACTGCTAGCAGCTGAGAAATATTACAAAATGGAAAAAAATTGCTTAGCAGCAGGCGCCAACTAAAATCTATATGAAAGCTGTTAAGTTTTTTTTTTTTTTTTACAGACAACCGCTCAGAATTGGATGCCAGCTGCAAAGCTAATGTGCACTGTCAAAATATATTAAACTATGCAAGTCAAGGGACAGCAGAATCCATGTGGACCACCATGCAAAGAGAACACCCTTTTCTGAATTGTTCAGGTGTGACTACTACTCAGGCAGACAACGGCAGCCAACGTGAACACCGAGCAGAGGCAACAAATTTAAAGCCAGAAATTGATCTTTAATGCACCCGTGTGCATGCCTTCACGCATTTTTTGTTATCGGGCCATTGCATCTGATGGAAGCTTCTACTAAACAATGATTATTCAAAAGTAATCTTTACTTATTAATATTTGGTTTGCTCAAGTCTCATCTATTGGGTTGTCGGTGGGAGCTGTGCATCTTGAATACCATTTTTATCTTGGGCATTCTGTGGCACAGGGTATGTACTGTGGTAAGGTCATTTGTACAGTGCGCCATCTAAAATCAGTATGTCCCATAGCGCTAACATTGCCACAGTGTGACATTAAATTATAAATAATAGGACTGACACACTTTTGTGATTCTCTTTGAACATTCATGCTCATGTAGGACAAGTTACTTACCTTCGGTAACGCCTTATGTGGTAGAGACGTGACCTAGCCGCAGATTCCTTACCTTTGAACTTCCAGGCGTCAGGCTGGATCTGGAAGCTTTTTGATAGACGTACTCCTGTGCACCGGTAGGTGGCATCGGTCGACTCCGTGCGACGCCGTAGGAGTCATATTCGTCGTCGTCATGTAGTCCGCGTCATCAATATAACCGCCACTCTGGGGCGCGGACGTCAGTACTTTTCACGACTTTCCATGCCAGAAGCGCAGAGCCATGAAGTGACTGACCGTGGTGTGTTAATAAAGGCAACTAGGGCCCTGAAAGGAAATAGCCCTTGACACTAGAACCAATCCGCAGTGCGGGGAGAATGGGTGGGTCAGTAAGGAATCTACGGCTAGATAATGTCTCTACCATTTAAGGCATTACCGAAGAAAAGTAACTTGTCCATCTGATAGAGCCGCAGATTCCTTACCTTTGAATAGATACCCAAGCAATACCATCTCTGGAGGAGGGACTGCAGAAAGGTTTAGACCAGGAAGTCCTGCAAGACAGAGCGACCAAACAGGCCTTCTCTCCGAACCTGGGAATCCAGGCAGTCGTGTCTGGCAAACGTGTGTAGTGATGCCCACGTGGCTGCTTAGCAGATATCAGAAACGGGAACACCACGTTGGAGAGCTGTGGTGCCGCTTTTGCCCTGGTGGAATGGGCTCTAAGCCCTTCAGGAGGATCTTTCTTCGCTAAGGCGTAACAGATTTTGATACAGAAGATAACCCAGCGGGATATAGTCCTCTTTTGGACAGCACGCCCTTTTATTGCACCCACGTACCCTATAAAGAGTTGGTCATCCACCCGGAACTGTTTGGTTCGATCGAGGTGGAACGATAATGCCCTTTTTGGATCCAGACAATGGAGACCCTCCTCTTCCTTGGAAGGGTGCAGTGGTGCATAGAAGGTGGGCACAGTAAACTACTCCCCCATATGAAAGTGTGTTACCACCTTAGGTAGAAAAGATGCCCTTGTGCGGAGCACCACTTTATCCGGAGTACCGTCAGGTAAGGAGGCTGTGATGACAGTGCCTGCAGTTCGCTCTCCCTCCTGGCAGAGGTAATTGCCACTAAGAAAGCTGCTTTGATGGTGAGCAGCCGTGGAGGGCAGTTGTGCAGTGGCTCAAACGGTGCACACATCAGAAAGGTGAGAACCAAATTAAGGTCCCACTGTGGCATGATAAAGGGTGAAGGGGGAAACAAGTCGGTTAACCCCTTCAAGAATCTCTGCACCAGAGGGGATTTTAAAAGAGAAGGCTAATCAGGCAGCCGAAGAAAAGAGGAAAGGGCTGAAAGACAGCCCCTCAAGGTGCCCAGAGCAAAGCCCTGGCTGGTCTAAGGAAAGTATGAACAGGACGATATCAGATACAGATAGAGGGCCAATAGACCGGTCTGTACAATATTTACAAAATTTGGACCATCGGCAGGCGTATACCGACTTCGTGGAGGGATGCCTAGCTGCCAGAATAACCTCTCAGACTTCGGGAGGAAGGTCAAAAGCGGTCAGCTATCGCCGCTCAATCTCCATGCAAGGAGGCGGAGAGTGGACAGGTTCGGATAGAGAACCTGCCCCTGCTGCTGCGACAGGAGATCTTCCAGAAGGGGCAGCTGGATCGGAGGATCGATGCTCATTGCCAGAAGCTCAGGATACTAGACTCTCCGTGCCCAGTCCTGAGCCACAAGAATGACTTGTACCCGGTCGCTCCCGATCTTCTTGAGCACTCTGGGTAGGAGTGGTATGGGCGGAAAGGCATACAGGAGGCCGGAGCTCCACTTGTGACGAAAAACATCACAGAGCGTGAGCCGCCTTGGAAACTCCAGCACACAAAACTGCTAACATTGCGCGTTCTCTTTGGAGGTGAACAAATCTAGCCAAGGCTCTTCCCACTGCTGAAAGAGTCCTTGTGCCACCTCCGGATGGAGACGCCACTTGTGATCCGCTAGGCACCTTCAGCTGAGTTTGTCCGCTCTAGCGTTCAAAGTACCGGCCAGATGCTGAACCACCAGGGTAATTCCCTGCTGTCCCAGCCAAGCCCAGAGACGCAAAGCCTCTTGACACAGGGTGGTGGTTGTGTTGTCCGTAAACACCTGAACTAGCCTCCCCTTGATTGATGGCAAGAAGGCTTTTAGTGCCAGCCGGATCGCCTGAAGCTCCAACAGGTTTATATGGAGCCGTGCCTCCGCCAGAGACCAGAGTCCTCTGATCTCCACCTCTCCCAGATGGCCGCCTCCTCCCAGAAGGGACGCATCCGTCACTACTGTGAGGTCTGGATGGGGAAGGGAGAGGGGTCTGCCTCTGACCCAATCGTGGTTTGATAGATACCACTGCAGGTCTTTCCCAGTGCTGCGCCCATTGAAACTTCAGGTCCCATTGCAGAGCCTGCATGTGCCATCTGGCATGGTCTACAAGAAGGATGCAAGAGGCCATGAGTTCCAGCAGCCTTAGGGTCATTCTCATCGAAATCCAGGATAGAGGCTGAAATATCGGTATCATAGCCCGAATATCCTGGACTCGCCGCTCGGGACGATAAGCCCGAAACTGCACTGTGTCCAGAACTGCTCCGATGAAAGGGAGCGTCTGATAGGGAGTCAGGTGTGACTTCGGCACATTAATAGTGAATCGCAGTGAATGCAAGAGGTTAGCCGTAGTCTGGAGATGGGAGACGAGCCCACCTTCATCAACCAGTCGTCGAGATAGGGGAAGAGTGGAACCCCTGATCTCCGCAGATGAGCTGCGACCACCACCATCACCTTGGTGAACACCCTCGGGGCACTGGTGAGGCCAAAGGGGAGCACTGCAAACTGAAAGTGCTCCTGGCCCACTGTAAACCGCAGATAGCTACGATGGGCCGGCAGGACGGGAATGTGGAAATAGGCGTCCTGCAAGTCCAACGCTACCATCCAGTCTCCAGGGTCTAGGGCAGACAGTACCTGAGCCACAGTGAGCATCTTGAATTTCTCCTTCTTGAGGAAGTAGTTGAGGGCTCTGAGGTCGAGGATAGGACGGAGGCCTCCGTCCTTCTTTGGAACCAGGAAATAGCGGGAGTAGCAACCACAGCCTAGTTCTGGCTCTGGAACCCTCTCTATAGCTCCCTTGAGCAAGAGAGCCTTGACTTCCTCGCAGAGTAGCGCAAGATGATCCTTCGTCAGCCGATTGTGAGTTGGAGGCATAGAGGGAGGGCCAGTCTCGAAGGGGATGGAGTATCCCCTTCGGAGTATCTGCAACACCTACCTGTCTGAGGGGATGTCGCGCCAGTGGTGGAGGTGATGGCGTATCCTGCCACCCACTGGACGCTCGTGACCCTGAAGGGCAGGACTAGGAAGGTTTTGTGGTGGAGGAGGGGATGGTGGCTTGACTCGACTTCTGGCCTCCCGAACCTCAAGGACTGGATGAACTGCAACCACGGCCCCGCAGAGGTTGCTGAACTTGCTGGCTGGAATAGGGTTGGCACGGTTGGAAGACCCTTCCGTAGCCATGAAAGGAGCGAAAAGCAGACGCAGGCCGGGTTGTAGTACTGAGGCCCAAGGATTTGGCCATAGCCCGCAAATCCTTTAAGCGCTCAAGCGCTGCATCCGCCTTGTCCCCGAAGAGACGGGAGCCATCAAAAGGCATGTCCATGAGGTTTGCCTGGACATCCCCCGAAAAGCCAGACGTCCTCAGCCAGGCGTGGCGCCTGATGGCCGTCAAAAATTGCTCTGCCCAGCGAGTCAGTCGTGTCCAAGCCACAGCGAATGGCGAGCTTCGCTGCATCTCTCCCGTCTGATATTGCTTGGGAGGGCAGGATCCGGTCCTCCTCCGAGACCCTAGGCAGCACCTGCGCAACCATATCCCATATAGAATGGGAATAATGGCCCAAAAGGCATGCAGTGTTCACCGGCCGCAATGCGAGGCTGGCGGAAGAGATACATCTCTTCCCAAAGGTCTCCAGCCATTTGGATTCCCTGTCCTGAGGGGTGAAAGGGAACGCGCCACGGGAAGTGGAAGCCTGGACCACCAAGCTTTGGGGAGTGGGCAGTGAGGAAAACTGGGTCGCCCAGTGCAGGGTGATGGCGGCGGGCAAAAGCTCTATTCACAGACGCCCCTGTGCTGGGTTTGGACCAGGTGCCCAGAAGAACGTCTGTTAAGGCCTCGTTAAAAGGCATTAAGGGTTCCGATGAGGAGACACCAGGCTGCAGGACCTCTGTCAAGACATTTGTCTTGACCGCCACTGTAGGAAGCTGCAGGTCCAGGACCTCCGCAGCCCTATGCACCACCTTAGCAAATGACGCCTCCTCCTCCGTAGCCAGGTTAGGGGGAGACAGCATGCCAGAATCTGGGGAGGTGTCCAGGCCACTGGCATCACCCAGCTCCTGATACCAGTCCATGTCTTGGGGCTGTGGGATTTCTAAGGGATCCTGCTCCCCTTCCCAATCCTCTTCCTCCAACCCTAAACCTTCAGAAAGGGGCTGGTTAGACGGTATGAAGCCGTACGGCTCCGGTCTTGGCGTCAGTGGACGCTAGACCGACTCCTATCATCCGAAATGAGGATCAGGGAGGCGGCGCCGGAGACCTCGGTGTCAGACGTGGTGCCGGGGAAGGTCGGTGTGGAGGTGCGACCGGAGCTGTTCCGGGAGCGGGTCTGACAGTAGGCCGTGGCGCTGGAGCCGAAGGCGCGGGGTCCACGGGATCTCCTTTACCTGGACCTGCAAGACCCGAAGGCGCACCGGCAGGGTCAGGCCGCCCAAACACGGTGCACATGGCGGCGTAAAAATCCTTACGCTGGGCGGGGGTCGCTCCTGCACCCGCAAAAGGAGGGAGACGTGGAGTTGACCCAGGCGCCTGCTCCGCGGCAGGGGTCTAGAACGCCGAGGCTCCTCCGTCTCGCTGCACGGCGGACAGGGCGAAGTCAAGGCACGCTTCGACTTCGTGTGCGTCTTGTGGTGCCTCTTACCTGACGACTTCGATGAAGAGGACTTTGAGCTCCCGGAACGATGTTCGGACATTCCTCGCAACCGAGACCAGGAGCAAGATCGACAAGGCAACCTCTGTGGTGCGTGTCGGGCCGTGAACAGCTTCAGAAACCGCTCCCTCAAAGCCTTTGGCGCCATGGCCCGGCAATCGGGGCACGACTTTGTGTCGTGGTCGCGCTCCAGGCACCAGTGACACATGAGATGGGGGTCCATTACCGACATGGCACGGTGATGGGCGCCGCACGGCTTGAACCCTGAAGTCTTCCTGCTGGACATCCTAACACACCAAAAGGAGTTGACAAAAGTTCCAAAAAACTCTGTCAAAAAGTGACAGGGGGTAGCTCTCTTCAACGAATCGGTGCTGGTGGCGCGGAAAGAAAAGAACTGACGTCAGCGCGCCGGAGTGGTGGTTATATTGACGACGCGGACACGACGACGAATACGACGCCTACTACGTCACACGGAGTCGACCGATGCCACCTACCAGCGCGTAGGGGTACCGCTGTCAAAAATCTTCCGGATCCAGCCTGACGCCTGGAAGTTAATAGGTGAGGAATCTGCGGCTAGATGTCTCTATCAGAACGATACTGCTACTTGATATGGATAAGTCCAACCTTGTTCATTGGGAACCAAGAAAAAGCTTCACACCTGTCTAGTCCTGGATCCAACATCCAACTCTCAACTTTACTGTGCTTCAGTAATACATGAAGAGGAACATTTACCACGTCAGAGCCATAAAAATGATAATACACTCTGACTCCGTTCTCCATTCTTCCATGTTAACACTGCGACCCAAGTGCATCTTCTTACTGCTACATTTGCTCAGTTAACGTTTAATTGGCATTTTTAGAAAGGGTGACCCACTGCAAAGCATCCAATTGAAGTACCTTCATTAGTAAGCATGACAGGAGTGAGGATGATTGTAGTTCCGTGTGCAAACACACTGCTTTAGCCGTTTGTAGTCAATGAATATTTTCACACGTAAGTTATTTATGTAGGTCTTGAAAAATGTGGGTGTTACAGAACTGTTATTCCAAGCAAGCCATCCAATCAGATTTTGAAACAAAGCACCCCAACTTCTAAAATCACGATCTAATAAAGATGATTAAGGACAAATCCTGCTGCCCTCAATACCATGCAGAACTTTTGTCATAGGGACAGGTCTAGGAAGCTGGCACGAACTTGGGGGGACAGATTTAACCCAAAAAAGCACCAAGAGCAACCAGGGTCTGGCTCAAGGGCCTTCTTGCCACCAAAACCATACACCTGAGGCAGCAGCTTCACCACCTTTTCACCCCCTCTCATTTGCTCAGCAAAATGACTACAGCTCCACCCGATCTTCCAAGAAGAAACATTGTTGCTTTTTAACAGGCGCACTACAGTGACTAGACATCCTGTCACATCGAGCAATGTGTTCATTGGACGTGCCAGTCTGTAAAAAACTGTACTAGAATTAGTTGAAATAATAATGTAAAACGGGAGACTATTTAAAGTATGTCAAAGCCAACCCATGGCTGCACCTTACTCCTAAGATTAGACAACGTGGAGACCTATCTTGAACAAGCGATCCATGCGAATTGTACTGCAGCAGGCGGTTACACCAAGAGAGGTCTGTGCTGTGCCAGAGCACATTTGGCACTGGGCTCAGCCTTTGCTTCTTAAACTGCTCTTCCCAATAATTACTGTCACATTTTTCACCAACGGATAAAAGAAAAAAAACTAGGAGCATAGATGCAATCAAAGGCTGGGCTACCTCACTGTATCGCAGCCCTACGCCTGCTGCCGCACGTAGGCAGTGGCTGACACTCTACAGCAACTCATCTTGAGATCATACCTGTCACCCAGGTTAAGAAAACATGATTAATAAATTAAAACATAATCCACAGGAACATTTAGGGCACCTCCCTAAATCACATTTGAACTTCTGCCTCTTGAGTACACGCCTTGCAACGCATGTGAAATGGTTTGAGTCAGATTAGTAACTTGCAGCTTCGAGGTGAAGCAAAAACACAACTTTCAATGTGTTATCCAAATCTTTTACCATGCAAAGAACAGGTACATATATAGAATCTTACTAAATATACAAACCATGCCAGTGTCTGATATCCCTAAAAGAGCACTGTGCTATGCAGACAATGGGTCACCACAAGAAACTAGCAGCGTTTGTGAAACGGCACACACTTGCTAAAGTACCATGACTCTTCCCCAGTGCAGTAAAAAGCATGGACACACTGAGCGTTAGAAAATCTTACAAAAACAAATGAAACATTCTCAGTAAGGGGAGATTCCACCCACTTGTTATCTCTACGTACTAATAGTGTCTGAATGGCTACCATGTAGAATGATGCTCAAACACCAGTTGCTAACAAGTGAACACATCCCAAATTTGCCTATTTCACCCTTCCCCGTTCCTATTTCTCTTTCCCTTTCACTCAGGTCTGTCTAATTGGTTGCATTACAAATAACATCAATAGTCATATTATGTCATATTGAAGCCCTGGAAGTCAGAAACGGGGCTATTGTCCCCAGACCCCAACGAATCCCGTTGCACAGCTGCATTTTAGTTCTGTCTTAGAGCCCTAGTCAAGCTCTATGTGTCTCCTGCAACTTGTTTACAGCTAGGTTAACTGCTTACCTGTTTACTCACAAGATTCACAGGTTTGTTTACAGACTGGTAAATAAATCAGAGGAAGGACCACCAAATATGATGCCCCAACAACACTCGAGTTGGCTTATTGGAGCATGAGAACTAAGAGAGAAAGAGTCACCAGTAGACATTAATGAAACAGAGTAATGGCAGAATTGTTGCTTCAAAATCATGAAACAATCCTTCTTTGTAGACCAATTAGTAAAAGAGGGACCAGCTGAAGTTACTAAATACAGTGTCAATTTCTGTGTTTGCACCCAGGTATTGCTGGCATAGTGATTAATACTGTGAGAGATTAAGCTACACAGATGACACCTGTATCCAAAAACATTCTAGCAAACAGTGCAGTAAGGCACAAGCCTCCTCCTAACCAAAAACAAGGTAAGGGAGACATACACAAGTCGTACTTCATGGTTTGAACCACCTCCTAAGGTCTGCAGCCATTACTACACAGTGCCCGTGGTTAAGTAAGATTTCAAGAGACCGTTTGTCTAAGCACATCCTCAAAGTCTCAGAAAATTTATTTTTACCCCTGTAACTATCCTGGGTCAACTACTGTCTTACAGAATAAAACTGGTTTAGGGATAATCTATTACAACTAAAACCCTTGGTCTCAGGGCTCAAGCACTAGATTAAGGTATGCACCCTTTTATTTTATGGTTGACGAAATTTAAAGGAGACTAAGTATTTCAAGACCTTTTTCACCAGAATTAAACTTTCTGTACCAACACCTCATCTGTTCTAAAGGAACTCCTCATAGAAGCCTGCCACTAAAGATCCTTGCTTTCTTTCAACACATATTCTATGTGCAAGTATCCTATGCAAGTTGGGGCACACTTCAGACCCTCTTTTATCTCTCTGTTCTGAGCACCCAGTAATAGGGTACTGGACCACTCTCTGTATAAATAATTTCTTTCTCCAACACGAGAAGACAATCTCTTTACTACATTCATCAGGCAGGGTCTTGATATCTTGAATCTTCCTCCATTCTCAGGCTGGACCTCAGTAACACTTTAGAACAGGGGTCCCCAACCTTTTCTGTAACCAGAGCTACTTACGTTCAATGAAAATTTTCCTGAGCTACTAATATTGTTGGGCTTGTAAAATCAACCACATCAGACAAGAATATATTAGTGGTAGTGTCCACGCTATTCAACATTACTGACAGTGATCATCTCAGTGCATCAGGCAGAGTTGCCAGCAGTAACTTAAAGTCTTTGTCAATTCAGAATCAGCTGTAGCTGAAATGCTTATGGCACCAAGGTAATCGTATTAGTAATAAGTCTCCCCAACGCCACATGATTTATTACTTGGCTTTAAAAGTATTTTGGAAATTCAACCATTTTTCTCCAAACATCATCTTAAGAGCTCTGAAAATACATAAATGTTTTATCTCGATTAAACACTCTTCGATTTGGTATACATATATTAAATCAGCCAAGCTTCTAATGTAGTAGAGTGGGCTGCACACAGGAGAGCTACCTAAAGGGAGGTGGAGAGTTACCAGTAGCTCACGAGCTACTCGTTGGAGAAGCCTGCTTTAGAATTATCCTTTGAAGACCCTACTGGATTCCAATGATCCCATGCCACAGTTCAACTTATCCACTGTCAGAAACATAGCTCACAAGCTTCATGCTGCATTTTGAACAGCCATATTATTTTTCAAAGCAGCCCATTGCTAATATGCTTCAATTTAGGTAGCACTGTTTTCTTCTTTGCATGGGTATTTGACTCATAAATCTTCCTTGGCTGATAAGCACTCGGAAACAATTTTTCTGCCAAGGAAGGCAAGCCTCAGGAAAAGAAAGTCAACTGCAACGTGTGTGACTCATGCCCAAATAAGTAAACATCCTTCTTTCTACTTATTCGAACTGTAGTGCGAGGTTCACTTTGTGCAAGTAATTCATCCTCCTGACCCAAATAGCATTTTGCGAGTCCCCACACACTAATTTTGAAGGAAATCTAGAAAAAAAATGTCTAACATCAACCTCCTCACAGGTAGACATTTTGGCATCATGGATAGTGTGGTCTGTGAATTACAATCACAAGACCAAGTAAACAGAGATCCTGAGAGACACTCTAGCTCCAGAGTCCATTTCAGAGATTCTAGAGGACGTCTTTACATATGCCAAAGACACATTTGATGCCCATGAGGAGCCCATTTAAATCCACTTTTTTATGCCAGGCTCCACAATACATATCACAGAAGGAGTATGAGCCAATGCTAGCCATTGCTACACCGCTGTTAGCTTTTTGAGTTGAGGTCCCATCTAGGCTCGAGACAGGGCCGGACTGGCTGTAGCGGGCACCGGGCGTTTCCCCGTGGGCCGCTAGGGTGGGGGCCGGTTTTGGGCCCCTGGGGGCCGTTTTTGTTACCGGGGGTCGGCAATATCGGCCCCTTGTAACAAAATCGGCCGAAACCGACCCTCACAAACAGCTTCGGCTGCACCCCCCTGCCCCCCAGGAGAGAGCGAGCAGTTGCCAGGGCCGGTTTCGGTTCCCAGTCCGGCCCTGGCTCGAGACATACATCAGAGCCTGTTCACAAAGGCATGCAAAGAGTAAGTAAAAGATTACTCTTGTAGTACTATTTCCTGTACTTATAAATGCTTCTGCCAATCAGCCCCCAAGTGTTTACTCCCAAGGTCCTTCTTGTACCCAGACACAAATCCAGGATCTGCTATGCTATGACGATTCCTACACACATTTTCCTTAAAGGTTTTGTCATGCTTGTGCCACACCGGTTTTCTAGTTCGAGACCCTAAAGACCTTTGTACTTGTGGAACCACATGTTGGCTACTGATTGATAACCTAAGCTTTATTTGTACTATATGTGATTGGACATCCCCAATGTGACCAAGGGTTCAATTTCATGAGAAGGTGGGTAAGAAGTTCTATGGACAGAAGATTGTGAGCACTACTCCCAGAAACACAATTTTTCCATCAGACCCAATATAGTGTAAGGTATGTATAGGGTGAGTGCCAATTTCTACTCTCCTAATACAATAGTAGAAGAACTTTGGTTTTCTAGAGTACAACAGAAAGAAATCTGGCATAAGTGTAATGTTCCCAGGAGTAAAAGTATGTCCCTGTCTGTTCAGAGGGAATAGAGGTTACACACGGGGGACTAGATCAAGTCAAGTAGTTCTTCTGTAAGCTTCTTCTGACAAGGAGTTAACAAGTTTGAGTTAGTGGCCCACAAAAACAACCTAACTGGAATTCTTAAGAGAGAATGACCATCTTGATGGCAGCAATTCTTGAACATAACCATCGTACCTGGATTACTCTGAGAATAACTTGTGAGGAGTGTCCAAAATTAACTGAGAAACTATAGAGGTCGAATATTTGTATCTTCATAAGTTAGTGTATATGCTTAAATATATAAAGGCACATTCCTCACCCTCCAGCATAACTTATCTTAGATCAGCATAGATGCCCTAATTAATCAAGCTCTCTAAAATGTATGTGAGGTTATGCTCTGGACTCCTCTAACCAGACACTATCTGGACGGGTATAAGAAACTAAGCTTGTGGACCCAAGCCCAGTAAAAAAAAAAAAAAAAACACGCAGTAGTACCCAACTACCCCCAAACATTTTCATACAGCTAATTACCTTATTAGTAACTTTAAAACGGTACACAGTCTTAGTTTACTTCAAAAGTAACTTAGAGTTTAAACTGTTAACTTCGAGAGATCTTATTTACACCATTCGAACAGGTTTACCTTTACAATGAGCTGTACCTACTTTCAGACTCACTACACAAAAATTACGTTATTTCTTCCTCCTCCCGTGACAGTGCCCTACAGCACTTGTGAATCTATACTCAGAATGTGAATTCCTGCTACAATAGGCAGGAAACGCTAAGCTCCCTGATCCCCAATTGCTGCCAGTGGAACACCTTGGTGCATTTTCCAAGGACCCTCATCCACACAAATGCACACCCCAGATTTGAGGGCGGTCTACTGCAATCTGTAGATGCCATTTACAACAAATCTGGTACCTGATGGAATACGAGGCACTTTTATGCATCCATTAGCGCAAACAAATCCAGCGTGAGCAGCAAGTGAGCACCTCCTGCATGTGTGTAAGGAAGACGGTACCCACATACTGTGCTGGTCAACTCACAACTGTAGTTCTTTTAACTGCATGACAACTGTTCTGAAGTTGTAATGTTTTGTCTCATATTTCCTATCTCTTTTACGTGGCTGTATGTAATGTTTTCCCACATATTCCTTGTCCTCTTCATGTTGGTTCACACAGCATCTTCTTCATATTCATTCATGTAGCAGCATGGACCAGAAATGTCCTAAAAAGCAAATTAAACCTACACGTTTAATCATGCTTGGTCCTAGTCTGATAGTCTTATTCCTCTGACTTGATACCGACCCACAGGATCCCATTTTGTAGGTTTTCCCTACAATAAAATACCTTTATCAATAGGCCCCCCCCCCCCAAGACCAACACTGTTGACACTACATGTCTCAGTCCAGTTCCTTCAGAGAGGAAAGAGTAACTTAAGGTAAAAGGATCTTCCATGTAATGCATAAACAATTCATTTTGCAGCAGCTTTGTGGGTTATTTCCGAGATGGCAGAACCATATGCTCATGCCACATGAAAACAAATGTATACAGAAAACGTCAGCCTTCTGCAACAGTTTACATGACAGTGGCTGCATTTCTGGAGTGCTTTCAAGCATGTTATTGATACTGGCTGTTGCAGAGAATAGACCAGAAACTATATAAATCGTTAATGCCCACCCTTTTCAGACAGCCCGTAGAGTGAAGCCGCCATTGGTAACTTGCAGCACTCAACACGCAAAAAAGTGCTTAATTTATATCCCAGCACTACCTAAAAATAAAACATCAACCTGACACCAACAGCAATGAAAACCTGTAATATATTTCAAAATTGATCATAATTCCACAATCTAAAATAACTGTTTGCTTTTTAGTTTGCCACTTGTGTGCATCTGTGCTTTAAATATTGTTTCAAAAAATTTTTGCGGTTCCTAAATTTAGGGTCGATTAAGAAACTGCTATTCCTGTGTGGCTGTACTTGTGATGCTACTTTCAACCGAGGAATGCCTAGTGCTTTTGAAAGACGTTGCTTGGGATCAGTAACTTGCAACCCCTCTGACAAGAAAGTTGCCCCTCAATTCAGATTTTAATTCTCCTTTTGGGGCCAGAGGATGGTTAATGGAATCTCCGGACCGGCACAGACAGGCAAACCGATGTTTGCAGCTATTAGTAATTGCCATGGCCTAAATCATTGTTCGCTCTATATTTTTGCCACTACTTTTGTCAGGTAATTGTATTATTTGCTGATAATGCTGCTGTCTGCCATTTAGGTTCATACCCACAGGGCGCTCAGACACACACAGGAGACTCGCAGAGGCAAAACAAATGGACTGTCAGGTGGCAATGTTTCATGTTTCAAATTGTAAGCATATTCTTTCACCTTGAATACTCGGATGGTCTGGAAGCTACCAAGTTGGAGAGGTAAAGTGGCACAATTACAGACAAAGATGCGTACGATTCTATTTCCACAATCATGAGGGTTTCTAAATAGGAAGGAGGAGGAGGAAATCTTTAGGTACCTTCAAGCCTAGCCAATGGATTCAGATCCACTATCAGTAGGGCAGACAGAGGCTTCGAAGTCAATGATTGACACTTAAGACGAAGGAAAGAAGAATAAGTTAAAGGAATGGTATAAGTTTCCAAACAGCGCCAAAGATAACCTAATAAAAACACCTGAGCATGAGTGCTACAGAAATATGTAGAACGACATTCGAGAATGAACATTCTGGACAAGCATAGCTAGATACTGCAATTTTGTTAATGCTGTGCTCTACACCTGTTAGACTCCATGTAAACACACCAAGCAGCCTCCAAGATGTGCTAGAGGGAATGCAGAAGCAAACACCCTTTCACACTTCGTCTGCCCCTGTGCTTAAAATGGAAATACAGAAGTGCTGGTACTCGCTGTCCGGAGTACCTGTTCATCCTGAGAAATGCCAGTCTTCTCCCATTAAATGTTTTGCAGCAGTGCTGAGAAGTGCAGGTACTCACCCTTTCAAATTGAAGAGGTGGAGGTCCTCAGTAACAGGTGGTACCTGCCCATTTAAAACACTAGCTACCCCTAACCAGATATAATATCCTTTCAGAAAGAGGTTTGCTTAATCAGTAAGCAGAATATTACCTGGTCTTGAAAACAGATGAGCAGTGGTTAAGATATATTTGACCATGCACTAATCGAATGGTGGA
Organism: Calotriton arnoldi; assembly: GCA_963921515.1. NCBI lineage: Eukaryota > Metazoa > Chordata > Amphibia > Caudata > Salamandridae > Calotriton > Calotriton arnoldi. The sequence continues at coordinate 168,999 of CAWUFW010002336.1, forward strand.
TTATAGTTGGGGAGCCATACATGGAAATTATCAATGGAAACATAACCTAATAGTCCATCTTAATACTTGCGCTTGTGGGTTCAGTGTACCCCTAAATCTTACAATTCAAAAGTTGCCTCAATAGCATGCCTATGGGGAATGTGAGGGGGAAATTGGGAATGGCGTTAAATCTGAATTTCATGAGGCAATGTGTTCCGGGGGCAAGGCGTGAACCAGTATATCAAAAATACACACAGATAAGAGGAACATAATCAATAAGCGAGTTCTACCGCGGAATTTGGAAATGTATAAAGATTACAAAAATGTAAAAGCTACAATATACAATTTGTAAAGTGTTCTGATCTTTTAAAGAGGTTACTATGAAGTGAAGATAAAGTGTTGAAACCTCACCCTAGACTGGATTTTGAATGTATGCCAAATCAATCATAATATTTAAGTGTGACTCAAGGCATGCATAAATACCACTACAATGCTGGGTTGTGTAGCTCAGAGTATAGTAAGGACCCCAAAAGTATAGGATATTGCCTCTATAAAAGGTGGCCTTTGTTAAAAACATTGTGACAATATTTAGAGGGTACATCTCAATGAGGGCAGGTTGCAAATAGTACAGAAATTGGTTATCAAAATCGAACAGTATTTCAACCCAAAATAATATGAGAGGAGACCCACAGACCTAGCAATTACAGTCTGAAGATAAGAAGATCATATATTAAAATTAATTTGTTTATTTTACTTATTTAGGTCTTTCATAGTCCTAGCCTAGTATAGACTCATGGCCTTGTAAGGACACTGTGAAAGTACACCCTGGTGAGCTGCTACCATGTGTAGCCTTAATGCAGTTAATGAAGGAAAGGTGCTGTGTATTCCACAAATGGGGCAGTGGATTTTGATGGTCTTGCATCAGTGTTTGGTGCATCTAAATTTGGAGCATGCAACTGATCATGAGTAGGATCATAGGTTTCTGGTGGTTATGCAATGGGGCACAATTGCTTAGAGATAGTCCAACCCTTTTTCCCCAGCCAACTTTGAGATCAATATACAACAGTTTTACCTTGAGTCTATCCATGACTTTGAGCCAGTGCAGTTACGTCACGGAGGGTCTAATTTGTTTATGTTGATTCTGTGAGGCAATTATGACATAATAGTGTCATTCTGGGCATTATTGTAGCAATACTTGGCACAATAATGTATCTTGGATAAAGTTGGTCCTCCTTGGCATCCTCTACATAAGGTGAACAACCCTGACTTTGAGTGTGAATGTATGGATCATGAAGGGTGTCCATGGAATGTGACTGTTATACATGGGTCTATGGGGCAGAGTCTGTCCATGACAATAGGATATGTATAAAATGAAAAGCAGATATTTGGGGAACAAAGTTGATTAACTACAAAGTCTGAGACGAAACAATGCTTTTTACAAATGATCACCTGCTTCTATTTGGGGGCCAAGGGGTGCATTTAATTAACCAAAATGAAGAGCTGGTTCTTGGGATGAAAATGTGCGTATTTCAGAAAATGTAAAACCGGTGTTTGCGGAAAAAATGCATTGCCATAACATATCTAAAGTGGATATTTTAATGATATTTCATGCCTGGTTTAGAACACGTTTTTCTGATGTTATTTCAATGGTGCCAGGGGGTACCTGCTATTTCCCGGCTAGCGTAGAAGCATTCAATCATCTGTTCATCTATATCAACATAGCTTTTTATTCCATTTTTTATCGCCACTATTGATGTATGAGGCCTTTTGATAGGTCAACCTCCTCACCTGTCAAGAAAGGATTACAATAATTCATAATAGCGTTTCAGAACTGCATGTAAAATAAATAGCTTTTGACCAAATGTATCTGACAACTGTACTTCAAAATTCACTGTCTGGCCCATTTTTGTTACTAAAATTTCCATCTCTCTCCAAACCCAGCTGGAGGAAATAAGGCTCAGTCGATATAGTCCATCACCCGACACGGTCTCCTACAAAACGATGGGTGCACTCACGATCAAGCTTAGTGTAAGCGGCATAACATTCAAGTGTGGAAAGATCAACTAAATGTCCGTAGTTAATATCGACTTGCTAATGAGCGAAAAGGGATTTTGCAAACACAATGAAAATACTTCCGGATTCTGCACTGGCAAAATGTTAATCAGAATGTTAATCAAGCGGATTTGTGTAGCAAATGCCCTTTATTCACATGCACAACGCCCATACCATTTTATAATCAGATGGATTTAACATCTCATCCAACACAAGAGTCTGAGGATTAACAGTTGGCTGTTTATCTTTTGCCAGGATGTTCAAAGGACGCCTATACTTTGAAGATTACTCTATGTGTAATTATTATGAAGTTTGTGGAAAGGAGAGGGAAAGAGGGAATAGCTTGGCTACCCACCATCATCTGTCTGAAACATCTGCAGAGCTTTGAAACCCCAGGTTCATAGTTTATATGCCAGGCACAGTAAATACGAACTTACATCGTTTTGTAAAGCATAAGAGTGTACATGTAAAGGTAGGGGGTAAATAGTGTGAGAATGTTTTGTTATGGTTTGGAAAGAAGCAATCAGGTACTTGAATGCATTAACTTTGATTGTTACTCTTAAATTACACGCAGAATAGAATAATTCCAGTTGACTATTATCACACTTCCCACGAACCCTAAGAGAGAGTTTTCACCCCAAAATCAAGACACAAACATCTAGGAGCATGCTGTTCTTTTACCAAGGAATTCCTACTTTTCAACTTCAATACCGCCAAGATGGAAAAGTGGGCGTTCCATCATTTGCATGATCCGTGTCCCAGGCAAATGAGGGAATACCTTTGACTGCACTACTGAGCCCTATTACTGACACAGATGCAAAGGGCCTCAGCGACCATGCTTACTGTTTACAACCTAGGAGGTGGCAACCAACGTCTACGCCCTGTGAGGTCACCCTTTGGGAAGGAGTACAGATGGCCCAAGGAGTCTTTCTACCAAGGAGTCTTACCTGTGGTAGGTCCCTGGGTAGCCTACAAAAAGAGGGCGAGGGAAAGCCAGCAAAGACAATAGTACAGAAGGAGCTCCACTGTCATTTTTTTTTATTGAATGTGCACACAATAGATTGCGTTTATTGAGAAAGAAAGTAGGGTGGACAAATGTGATGACTAGGTCTACCAAAGGCAGACTGGATCAGGCTACTGTAATGTGTATTAAAAAGTGATTATGTGACCTTAGAGGATAAGAGTATACGAAACAGCTTCAGACTAGAGGCTTACATGTCGAGTACATTACAAGTCTGCATGGACCTCCAACTCTTTAAAGTAATAATGTCTGTGACTACAGCATAATCATAATACATATTGGCATTTAACGCGTTTCTGTGAAATCAGGGCATCACAATTACATGTATCCCTTGTGTATAGGCTGCAGTTGATATCCATATACACAAAATATAGTATAGGTGGGAGAGCCAACAAATGAATAGGGAAAGCCGAGCCAAGTGTCTGACTCGGCTCTTAGAGCCCATGCACGAGCCGTGCCCTGAAAATGTTTCCATGTAAATCATACAACAAACATCACATAAAATATGATAAAGTCTCTTCAAAATAAAAAAAAAATCATATCTTTAACATGTGGAAGTTTCGATATTAATATGACACATTATAGCACTGCATTGAGAAGTACTTATTAAAAGTGAGTTTTTAAATATGAGCCATCAGTAAGCAAAAAGGCAAGACAGTTGTCATGTAATCCCTGTATGTGGCCTGAATAATTCTAAAGCAACAGTATAGTCTATTAGCTCAAACACAATAGGTATTTAGGTTTTTGTACAACTGGTATTCTGAACTCACGTGTTTGAAAGTGCTTTATGAGCGATAATGAAGAACAAGGATTTTTGGGGAAATAAAATATTTGCCTAAGATCACACAATTCAAGCAGGGTAGCCGCAATTTATGCAGGGTTTCTGTTTTTATTTTGCACAAACAAGCAATTAAATGGGTATCTGTTTTTCCTCATGTTAAGGCTTTGTTGATAATATGTATAACTGAACGATTTATTAAAAAAGAGAACATGAAAGTAGCACTTCACTGGCAAACTCTATAAATTGGCGCTAATGTGCGTGGTTGTGAATAAAACCAATCTGGCCACTTCGCAACCACTCTATCTTGCTTTATTTCATTTATTTATTTTTCGTATTTTGAACCTTTTTTTCCTCTCCGTCCCCGAGGCTGCACTTTGGAATAGAAAAATGTCAGAAAAAGACGACATTTTCAGCAAAAGTGTTTTTCTTTTTAGGATCCATTTCACAGGGGAACAAATAAAGGAAAGGAGAGTTAGCGAGGGTAAGAGCCGTTTCTTAAAGTCACGGTTTTCAGCAAGTGAGGAGGAGCGAGACAGAGACAGAAAGAGAGGGACTAAGAGGAAGAACGAGAGAGAACACTGACTGTATTTGTCTTCTCTGGGCAAGAAGGGAAAGACAGAGTCCTTTTACTTCTCTGCCCATCCCGGCCCGTCCCCGAATGGCCGAGCCTTATCTCTAGGACTTGGCTATTTCTGTCATACTGGGATGTATTTCTAAAATAAAAAAGTAGGGGAACGGATTGCAATAAATTAAAGAAGTAGGAGCACAATGGGAGGGGGGGAGATTTGCAGTGGTCTCTGCCGTGAGAAACTCGCAGCTGTGTGTGTGTGCTTGGAGGGTGGGGGAGGGCTCCGAGCGCGAGGAGGGAAAGGGGAAGTAACAAACAAATAGGCAGCGGCGGAAGCGAAAGAGAAGGCTGCCCTAGTATCGATATGTCCAAAACATAAAGAGCGGCGTCCGTGAAGCCATGCTGATGAGCGGACAGAAATGAAAAAAAGAGTGCACAGGAACCAACATATATTAAAAAACTGAATAATGCCACAGTAACAGGGGTAGTCGCCTGGGAGGGTCCAAAACGCCAAAAAGGCAGGACTAATTTACCCTATCCACCAAACAAAAGCAGGCATTTAAAAAGGGCACTAACAGAAGCCAATAGAAAAGAGGGGAGTTTCTTCCACCCACAGACCAGATACAATCATGCCTCGCAAAGCAGCGCATGTGCGCTGCGCTAGGTTCGACCTAAAAAAACGCTGAACTGCTACAGAGACTGTCATGCCAAATACAGATGGTCCTTGAAGCAGTTGAACTGCAAGGTAAAAGTAAACACCATGCCCAACTGAAGTAAGAAATGAAAAGGAAAACATGAATAAACCCGGAACAGGAACGAGCTCCACCCAAGAACACACAAGGCACAAGAGGCCAGAATGGGTGGAGCTTAATCTGATGACCCAACATAAAAGTGATGGGTTCCATAAAGGCACTCAACAATCAGAGACCAAGAGGAGGGGCTGAAATGAAGAAAACAGCAGAGACACTGCCTTCCAAACAGCAAGTGGAGCAGAAGAGACGATGCAGAATGAGAAGCATATTAACAGTGCATGAGGAAAGCAGCTGCAAAGAGCGGCATCACTTCAGAATCAATAATCCGTAATATTACGTGAAATGTAGCAGAAGCAACATGCATGAGAGGCACACAAAGCAAAGAAATCAGACAAATCTGACCAACTAAGCAGCGGGTCCTGAAATCAGAAAAATCGGTGAGATGGAGGAAAGGCCACAGGAACGAAAGGTGAAAATACAAACCACACCCCCATACAGAGAGATCCCAAACAAAAATGAGAGCACGAACTGGCAGGAGCCAGATCCACCCAGCAACCACCTACCTAAAAGTAAAAGCCCGGACCCCCCACTGACCACAGCACAACCTGCACACCAACCATCACTCCATCATAGGAAAAGTCTGCAACATATCAGAAATCATTGGCAAATTCTGCAAAATTACAGGATGTTGTTGTGGACCAGCAGGAACCTCGGCATTGGTTTGGGTTAAAAAAAAAAAAAAAAAAGTATTGGGGCAAATGAATTGCCCGTCTTCGTCTCCCTTTACGCTGGAGAACTGTGACAAGTAAGACAGACGAGGTAGTAATGGATTCAGACTTACTGTCATTGTATTGTATTGTATTGTAATTGCATTTATATAGCGCTTACTACCCCTGACGAGGCGTCGAAGCGCGTTTTCGGGGAGTAGCACGCTACTCCGGGACCCATAGAGGATTAGTGTTGAATTAGTATAGTGAAACATGCAAGTACATTTTAAGTGATGGATAGGTTAGGCAGTTATTTGGATTTGGAATGATAGCAGAAGGATAGAGGAGGAAAAAAAGGTTTGTATTTATATAGCGCTGGTTACCCCTGATGGGGTGTTGAAGCATGCTACTCTGGAAGCCCATCAAGGATTAGTGGTGAATTAATATGGTGAAAATATGAAAGTAGTTTCAGTGGTGGATATTAGTCAGTTATTTGGAGTGAGAAGGATAGCGGAGGGATAAAAGGGAAGAAAGGTTTGCATTCATATAGCACTTGTTACCCCTGATGAGTGTTGAAGCGCTTTTCTGGCGAGTAGCACGCCACTCCGGAACCCATTAAGGATTAGTGTTGAACATTAGTCTAGTAAAAAATGAAGTAACTTTGATTAGTGGACATGTTATTCAGTTATTTGGGTAGAGAAGGGTAGGTGGCGGGATAGAAGAGGGAAAGAGGTTTGTATTTATATAGCGCTTGCTACCCCTGATGGGGTTTTGAAGCGCAAGTAGCACGCTACTCTGGAACCCAGAAGTATTAGTGTTGAATTATTATGGTGAAACATGAAAGTAATTTTAGTGGTGGATATGTTAGTCAGTTATTTGGATTGAGAAGGGTTGGGGAGGGTAGAAAGGGAAAAAGTCATTGGAAGGTTTGAAAAAAAAATTGCATCAGAATACTCAAGAAACCTAATCTGATTTGGCTGGCCACGGTCAAAAGGGAATCAAGCACACCACAAAGGGGGTGAAAACGCCAGGAATGGCTCGTTTCATTCGTGAGTGCATTCCAGATAGTAGGACTTGTGCCAATCTGCACCTGATCCGCGGCTGCAACCTGAAGTATGTATTTACACTGTAAATATCGCACTGACCATGTAATAAAACGAAACTTATTTTACTAAAAAAAAAACTAGAGTAAAACCATTTGGTAAGTAGGTTTCCTTTTCAACACACAAGTATAAAAAGCAAATGGGGTTTCTTGCCACCCAGTTGTGACCACTGCTTGTGTGCTATATAACTGTCTGAGAGGGAAGCATTGCAGCTTCCCTCTGACCGGAGGCAGATGTTATCCTGGTGTGCAGGACAGGAAGGGGCGGCATGTGAGAACCGTCTGTTGCCTCGGGAAGACCCCAGGGGGTCGTCCTCAAACGCGACACCAAGCCCCGTCATGTTTCCGTGCTTGGCCCTAGTGTAACAGGAAGTCTGTACTATTTCTGGCGCGCACGGCCAACGCCATTAGCATCAGGACCTGCAGAAATACAGTAGCAGGTCACGTGGTGCTCCTTTACAGGCCGAGCAGCTCTGTCAGAAAGTACAGGGTGGGGAATTTAGCGCCGCAGGGTAACGGAAAAGCAGGAGTTGGGAGAGGGTGGTGAGCGCGACATCAGACATTAAAAATAATACATTAGAGTCCAGAAGTTGTAGAATATATTCTGTACAAGAGATGTGGGAGCTCGGGAAACGTACGGTTCACCAAATCTGATATACATTGTATTGCAGTTATATATAGCGCAAGCAAGGGCATTAGAGCGCTTTACAAGAGAACAAGAGTACGTTACACATTTTATTAGGTGCGAGAGATTAAGTGATTTGCCCAGAATCAATGGATGTTGAGCCGAGCCCGGGGTACAAAATATGTTCCCCAGCTCCATAGTCGGCAGCTTCTAGGCCACATTTCCTCATAAATATTATTAATTATTTGTGAGATGGTCTGGAAACTAAAAGATGGCCCATGTAAGTTAGTTTAAACTTGTTTACAAACTGGTTGGGGTGGGAATAAAGCGCTGAAACCCAACTTGTGGTAGCCTCATAGCGCTTTGGAATAAGATGTACAGAAGTGGGAATTTAGATTGAAGTCCTGGATAGTAAACTACCAGACAACCAGCAGGTAGTCGCTGACGGAACCCCTTGTCTATCTTTGGTGGTAATGCTTTGGAGAAGAGACAAGAGTCAAAGGCGACCCAGAGAGGTTCTGGTACTAACTGGCCAAAGGCATTGAATCACCTAATAAGAAAATAGAAGTAGACTGTGGTATAGGTGCAGGAGGAATTTACCCTCACCCAGCATGCCTCTGTTTCACATTATGGTGGAGAGAAAATGTCATGGTACTATGACACAATGCCACTGGTTGATTCATTTACACATATGCCTTCAGACACAGAGGGTCTGATTCACAAAAGTTAATTCAAAGTGAGAAATTCATTAATCTTAGACACGTCTGTGATTTGCATAGATTTTCCACTGCGTATGGACATCATGGTAGACGTTAATCATGCTAATTGCCATCAAAGCAGAAAATATGCATGAGGAAATGCAATGGTTTTACACACTGGCATAGCAAACTTTGTTCCTTTTCTCCACAAGACATTATTTCCATAGGGAAAATCCCATCCGTAGCACCTAATAAAACATAGACGTTTGTTTTCGTTTTTCCACTGTGGAAACACACTAATTCCCCCCTTTAGTGATACACTTATGGGCTCTTATAACATTCATTCCAGACATGGTGTTTATAGATGCAGCTGGAAGAAGTTTCAGAGTGTCGTTCTGTCACTAGCTGTCCCATAAAACCAGGCCTCTGAAATTTTGATATGTGCGGCGGGAGAGTTCCTTAGATCATTCGAGAGGCGAGATGCATACCCTCATACATCTGCAGTGTATAAGGTTTAATAACAGTCTTTGCTTTCTAATAAAACACTGATTGATAATGCCTTAAACAAGAGCAGTGCTTGTTTGTAATGTTCTTCGTAATCACTGAGAAACTTGTTTCTTGATCATGGGGACAGGAAACTATGCACGGCTAGACATGTGTACTCAACTTCTCTGGTGCTTTTAGCTAACTAATCTTGGACACTCAAACATACAGTAGGTTCACAATTATCTCATGCAGGACCGGTCACCTGAAATGATCTATGCAGATTAGTCTGGGACAAATGGCTCTGCTTAATGGAATCCTGCATCTCCGGTTATGGGGCCACAGTCAGATCCATCTCTCAAGCTTGATGCATGTTCTCCTTGTCTGAGCTTTTCCAGCTGCTTATCATCATGTGATTACAGGAGTGATACTTCCTTTCTCAGCATCTTTTACAATAGCAAGTGTCAACTCTCTAGCTGCAAGCATCAAACTATGTTAGGTACCAAAACTGGTTTTTTTTACGATGATATGACAAGTCTGGCAATGTACACTTGCCAAGCTCATCTGCAAATGTATACAGATGTTAAACATTGACTTTGGTTCTAGCACTAGAACCTTTTTGGCTCTCATGCATTACTTCCTCTCCTGTATTCATTCCTTGTCCCAGTTATTACTAGTGAGGCTTGGCTTCATCACCCAGATAAAAAGAAACAAATGTATTAAGGACTTTGATGAGGAAGACTACAACTCAGAGTAATGAAGAATAGCGCTAAGCAATCCATGCATTTTCCATTGCCACATCAGGGATTCAGACCTCAACAATAAGTTAGTTCATGTTGGGGTCTTTAGCTTTTCTGGAGTTCCATTGGGCGTGCGAAATACAGTGCACCCTTATACCCATGCCTCAAGATATGTTACACTGGCTATTGGAGAAAATTAAAGAGGATCTCACACTATTTATTCTTCTTACAGTGCAAAGTAGTTTTTTTTTTTATTATCTTTTAAAAAAAAAAAAAAATTTTAAGTGCAAAGTAGGTTTTAAGCAGAGACGGTATCTATTGGTGCTGAAGGTACCAAACATCTGGATGTGGCATTCGGCTAGGTGTATCATTTTAGAGAATCCTAACACTGCCCCATCCTCAAATATGACTCCACTCTAATGCAGGCAAATGTATGCTTTGTGGTCAATATTCTGGTTTAATACAACAGCTGGCCGTTTCTACATTATCAAAACAAGTGACATCCATCAGTCTTTCAGCTTCTTATCAGTTGCACAACATAATAATGAAAGTATCTTGCTCCCACGATGGAGATTGACAACAATTAGTCTCTCTATTAGAGTGGTATCTTTTGTTTCCTCAGCAATGTAAAAAGACATAGAAGCGTCATGTCTTTCAAAAGAGTAAGATTTTTGCCAAAAGGATACCACTGCATTTTGGTAATTTAAGTGTTTCTGTGACTCTCGCGATTTATAGAAATGCTTTCCTTCATGGTATCATGGTGATGTAATGACCGCTAGGATAATTCCTGCTGGTTCAGTGGTGTCTCGGAGTTGTATTAAAATCAATGAATGAAATTATTACCATTTTAATTAATTTTGTTTAAGACCAAAAACCACAAATTAGCGGCATTCGTGAAATTTTCTTTGAAATAAATTAGGCAGAAGTTGAAGTGGTAATTAGGTGTGCCCCTTATTAGGTTTAATTTTTTCAAGCAATTGTAAATAGAATAAATCAAAGAACACAAAAGAACCTCTCTCTATGCCAGCTATCAAGTACTCAACATAAAGCCCCTTACTACGGATCTAACCTCATTTAGTACCACCACTGTGGTCATATAGCTTTTAACTGTACACACAACCCAAGTTGTCATGAACTTCGGAAGAAAGGGAAAGGGTAGAAGTGGGGGAAGAGAACATGGGAAAGGAGAAGGAGTTCGTTGATGTAGCCCCCACCCCAATGGACGACTCCTAGCTGCTCCTGACTTTGGGCCTAATCAGTCCGTGGGACTTACATCACCCCCAGCCTGGTTGAGTCAGCGTCACTTGTGTTGGTCAGAGACCTCTGTGCCTCGCTCAAAGCATGGGGTGCAGTCACCCACAGAGGGGATTCGGAACCCCCAGCTCTCTTCAGAAGAGCCACCTCCCGACACACTGCCTTTCTCCGACATAAGCCCTGTCAACGTCTCCCAGAAGACAGGTTCAGCCAGCAAACCTTTGAATTCAGCACTGCAGTCTCACATCATCCGTTTTGGGAAAACCACTTGCTGAACTACTGCTTGCCTTTACTGTATCTCAATGACCCTGCCACCACTGAATCACAGAACAAATCCAAAGTTCTCTATATGGGACCAACAATTGGAGACAGGGAGGAGAGCAGCTATCTTCCTGGCCGCTTGTCCCCCAACGCCTCTAAACTCCACTTTAATATACATTAAACATCGAGGTCGACGTTGGTGGTATTTTAAGCATCAATTAAGCCTCTGATGCAGAGTTATCCTTTTGTGGTGCTGGGCCCAGAGCCATTAAACGTCAAAGCATTCTTTAGGGCCGAGACAACTGTCAATGTCATTAAGCCTCTGTTTCCAGGACTTGCACCCATATTTACTCCTTGAGTGCCACTTCTGCAGAAAACCCTTGACATTCTAAGACAGAGCAGCATCAGTAGAGTCATATTCACACACCCGGCAGGTTTGATGCACAACTTTCAGACCACATATTACCAGGAGTCACCATGGTAGCAAATATGCTTTTGTGCAAAGAACGACATGAACCATCATTGCATGATTTTTGGAACAGATCATTTCCACAGGTTTGGACAATTCGTTGGACCGGAATGAGATGACCCATCCTCCTTTTCACTTCCCGACATTCCTGAAGGACCAAAGAAACTACGTCCTCCACACTATGTCCAACAGTTTGCAGAGATTTCCAAGAAGGCATGCAAGTGGCCACTTTTCATTTTTCATCAAAGTAATAGATAACTTCAGTATTTTCTGAGATACTGGAACCTACAGCAACAACAGTACAAAATATTTTTTAGTTAGTGAAAGGGAACCAAAGACAGCTATAGAAGTTTTCTGGACACCAGTCTCTAATACAGGTGTGCCCAGAATATGTTCTTGAGTGCATTATCCACGCCAGATTTTCAGGCTAATAATTGACTTTGTAAATTAGTTTTATTTTGCAACTGATAGAACCTCAAACATTCTTAAATTAATATCCTGAAAATGTGGCATGGATCTGGACAGCCATGCTCTACAAAGATGATGTTGATCAGAGGATGGTAAGAAAGTTTCAGTCTCCTCCTGAAGACACAGTCTTCCTCATGGATCATGCTCCAGTAGATTCTGTGATTTTATAAGCTGCAAAAGAAAGAGATCCTATTGATCATCTAACGTTTCTTCAGGTCTCCTGAAAAAGAAGAGTAAAAGGATAATACCACTGGGTTTCAACAATAACACCTTAGACCCGAGGGCAGATACCTCTAAAACTCTACTGGGCTTTTTTGATCAGCCCCTCGCCGGTAGAATGGGATCCTTCTTACAGCATCTTCTGCTAAATTGAAATAGAAAGTGTTGGTTAGGCTTGCAAAAAGGCAATAAACATGATATCTGCTGATTTAACCGATTTGCCAGTAAGAGTGTAGGGTTAAAAATCCAGGGAGGGGGGACAGTGGGGGTGAGAGGAGTGGGGGTGGGAGGTGTTGATAGCCCCATGCCGCCCTGCTTCTCATTTCACCATCTCTAATTGGCACACGTTTTCCTGCACAGTAGATTAACATTACAAGTCTCTCCTGATACATCCACTACATGTTTACGTGTTAGTTGCTCCAAATCTCCAACTCTGCTGGAGATGGGTTTCACACAAGGAGAACAACCTTTTAATATGGATGACTACATCCGCCATATCCCCATGAAATTGATGGTTGGTGGCTGCTGATTGACAGCTGTGGAGCACAGTCTTTTTGACCAGCACCCCAGATAGGGGAGGCTGCAAACTGGTTTTCTGTGATAATTCTAAACAGTTTGTTGGGACTGACCCCTGATATTTATGTGTGTGTGTGTGGTAAGTTGTAGTATATAAAAGGGAAACATTTGCAGCTACAGTTTTTCCTTTGCTGGTATGTTTGCCACACTCTTGTGCGATGCCTCTGGCAAAAAAAAAATACGGTGCATCGGCATCTCCATGACAGGCAGACAGCATAGCAATCTAAAAACACTGACAGTGATCGACTGTGTCCTGGCTGATTCCTGACCCCTTTTGAAACTTCAAGATAGATGGAAGAGTACTACCTAGATTCCCAGGGTAGGCTTCGATGAAGTCTTATCTGGGTTTCACACATCCATTTCACAAAATTTCTCTAATCCTCATTTTTGAAGAGCTGCTGGAAATCATGTGTAGAAGTGACCATGCAGCAGCTACACCATAATATTGCTAATAATCAAGCCAATTACAACTTACTTTTATCCACTAGTGAGGATCCTCAACTCCTCTCAATCAGGCTTCAGGAAGAACCACAGAACAGAGACCACCCTCATCGCCGCGACAGGCGAAATCCGCTCCCTCCGTGACAGAGGAGAGACTGTGGCCCTCATCCTCCTGGACCTCTCCGCGGCCTTGGGCATAGTCTCACACCGCACCCTAGCCTGCAGTCTCCACAATGCAGGAATCCGGAACAAAGCCCTCGACTGGATCCGCTCATTTCTCTCCGGCAGAACGCAGCGGGTCAGACTCCCTCCCTTCATCTCGGAGGCCACGCCAACCACCTGCGGAGACCCCCAAGGATCCTCCAGCAGCCCTGTACAACATCTACATGGCCCCTCTCACTCCCATCGTCAGAGCACATAGACTCAACATCGTATCGTACGCAGACGACACACAACTCATCCTCTCACTATCCAACGAACCCAACATCTCGAAACACAACTTTCAAGAAGGAATGGAAGCAGTCGCAAGGTGGATGAAGGACAGCTGCCTACAACTGAACACAGACAAAACCGAAGTACTCATCATGGGCCCTCATCCCGATGCCTGGAACGACACCTGGTGGCCCCCCACCCTCAGAGACCCACCCCCACCCACGGACCACGCACGCAACCTCGGAATCATCCTGGAATCCGAACTCAAAATGGACCTCCAGATCAACGTCGTCACCTCTTCCTATTTTCACACCCTCCGTCTCCTACGTAAGACTTTCAACTGGATCCCCCTCGAACACAGGAAAACCGTCACCTACGCCCTCATCAGCAGCAGACTGGACTACGGCAACGCACTCTACGCCGGGATCAACAAGAACCTCACCCGCAGACTCCAGAACATCCAGAAAGCGGCCGCCAAATTAGTCCCTAACCTACTGCGCCACTGCCACATCACCCAACACCTGCGGGCACTACACTGGCTCCCCGTTGAGAAGAGAATCACCTTCAAGCTTCTCACCCACACCCACAAAGCCCTCCACAACACCGACCCCGCCTACATGAACCACCGCCTCTCGTTCCACGCACCCCAAAGATCCCTCCGCTCAGCCCAGCTTTCCCTCGCCGTGGTACTGCACATCAAGAAGACCAGAACGGGAGGTCGTTCCTTCTCCTTCCTCGCAGCCAAGGCATGGAACACCCTCCCTCTCCACCTCCACCAGACACCAACTCTTTCCAAGTTCCTGAAGGACCTCAAGACCTGGCTCTTCGACAAATCACCATAAGCGTCCGGCACCGCACGTACCCTGATGGGCCATGGAAGACCACTGAACCCACTTGGCCTTCGACGATACTCCGCGAGTGCTTAGTAGCCGCGCGTCCCCCCAGCGCCTTGAGACCCTTCCGGGTGAGTAGCTGCACTTAAAAAAAACCCTGATTGATTGATGTCTTCCATGGCAAAGTGGTACTTACTCTCCTTCCAAAACATGCCAATAAGTAACAGTCAAACCACTTGCCACACCAACCTCTTTTTCAAGTTAAGACTTAGATTTTACATTGGCCCAACATCTGGTCACTGTCAGTATTGGATTGGGGAAGGGTCTCTCACCCCAACAAAAAAATCATGCATGTGCCCTGGAGGTGTTTCTGTGACACGAGGCTCTGGGGCTGGAGGGGTACACCAAGAGGCCCTGCCCCTTTCCAAACAAGACTGCTATCAGCTTGTTCTGTTGCAGAGCACCGACTGTGATGGCAGCGATATCATTTATAATGACTAGATGGCCCTTTTTACCGGTACCTGTGAATGTCACTAACTGGACTCGCCCACTTTTTTATATTTGGCTGCCAGTCCCTCACAACCGTTCAAGTGGGACAAGGATGTCTCAACATTTCCACATGCAGAGTAGACATGTGGAGTGTGAGATACACATGGCCACAGCCACATACAAAATCATTTTGTATTTGTTACATCCTAGTGGTAACTAAGGGGAAGAGGGGTCAGACAGCAGATGTGAACTGCAGCACTCTTCCAGGACACTTGGGAATCTTTTGTGGTAGGTCAGACTGTTGAGTGTTAAGGAGAGGAGCCGAGAGTACCTTTTAATTTAAAGAGTTTCCCTTGCCCTTTCCTGGCTCATTATTCACTGTAAAGGCTACATCACATAGGTTAGAAGGTAGATCATTTGGACAGCCTCCCTTGCCATTGTGCTCTTGTATGGGTTCCCCTGCTTGGAGTCTCCTAGCTCCACCCTACTGTCCTGTTAGCACCTTATGATAAAGTCCATGCCTGGACCACTCTGAGTGAAATAAGCAAAAGGGGCAGAACTGCCTAGAACCCAGTTTAGAGATGACTGGTGGAAAACACAATTACTGTCTACAATTCTAGTATACAGATGGGACAGAAACTACCAGCCAGTGTTTCAATATTCTTTTTCTAGGATATAGCGTCTCAACTTAGTTGTGACATTAAATTCTCTGTGCAGCAGGACAGTGTTTTATAGTACCTTCAACCAAGACTGAAAAGAGAGGCTGCCTTGACCCTGCTTCGTGGAAGACAGCTGAGCAACTGCTCAGGATCGGCCTTGGAGGTGCCCTTCAACAAATGCGAAACTCCTCAGAAGAAGATAGGGCATGAAGGAACTGAGTTTGTATCAGCTGAACAGTTCTGCTGCAGAAGTGGGGAAGGACCTTCACCGCTTTGTGAGGATGAAGCACCGGAGTCTCTGCAGCATGAGCAGACTGTGTGCACCTGTAGACGGAGAAGATCTCAAGTATGTTTGAGTTCTGTTGCAACAACAGAGTGCCAAGAATTGTCCTGAGAACCTGAACTGGCGTTCACAGTCCGCACAAAAGAAAAGCAAGTGTGCTACAGGAGAACCGCATCGAAAGAGATGCCAGTATCAGGAAATGAATACGCACCGCTTGTGGGCACCTGGCTTGCTGGAGTGGTGAATTGTGTATCTGGGCCCTAGGAAGATCATAAGCTCAGCAACTTCAACCCAGTTTTCTCCACTGGTGCCGGCACTAAATCTCAGTATTTGTAACATCCCGCTGGAGTCATGGACGCTGCTAGCACATCAGTTGGTTGGCTCGGACGTGGTCTCTGCATCTGTGCTTCATAGGCCATGCAGTGCACACCATGTGAATCACCACCACCCTGACAAAACATGAGGACATGTGCAGTGCCTGCTCTGCTCCACAATCCATCTAAACAACCACGGTACTGTGCCATCCAAAGGAACTCAAAAGGATGAATGGGGGCAACGAAGTTCGCTGCAAGTGGAAGGGGGAAAATGCCACAGCTGAACCACAATCAGGTTGGTCTCTTCACGATTTCCCATTTCCGATTTGGCAGCTGGGCAGGCTGTGAGAAAGGACGGTGCAGCGGGTAATAAAGGGGCGCCCTATGCCCCCGACCTAGACATTTGGATAATGCGCCCCTTTGAACAGATATCCTGGATAATGCAAGTTGAAATGTGGTAGGGAGGGGGGTGTATAATGCTTTCAGACCTCTAACCAGACGGACGATTTGTTAACCTCTAGGACGCAATTGAGACCTTTGATTTCCAGGTCAATTTCTTCATTATGCAAAAATCGCTGGTACAGCAACTGTGGCCGACATTCCCCGAGGCGCCCGCTGCCACACATACACTTGTAACTATGCTATCAATGGCAAGGGGTTGCAAGCTTATAACTCATTTACATAGTGTACTGAGTACAGAGAGACAAGTAAAGCTGCTACGCATAGAGGAAGCATGGCAGTGAATCAGTGACGAGCCGATCTCCCCCCAAGCGCTGGGCTAAGATACATGCAGGTGTCAGGGGGGTGTCGGTGAGCGCTAGGTTCAAATAGATACAGTATAATAAAGTACATATGACCTACCTTTCCCCCAAACAACTGCACACTATATATGGATCTAGGGATCCGCGCTGCCCTCCCTGTGAGGCCACGGAGGCAGATTTCTTACATATGATTTAGCACTGCCCTGTCATAGCCTCCGACTGGCTTAAGATTCTAGACCAGCTTAAGCGTGCGTCAGGGTGGGATGTCCCAAGCACAGTTAATTAGTGTCTGTTGGGGCTCCTCCCAGAGAACCAGAAACGGCGCTTCAGGAGATGCTTTACTATTCTAGGATTTATGGCAGCAATGCGGCGCATAGCAATACACTGGATAGGCCTCTGACATGGGAAGCTTGGGAGAAATATCTGCTGGAATGGGTGGGAGCGAAAGAGGCCCATATGACGAGGGCCAGAAGAGATGAGAAGGCACAGGATACCCTGCTTGCTTGGAGTGCAATGACACAGGCACTGCAAGAGCCCACTGGCCAGACTTAAACTATACCTGAGCAGTTGAGTGGAGTGGCAGAAGGGACGTAGGTGCGGGATCGGATAACACGACAACTTGGACCTTACAGATAACACGCAACGGGGTCCCATACTAAAAGGGTTCAGAATTGCGATAGGGAGTTCCCACGAGATGTACAATATCAACTACATGGAAGCTAAAGGTGGGGGCGGGGTATCAAGTGTTATACCAGAACCATTATCTGGTAGCTGTGTATGTTATGTAGATAAATTGTGCTGTTTTTTGTTATTTCTTTGCTGTAACAAGAATCCTGAATTATGTTGTACTGCTGCCCAATGGGACACTTGACCATTAGACTGTGTCATTATTGAGGCCTCTTCTCCTGTGCAGCGTCTCATAGGTACCAACACATTGTGATACGATTGCCATATCAGATCCTGTGCATATCTAACAAATGGCAATAAAGAAATATATATAAAAAGACAGGTTGGTCACTCCCCAAAGACTTCCAGAATCAAGCATTCTTATTTGGAGAAATCACAGAGACTAACTGGAAACTGGGGTACAAAAAATACCATATGAGGCTGTCCCCAGGAAACAGCCTAATCTGGCACCCGATTGATCATTGAATGGTAGTGGCAATGTTCGATATAATTTGTGGCTTCTGAAATGTTATGTAGAGTATTGTGTGGTATGTGACTGAGCCAAAGCCTTTTTAGGTCTCGCTGAGCCAGCGCATGCGCTGCTCTGCGAGACATTTAGTTAGTGGCTTTTCAAAGTGCTAACACAATCTTTTCCTGGCCTCAAGCTTGCGTTCACGAGCGCGTGCACGCGCGCAGCCGCCATGTGGCTTTCATGGCTCATTAAGCCTTGCTCTCCCAAGCGCCTCGCTCTGCCCCTCCCCCACCACAGAGCGCGTCCCTGCCATCACTTTCGCTTTCACGGCCGCGTTACTTTCACGGCCGCGCGGCCAATGCTTGTTCTGCTTCCCATGTCTCTCTTTCCTTTTTGTCTTTCACCCCTGAGTGTGTATCCGCTGGTTTGGCCTTTAGCTTTCAGTTATCCTGTCCCTCTCTTCCCTTGTCTCATCTTCCTTCCATGCCGGTCTCTCCTTTTTTCTGGCTCTGGTCTCTCCATGTCTCACCCCTTACCCTCCCAGGTTCTCCTCTCTCTCTCTCTCTCTCTCATACCTCCGTGGCCTGGATCACTCTCTTCAGTCTTTTATTGTTTAATGCTCATATTACAACCTCCTGCCGTCACTCTTTCTCTCCCAGCCACGCCCTTACCTCGCCTCTGTATTTCCAGACCCTCCTGAAAACAAGTATTTGCAATGCAATAGGTCTCGCAATTACGCGAGTTTGAGCTATTGGCATTGTAAATGACAATGCCTTTTATTTATGTGTCTGTTTGTAAAACATAAATAAAAGGCATTGTCATTTACAATGCCAATAGCTCAAACTCGCGTAAATGCGAGACCTATTGCATTGCAAATGCTTGTTCTCTTTTTAAGACTAAGCACTGGTTGGACATTGAGTTAATAGTTTTTACTGGTTGGGTAATGGAAATCCTGAGTCTCTAAACCCACACTATCTACCTGAGGAAGCCTTGGACTACTCAACTTCACTACCCTGAGGATCAGATCTAAAAAGGTATACTTGGTGCTCTGTTGTGCGCTCAATAGGAGGGTTAAGCCCCAGGACATCAGTGATAAAAGACTGACACGATGTCATGATTGACACAACGTGAGCCCAGTAAATTCTGTCTGCCCTAGGAATCCCAAAGAAAGGCCCACCGTCAATCTTGTACAGCTGGGATGTCTACTAATTAAAGTGGGCACCTTGCACCAGTCCAAATGACCCTTATGATGTCAAAGATAACCTTTAGAAAGCTATCCTAGTGGCAGCTGTGGAGAGCAGCCTTCAGACTTAATCTTGAAGGAATGTAAAGCAGCTTGTTTTACCAGAATATCACCTCCTGAATTAATCAAATGAAAGAAGAACCACACAGTAGTTATATAAAAATATGTATTTATTAATATAACACTCTCTACTATCCTCTACACGTGGATAGAACACAAAGCACACAATACGAGATCAATAGAACAGTTGTAAGTAGCACAATACACAGTGGGCTCCAGGGGGAAACCAAACCATATACTAAAATAGTGGTAGAACAATAACGACTGGGATCAAGACAAGGTCTAGAGCACGTGGAATCGTTGGGACCCCAAGGAACCACCCAATGTGAGTAGATAGGGACCCCACAGAGGACGGGTGAGGTGTGCTAACACGACCGCGTGCTCCGTACAATTCTATGGGGAAGTTGCGGTTGCAATTTTACAGTTTAAGGACCCTTCTAGGAGGACTTCGAGCAAACCCTTTGGAACTTAAGAGGTTGGAGAGCCACCCCACCCGTGGATACCGTAGTACCCGAGTTACCTATCCCAGAGGAGCTGGGTGCATAGGTCTGGAGTGGTGTCGGAAACCGCTGTCGTTCGCAATGGAGGGCTGTGAAGAAGTACTGCTGCCGTGAAGGTGAAAAGGGTCCGGGGGAATCCAAGCCTGGATCCTGGAAGGAAGGAACCTGAAAGCAGAGGAGACAGAGTCTGGGTCACTTCAGAGTGACCAGGGGCTCGGTAGACAAACGCACACCGATGTCGGGTGCTTCAGGTGCGAAGAAGGGGTGCTTGACTCTGCAGCCACAAGGACCAGGAGACGTCGACGACGACCAGGAGCCAGATGCGAGCTGTCCCACGAAGGATGTCGAGTGCTGAGGGGTCGGTGTCCGGCGGGAGCACCAACAAGCCTTGGCAAAAGCAACCCACGCAGGAAGGTCAAGCAGGTTACGGTGTGGACCAACAAGGTCCAGGGGACTCACCAAGCAATAGGGAGTCAGGGCACGTCTGGAGCAACCAGGGAAGCCCAACAGAAATCAAGATGACCCTCAGGAGGACCCACAGGCCGAATGACCAGGAGTCGCGAGGGGACCTCGAGCAAGATTACAAAGTACCAGCCCACGGAGCACTCGGTGCGAGGAGGCCGGAGTTCTTTGGTGCAAATACTGCTCAGGGTCAGGACTACACGGAGTCCAATGCACAAGCTCGGGAATCGCCAACAAGCATATGCAACTGCAAATGGACACAGTGCACAGGGGTTCGGGTTATGCAGTCCCCACGAGGGATACTGGCCTCAAACTTGCTGAGAGGGCAGATCAACCTCAGGGACCTTTGTAACCCACCTCCTGTGTTGCTGAAATCTTCGGAGTCCGCAGGAGCTCAGGAGCAGCAGACCGGTCAGTTGCGTTGAGGTGCCTGCAAATGCAGGGGAGTGACTCCTTCACCCCAAGGTAGATTCTTCAGTTGTCCTTAGTGCACCACAGGTCCTGCACGGAGCCTGTATGGAGCAAGGGCACAGACAAAGCTTTGGACGGAGAGGGAGACGAAGTCGGGCCCTGTCGAAGTCCAGTGTGTCCAGACGGTCGAAGGTCAGTGGTTTCTTCTTGTAGAATCTTGTCCACGTAAAATCTAAAGTCTTACAGCCAGGTAAGCCCTTTTGTACCACGGGAGAGGGTTGGACAGATTCGGGGGACCCTCCTAGGGGAGGGTCAGGACAGAGGGGTGGTTACACCCATGTCCTTTGTCCAGTTTCGCGCCAGAGCAGGAGCCAATGGCTCCCAGAACTGATTTGAGCTGGACTATGCACAGGGACACCAAATGTGCCCAGGTGCACTTTCAGGCACTCTCAGAGTGCACCCACCCAGCCCCAATACACTAAATCCTGTCTGGGAGGTGGTCACACCTCCCCGTGACAGGATGCCTATTGTGCTGCCTTCGTCTGCTCGAGCTTGGCTCAGACGCAGGAGGGCAGAAATGTGTCTCTGGTCGGCAGCATCCATTTTGTGCTGACCGGGTCGAGAAGGCTGGCACCGGATAGACCAGTGACCCCACGAAGCTCGCTTCAGAAGGGTGGAATCATACCTCCCACACCAGTTACCAATGTGGAGGTATGATTCCAAGGTGTTTGATATCAAACACGATATGTTTCTGTGCAGCCGTTTTCGAGATAGCATTTACCGCGAGGTTATAATGCACATCTACCTATATGTCCGGCTGAGTCACAGACAACCCTGGAGAATGGTCTCCGAAGGCTGCAGAGAGGCTCTGCTCATGCAGGGGCACCCTCTCACCTAAAACCCAGCACCCTGCCTTCAGGATTGATAAGGCCTGCTATAGGGGTGGCTTATAAGTTTTAAGTGTAGTGACCTATAGATATAATGAACCTATATCTAAAGTAAGTGGTGCAAGCACCAGCTTAAACAGGTTGCAGTAGCAGACCTGTGGTTCCATTTTGCATGGCCTCTCATGGGTGGCATAATACATGCTTCAGCCTATGGGAGGCCTCTGGGGTACCTATGCCCTGGGTACATGGGTACCATATACTAGGGACTTATAAGGGTACCCCAGTATCCAATTTGGAGTGTACCAAAGCACATGCATGACAATTTAAAGGAGAAAGCAGATAGACTGGGGTCCTGATTAGCAGGATCCCAGTCAGACTAGTCAAAAACAGTGCAACATCAAGCAAAAAGTGGGGGTAACCATAAGAAGCAGATCCTACTTTCCTACAGCAATAAAGAAATATATATTAAAAAAACAGGTTGGTCACTCCCCAAAGACTTCCAGAATCAAGCATTCTTATTAGGAGAAATCTCAGAGACTAACTGAAAACTGGGGTACAAAAAATACCTTACGAGGCTGTCCCCAGGAAACAGCCTAATCTGGCACCCGATTGATCATTGAAAGGTAGTGGCAATGTTCGATATAATTTTTGGCTTCTGAAATGTTATGTAGAGTATTGTGTGGTATGTGACTGAGCCAAAGCCTTTTTCTCTTTTTTTAAGACTAAGCACTGGTTGTACATTGAGTTAATAGTTTTTACTGGTTGGGTAATGAAAATCCCGAGTCTCTAAACCCACACCATCTACCTGAGGAAGTCTTGGACTACTCAACTTCACTACCCCGAGGATCAGATCTAAAAAGGTATACTTGGTGCTCTGTTGTGCGCTCAATAGGAGGGTTAAGCCCCAGGGCATCAGTGATAAAAGACTGACACAATGTCATGATTGACACAACGTGAGCCCAGTAAATCCTGTCTGCCCTAGGACTCCCAAATAAAGGCCCACTGTCAATCTTGTACAGCTGGCAGATAAGTCATTCATAAAACTCAGATTCTAGTATTACTCAGACAACACAAACTTGCATGCTACACTGGACCCTTCAGGACATAATAAAATCATTCCTAAATGTACCTGGTAAAGAGGGTGCACCTGGATGAGATACAGTCATTGTTCATGACGATAAAAAGGATGCAGTCCTGACAGCGAGTAAAAGTAACTGATGGCACTGCCCACCTTAGGCTACACAATGACTGCTTCAGTATTTAGGACAAACTAGCCTTGGGTGCCATCTCCTACACTGCCGACACAGTAACTTTGTGGCAAAGGACATCTAAAAAAAATTGCACCCGTCACCACCCAATTTTGCTCCATGCTACTACTGATATTTTCACCTACTCATGACTTTACTTCAGCAATACTCCGTTCAGAACTACTCAAGCCCATTGGGAAGTAGCGATTCTCCCAATTTGGCAGCTAGGGGGTGCTAGACCTAAGTGGTCGCTTTAACTCACACGTCAAAATGAAAAATTTTCTTAGTTGCATTAATACACTCACCTGCAGAATAAAGTTTTTAAGGGTACTGATGTTAAAATGATTCTAACTTTGGTCACACAACTTGAATCATGGAAAAAGGACTGGTGGCACCCATCCCAGTGAATAAATAAAAAAAGAAACACAGTACATATGTGAAACTACAAACATTGTGTAAATATGCCTGAAATTAGATGAGCATTTTTTTCTTGCAACAAACACAACTGCTGTAATGAGACTGACCATAAGGATTCCTAAAACACTAAAATGGGGGTAACAGAACTTTCTGAGCCCGTTTACCATCAGCCTACTAATCAGTGCGGCCATGAACTCTATTCAATCTATTTTCCTTTATAAATGTTCTATGCATGTCGCACCTAGACCTTTGCTGCGAAGGAGAGCAGCAAAAAACGAGGCATAATAATATCAAAGCAGTTTAACACTGAATGGGATCGGGCATGATTTTGATTGAAAAAACATAATATCATGGGTCTTTCCAAGCTGTAGAAACATATATTTCCGGGCTTATTTTAGCTGGCTTATCTTGGTACGGGTCTTCATAAAACGACTCAATAAATGTACCCAGAGGGAAGAAAACGAGGCCTCTGCTTTAGAAAAGTATAATCCAGGAATGGGTCTTCCGCGCACTGCGCCTCCCCGCCATTAATATCGACTCGATCACACAACACAGAGTGGCGTGAACGCGCTGGCAGCCAGATGTTATCGGCACGGGCCCTCGTTCTAAAGTCCCAGCTGAAACCCGAGCGGTTGATGAGACTAGCTAAGCAGTTGTACCTTTGACCCGCTTGCATTAAACTTGCCCAATCAATTTAAGCTTAGTATAAACACTGTTTTCCCCAGTCCCTCATGACTTCAGCGGTGAGAAGAAGCTGAATAAGCCTAAACATTTTTAACAGCAATCTTGTCTTACAACACCAAGGGGATTTGCCTTGTATTGGGGGCTTTATGAAACCATATGGACATGCTGAAAGAATTAAAAGCCGCCGAGAAAGGAAAATTGATGGTGACAGTCTGATGTGAAAGTCAGGCATTTTCGGTGTCAACACAAGTACCCTTGAAATTTCGACTAGCACTGCAGAAGTTGTATGCAAAACTTGTATTAGTCTCACGATGAAAAATAATCGGCTGTTGACTGGCACATGCCTCCCTCACACATTTCACTACACCCCTCCGCCAACTCCGAATATTATCTTTCACGTGGAGAATGTCTCGGTTATAGGCATTATATAACCCTTCCCATGACAACATGCGCACACCCGATTAAGTGCAAAGAAAAAGGGTGTTAAAAGTAAAAGAACTCCCCCGCTCCGAATAATAACAAAGAGAAGTAAGAAATATTTTCGTGTACAAGGGCGACTATATTACTGCACTGGGGACGTAGGTAGACCACAGGCGCAAACGGGGAGACAAATATTATGTACTGACAAGTGCTAGTCGTCTGCCACTGGGGGAACGATGATCATCAGTGTACACAACAACCCGTTGCCAGCAAGTTATTTAAAAGGTTTTAACAAGAATAAACAACATTAAGTAATTCAATATCTCAAAAGCAAAACGCTGAAGGGGTCCTAATATTACAACATAAAGTTTATATACATTCATGTCTCCTTTGTGCGAGAGCTGTGACATGGACGCCAGAGCAACGGACAGCAGAATTAACTTTTCCACGCTTTACCTGCCACTTTCGTTGACGTCACATCCGGATGCTTGGGCGGGTATTTCTGAGAAACCAGAGTGGCGCATCAGGCAGGCGGAAAGGCTGGGAGTGAGGTGGAATCTGAGCGCGGGAGCGCCCCTGAGTGCATGAACGCGACAGTGCCAAGCATGTGTGTATGGGAGAGAGGGAGATAAAAATCTAGTATCCAATTTCATTGCCTTACTCGACGATGAGCTGAAACACCGCCCAGTGTTCTGCGTCTGCGGTGCAAGCAGAGTACACGCGCCCTTCGGGATCACTTCGAACTGAGCTCGGAACGGCTGTCAAAAACACCCCCCCACCTAAAAACAAAAAAACGGAATTTATGTTCACTTGAAATGAAGGAATTGGGTGGCGACAGACTAGTCTATAAATATCCGCTGAAGGCGAAAGATCATTTCTGAACATCTCTCTCACTCTTTGACACGTCAGCCAGCAAAACAAAAGCCCTTTTGTGTTTGAGTGAAGCATACCTTCACCAGCCGACATATACAAATACTCTGGGAGTCAGACACTGCAGGGTTGGTTTCGCTCCGGCCAACCGCAGTTTACTACACCGCTGAAGGGAGCCTTGTGCTTGATGGGGACACTGTCACTCTCTTCCTTAATCTCCTCCAAACTGAAATCCGGCTTGTCTTTAGATTTACCAGTTTAATTATGCCTTTTTTGAAAGTTTAATACAAGTAGGACACGTTAGAGGAGAAATATTTAATCCGGCCTTACTCTCCGATTTACTGACTGACGACACGATAAATGCTGTTGGTCAAAAATATCAGTCCAAGAAAAAATCTGTATGCTGTAAGAGGGCATACCTTTTTTACGGGACCAACAAATAAGTGCAAGATCAGACTGTTCATTATATGTAGCACTGTTTCACTCAGTTCGCCAGTCAGATAAACACATCTTATTTTGAACACCTGCCTTGCACAGTAGTCAAAGGATAAAACCCTGATCTAAACTGTGGGCTCTTCAGGATTCAATGCCATTTCATTGAGAAGACATCCTGTTAAATTTGACACTATTTTTGTCATCAAGCACTAAACAAATAAAATAAATGGCACTGCCTCTGGAACAAAAAATATGTGAAATGGAAGCCTTGAAAATAACAAAGTAAGCGTGTGGCAATTGTGTTTATCAGTGTTGAAGTATGATAATATGATAAGTTCAACTATTTATAGTACTGGAATGATGTTCCCGATATCAATTTGATATTCAGATGATTAAAAACATGCAGACCAAAGCTGACAATCCACACTTACTATATGGTGACCACAGACTTTTGAATTATTTCTCACATAGCATAAGAGCCAAACTCTGCATAAGGAACCAAGTTGGTCTGCCAAAGAACTATTCTCACCCACAGTCAATTACTTGGCTAACAAGCACATTAGCCCTCTGCATTTTTATCCTGTGCATTGGTAACTGTAAGAAATTGGATTATTATTTGGAGTGGGTGACAACCCACCTTAAGGAATAATCACAACCCTTATCAGGGTGAACCTTCAATGTCACTAAATTAACCTGACCTCAACCCTCAGGTAGCTATGGTAAAGAGCAGACATGCCTAACTCAGGGTAATATGTGAAGTATTTATGCAGTACCAAAACAGGAATAAATGCAAAACAATAAATATCCCAAACCAAATTAGAAGAATTGAGTAAAATGTAATAAACAAAATCATACCAAAATTATAAAAATCCAGCGTGGGGAACCGGAGACATGCGTTTTTAAAGTGTTAAGTCGAAATTGCGCCAGTGATAGTCAATAAGTGCAGAAGGACGGGACCTAGGCACAATTTAAAGCTGATGGAGCATGCATCAGATACACCAACCAGGTTCGTCCTGACACAGTCCTCTAAGTCCCAATCCACCACTGGAGTACTCTTCTAAAGCCCCCTGGACTTCAGGGGAGGCACTTGGAAACTAACTGGGTGTCAAGCAGAGGCCAACAGCAGGGTGTAGTCAAGGTCTAGTTGCCACTGCTCAGCTGGGTATTTCCAGGAAAAGGCCTGTTGTAGCTTGTTGTATCCACGCTTCTTGAAACAGAGGTCAGCCTTATGTCCCTTGGAGTCCACTTCTTACTCTTGCGTACAAGAGGGAGCAGGTCCAGTATTTCAGGGCTCCTCTCAGGTCACAGACTGCAAGGCCAGTCCTATTCTGTTCTTTCTCAGGTCCAGCAGTGTTCTAAAGAGGGTGCCTTGAGGTGCCACATTTTTATGTGTTGCCTCTCAATCTCAGTGTTAAAATCCATATCATTTATGGCCATTGGGCAGCTGGTCATTTGAGGTGGGCTATAGTGTTGAAAAAGAAAAAAAATTGTGACTATACTGGGTGGTGCAGTGATTTAGTTTTCCTAGCCGCCACAATTTTTTCAGGTGCCACATTTCTGCCTGGCACTAGTTACTTGGTGACAATGACTCCTGGGCATGCCCTAACCAATGGGTTAAAAGTTACCATGACCAGCCTTACCCACTTTAGGCATTTTCAAGATGGTGATAGTTTTCAGCCAACCTAAACTTGGCTTTGAGGGTTGGGGGTGGAGTCTGGAATATACTATGGTAATCATAGTATCCCCCACATCCAACACTAAAATCCAGTTTGGTGCAGCAACTGTATTCACAACAAACCTAAAGACAGAAGTCTGGTAGGACAAAGGCAGGATTAATCAGCTACCAGACAGTGGATGTACAAGAATCGTCTTGGCGTCTTGTTCCCTTCCTTTCATGTGCATCCCAGTGTCAAGCAGGATTTGACACTGCTGTCAAAAAAGAGGCCCACAGTCCCACCCTGCAAAATCTGCTGAGCTCGAAGGAGTTAGACTATTGCTTGCTCCTGGGAGACATTTCACATCTTTTCACATGCATTCAAAGGCTTATTACTGGCTAAGAGCAGGCAGAGGCTTATGCTAAGTAGCGTACTGACAGTTCGGGAAGGTAAAGGGTAGCTTTGTAAAAGTTAATTTTCCTTAATATGTTTTAATAGTCCAACTTCACCATTAAATAGGATTTTTAATAACAATCATAACCAATTGTTTAATTGTTTTTCTAGCTAGCCTCGTCCCCTAGATGCAGGATTAGAATTTTTAATCTGTACTGGTTTCCTACATAAAAGACATGTAGGACCGCTAGCCCAACCACCGTGACAAATAACCTTTGGTTTCTACTCACTGTAAGGACAAGTTAAGATTACATTTCTACATGTTCTACTTTTAAATACCATGCAGTCTGCCTTATGGACTGCAAAGCCTACATAGATGTAGCATTAATATTTAGAAGGGAGGTTTTTACGTCTCAAAAGGGTTTATTTTGACAGGCCAAATTGCAGTTTTTATTTTGCTAAAGTCAGGCTACAATGTTAGGCCTGAAGCCATGTTTGCACTGCGTCTGAGATGGATTGCACAATAGGTGCTGGAGTCCACTGGTGGCATTTAACTTCCAGGCCCTGGATACACTTTGTACCACATAGTATGGATTTATAGGCAAGTTAAATATGCCAATTAGGAATATGCTAATTCATTCATGTTAAAAGGAGGAGCACAGGCACTTTACTACTGGCTAGCAGGGGTAAAATGCACAGGTATAAAGCCAGCAAGAATACAGAGTCCAGAAAAAGGTGAAAAATCCAGGGTACCAGGCAGAAAAGGCAGATTCTGTACAATAACATTATACATTTGTGTAAAATTATAACAAGGGTCTTGTTGAACATCATTTTTAATCCAGTCAGACAGCTAAGATTTTCAGAACTTCTCAACAGTGGATATGAATGGGGTTTATGTTTACTTCCATATGTATTGGTTTAAAGTCCTGGTATTGTATGGCCCTCAAGATAGTTGAAATTTACCATGCACTAACACAGTGTGGTGACACCACCAGTACATAGTAGAACCAAATTAAAATTGGGAAACATCACAGAACAAGAAATGTTGTCAAATTACTGGAACAACGCATGAAATATATGATTGGCACAGTAGCATTTTAGAGCTAAATTCCAGGTTACTCCAGGCTCCTCAAAGTTTTGTTTCTTTGAAACAATTCCAAGATGTTGAAAGAGAAAGAACTTGTACCAGGATTTTTTTCAGCGATACTGTAGCAATAGCTTTCTATGTAAAAATAGACTACCTACCACATTTTGTCCAAATAAGGGTGCATCATTTAGGAAGTAATAAACTTCCAATATGCACCGCCTACTCAACGGGGTATAACCAATTAAGAAGGGGTCAGTGGTAAAGATCTATTAATCACAGAAAAAAAATCTGTGAGTAGTTCAGAGGCGTTTGTGGCTAAATGTAGGTGCAATAAAGGGAAAAGTGCTGCACAAATTTTCAATTCAAATCCGAAATTTCAATCACCTGAATCTCACATGGTACAGCAGTTACCTGCCAACTCTGCCTCTTCACTATATTACCTTCTCGTTACCTTCCTCCTCCCCTCTCCCCAGTCCGACTAGGCCCCCTTTGCAATCTTACAACCTCCACTGTTGATTACAGATGTTCACACTATACAAGTCTCTTACATACATGCATACAATCATATATAGGTCGCTTCAGTCCTTTGAAGCAGGCAGACAGCATGCCAACACACAGAAAAGCAAGAGAATCTCACAGGAAGAGGCAATGGGATTTAGGCTTTTCACAAAAATAACCATTACACTAACAGAGTCTAGTGTTGTGGGACAGTCCGAATTTCCCCTTGTCTTTATCTACTGAACCTGCTTGGGGTTACTGCAACTACTATGTAATGAGTTTGTGTTTGCACCACCCCATTATAAAGGGCTACTCAAATTTATCAGGACACCTCACCTTGACCCTGTTTCCAAAGTACTTCCCAAAGTTAATTCTGGAAGGTGGGTGACTACCACGTGCACCTAGTCACTGGACCATACTTACAGGATAGTAGAAACATTCACAGCTCTGTAATTGGACTCTGAAGTGCAGAATGAAGCAAGACCTGTGGCTGGCATTTAGCAACAAATAAAAGGTGTGAGAGAAAAAAGCTTAATAGGGTAATAAAAACGACTACCGTGGTACTGTAGGCTTTTAATGAAAGAACATGCTTTCTAGGCTGCAAGAAAGGCTGCAGGTTTAGTAAACCCCAGGCAAACGTCAGCGTGAGGTTGAGGCACTCGCCCGCTCACAGGCTTCTCTTCGGGGAAGCAGGTACATACATCAAGTCCAGAACATGGGGAAACATTGAACATTTGCCGTTTAGCCAGTTCTAGTGCACTGTGCAGGGCTCCCAGACGTGCATACATATCCGATCTCTAGTAATCTCATGGAAAGCCAGCTCCAGACATAATCTCGATGTCTGCAGACTTGATTACCAAGGGAAATTTAGGAAGCTTTAAGAAGAATCTCCCTAATAACAGCCACTCTGGTCCCTACACTACAGAAGAATGCAAGTCAAAATCAAGAAAATCAAATTTTCCTGAGTAGAGGAGTCATCCTGCATTCCAGCCTGAAGGACATGGGTTCATCTATTCCTGGCTGGCATAATTTGTTGAACTTAAAACGGTTACTACTTGTTTCATGAGATTACTCTAGATTACTTGTTTCATGAGATTACTCTAGATTGCCATCACCTGTACTGGACCAAGTACATGATCAGCGCTTTACAAATATAAGCACATAAATGCAAGCCTTTTGTGATTTAGATCAGATGGGGCCTTGGCGATCAAATGTATACTTAGTTACATTTCCACAGTACCAAGGCGGCACCCTTAAATCTTATAATTGGATAGTCTTTCGTATGCTTTTAAATAAACACAATTATCCGTGAAATTACTACAGTAAACAAGAACAAAGCATGCAAGGAAACTGCACACTTAATTCAGAACACGTTGACCAACATTTCAAACCAAGGACAGCACTGTCAGTTTTTTCACTAGTAAATATGTATAAATTACTGCTGGGAGAAAAAAAGACATGCTACCATTTAAATAGCACAATGATTCTGCAACTAGATTTTTCCAAAAACAAATTTACTGGGTAAGCCGGTGTAGAACAGATCACAATACTGTTGAGCCGACTGCCAACCGCACAACATCAGCTCTTGGCCGCGTCATGTAAACCTTAAACAGAGTAAGTTTTAAATGAACTCTTATTGAGTTACCCTGCTCTGCCAAAACAATCAAAGGCAGAGTTCTTGAAAAGAAGAAACATGCAGGGCATCTATGCATCTTAAATAAACCTTTATTTCAAGCCTCGTTGTAGCAATGTGCTGTGAAACAAATCTGTGTATGAACACAAGATGCTGTCTGTTTTTGGTCACACGTTTTTACTGTAACTACACGTGCCGGGAAACCATTGCCCTAGCACCAATTGTTTTTTGTGCAGGGTGGAGATGAAAGAGTGAGCGACTCGAGAAAAGAGTCATGAGGGCTGTCCAATTTAGTTTAATTTTAAGGAAGCTTTTGTAATTTAGTTTTCTCGGGCATCCTCTTTTCTGACTATGAGTATCTGTCTGTCTATCTATCTATCTATCTATCCTATCTGTCTGTCTATCTGTCTATCTATCTAATCTATCTATCCTATCTATCTATCTATCCATCTATCTATCTATCCATCTATCCATCCATCTATCTATCCATCTATCCATCTATCTAGCCATCTATCTAGCCATCTATCTAGCCATCTATCTAGCCATCTATCTAGCCATCTATCCACCTATCCATCCATCTAGCCATCTATCTAGCCATCTATCCACCTATCCATCCATCTATCTCATTTTCTAAACAGTTAATACAAACAATCAAAAGCATTGACAGGGATAAACACGATGCAACATAATCAGAAAAGGTGCTAAAGAATAGCGCATGCTGGAGAAACTGCACAGTAGGTGATAACCCTAAGTTTAAATATGTATTTCCCACATTAGGAGAGCCTCTGAGTGAATGAAGTATGCCATTTACAACATAATATACACAAGGACACTAAACTAGAAGGTAAGCCACTTTACATTTGGACTTAAGTGTTTGCATGACATCCACCTGCAATAATAATGCAGCAGGGGTCCTAAATGTCATTTGGTTTAGCAGTGGAATTAACCTTAGGGTAAATTAAATCACAAAAACAGTCACTCTCATCTAGAGGAGCATCATTCACCTGTGCCATTACCACCTGGCAAGTAGTAATGTTACTGTTGTAAACTTTCTACAAGTTTGGGTATATCTGCTACACAGCCCAACAAGCGAAATGCAAAGCAATTCAGTTTCTCTCATTACCCTTAATGCCTCAAATATGTAGGACCAGGAGACACACAGAGATGGGCATTTCCATGCCAGGTGTAGAAAACCAGCTGCTTCACTTCTAGAGCGCTTCCTCAGGTTTTCCTCACCAAGAACAGAATTATAAAGTAATCACATGCAAAAACTGATTACACCAACTAATCTCAGAAACTGCTCTGGTTTGGCTGTAATTATACGACAATTATTAATCTATTTGTGCGGTCTCCAAATAAGTCTCCCATTGTTGCTTAGCAACAGGAATATCTGACACATGGCATAGCAGCCTCCAACAAGAAAAAGCATTTGCAATGCAATCGGTCTCGCCTTTGGGTCCTTATATGTATTTAGCTATGCAGCACATTAGCCTGGGTGCTGAGACATCTACTGTTCTTTAACATAGAGGGAAAGTAAGCACCAAACTGCGTGACACGCCAGGTATGGGAACACATGGAGAGAAATATTGCCTTTCATTGGGAAATGGTATAGTCCAAAGCTCTGTTTTTAATATAAAATCAGGCCTTCGGTGGTCATATCACTGAAAATACAATATTTGAAAAAATATTATTGTCTACGGGTGCTCGTGGAAGACAATTTTTTATGGACTGGAATCTAGAGAATGCTAAAGTGATTTTGGTATTTTACTGACCTCTGCTGGTCGTTTTCTATCAAGAAAGTTAAATAGAAGCAGTTGCCAGAAAAATTAAAAAAAGAAAGTCCCTAAGCAGAAAGCAATTCTGGTATTTTACTGACCTCTACTGGTAGTTTTCTATCAAGAAAGTTAAATGGAGGCAGCTGAACAGAAAAAAAGTCCCTTAGCGGAAGCAGACAAGTCCTAGGGCTGATCTCCAGAGCCCACAAAGTACATACAGATATAAACATATACTAAAGTATATACAAGAGGTCTCGAATGCTCGACCTAAAAAGGATATCAGCGTTTCTTTTTTAATTTGTATTTTTGCAATCCCTTCAGAAATATTCAGTATTGTGCTTTATCTTCTAGGCAGCATGAAGGACATCTTCCTTCTAAAACATTTTAAATGAACCATTTTTGTAATAAATCTTTATCCTTTAGGTTGCAGTTTTGAGGTCAGCTGTTTATGGAAACTTGACAGGATAGAACAGAAAGAACTTTCCTGAGCGAGTCCTTCTTTATCAGATACAGGCCAAATGCTACAGCTGAGGACTATTAGCTGCCCTGTCCCTCCATTTGTTTTATCCTGAACTGTCTTCAATCAATACTGAACATAATGTAATATTGTTCCTAGCACCCTACATTTATGTCGGTCAACTGATGGAAAAATATGGCTGTCTTACAACCTTTGAGTTTCAGAATGAGGAAACCCAAATGTTAAGTCATGTTAAGGGTATCCTGCTCTCCCAGGCGATATCTAAATTCTCCTACCCCCAATATGTTGGTGGCTTTCATCATTAAAACCATAACCATCGGTGAGAGTTTCAAGACCTCCACCATGATGGAGTTCAAAGATGAACAAGAAATCTGACTGTTAATCAAAACTATGTTTTAGTACCTAGGCAGACTTGATCAAAGAGTTGCCTAAAAGAGCACTATCTGCAACTCAGCTTCATTTGTAGGGGATCAAAGCAATGGGGAGGAAGTGCTTAACAAATGACATTTAACATAGCATAGTAAAGGATCTGCACCATGTAGAGACTGGTGAAAAATGATGTGTTATAGACATTGCAATGTATTCCTCTTCAGCAGGATCATACAGTAGAAACTCTTACAGAAGAGATGATGCATTTGGCTTTGAAATACCAAAAAGGAAGATAGCAGCAGCCTTTTCCATAGAAGACTACTTCACATCAAGCAGATTAACTCTTTTTTCATGAAGCCTAGGTTATGTCCTCTTGCGAGTCAGTGACTGAAAACTGTTGCCTGCCAATGGTGAGCGGAGCCAGGAAATGAAAGAGTTTCTTTTTACCTTTCAGAACTGGCCAGGTCATGTTTTAATTCTCTTTATTCACAATTCACACAAATACCACCTGTAGGAAATCGGTCTTTTATGCATGGCCTGTCTGGATCTTTCGCCTCGCACTCAACCCTATATTTTTGCAGGATTTATAACTTTGTGCATTCTAACCCCTGCTAACCAGTAGTAGAGAGCCTATGCTCCCCCTTTAAACATGGTTAAATCGGCTAATTCCTAATTGGCACCTTCAAGTTATCCTTAGTATAAGGAGTAGAAAGTGAACCCAGGGCCTACAAGTTAAATGCCACTTGTGGACGGCTGCAAATATTGTGTAAGCCACTAAAATAGCAGTACAAACATGGCCTCAGGCCTACCCTGTGTAGCTGGACTGCTGCAGTGTAAAACCTGCAAAGCAACCTGCTAAAATACCCCTTTTTGACAGATAAAACCCTGTCTTTTAAATATTAGTAAGTCCTCCCTTTGAAGGCCTTGTAGCCCACAAGGTAGAGTGCATGTAGAAAATTAATGTTACAGTGTCATCTATAGTGACAAAGTCCTAACAGCTATTTCCTCTGTGACAGGACTAACTGTCCCATTTAGAAAACCAGAGTGCACATTAAAACATTGTACCTCAAGAATAGGACCAGTTAAAAAAAGAATTAAGTGGTGAAGTCGAATTTTTAATAAATATAATGGAAAATAAACTTCTTTACCTGACTGAACATTCAGTTGGCTAATTAGCATATGCTTCTCCCATTATGTGCTCAGCTTTGAATAAGTATGAACATAGTGTGAAATGCCTCCCAGGAGCAAACAATAGGTTGACCTGAATGGGCAGTGATAACTTCTCTGAACTCCAAAGAATATTCAGAGTGCATGCAGTGGGCATCCTGTGACACCACACTGACAAATCTTGCTTGACAGGTCTGCTGAGACATGTTGCACTTGGGGCCACTTGAAAGGGAGAAAACAGGATACTAAGACAGTTCTTGTGGATCCCCAGTCTGGTTGCTGAAGGACCCTGCTTTTGTCCTACCAGACTTCAGACTCTGGGTTTGTTGTGGGTAAAGCACCTGCTTCAAACTGGATTTTAGCATTAGATGCTGGAGGCCACTGGTAATTTCCCTATAACACTCACACACACTCCCATCCCTCAGAGTGCAAGTTTAGTGTGGCTGAAGGCTTTCGCCATCTTGAAAATTCCCTGACATATGGTATTTTGGGCCTGTTTGAGGTAAAGCAAACAGGAACTAGTGACGAAGTGGGTAGGGATACCCACTGGGAACAATTGCCCCATTGGTTAGGGAGGAGCCAGGAGTCACCCCCACCTGATAACTGGTACCAGGCATAAACGTGACACCCGCAGACACCCTCTTCATATCACGTTCTAGACATGCAGCAGATCAGAAGAGGACTGTACCTGCTGTCTGTGACCTGAGAAGAGCCCTGAAGGACTAGACCTGCCTCCCTCTTATAATGAGTTGACTCCAAGGGTTAGTTGGCTGACCTCCTGTGTGGCTACAGGGAGACAAGCTGCAAGAGGCCTTTTTCAGGAAGTATCCAGCTGATCAGTGGCGACATAATCTGGACTGGACCTGCATTGTCCACTACCTGACATCCTGTGAGTTTCTAAGGGCCTCCACCGATGTCCTGAGGGGTTTAGAGCTGTACTCCTGTGGTTGACTGGGTCTTAAAAGATTATTTCAGCCAGCCTGAAATTGCCTAATCTGCTGCAATCACAGACTATCATTGGTGCCTATCTCTTTTTGGCACCATTTCTACTTAAAAAGAAAAAAATTTAAATATCCGGTTCACCTTTTTGGATTTCTGCAATTTTGTGTATGAAATTATACTCAACTTTTAATATTCCGTTTGGGATTTTTACTGTTTTGTATTTTGACTTTATTGCTGTTTTAGCACTGCATAAATACTTTACACATAGCCCTATGTTAAGCCTGTCTGCTCTGTGCTATAGCTACCACTGGGGTTGAGCTCATGTTAATTTAGTGACTTTAAGGGTTCACCCTGACAAGAGTAATGTGTTCTGTTGCGGAATGTTAGGATGCAGTTTGGAGGGATAAATCACCTGCAAATGTGAGCACCAGTGAGTGTTCAGGTACATTGGGGTTACAATTAAGCTCAAGTTATCCTAGACCAAGATAGACCTCTACTTGGTTGACAGAATTCACAGTGGGGTTCCATAAGTGTGGAAACTGTGGGGCTTGTAGATGGGCCACAGATAAGAAGAAAAAATTTCAGGGTGCAGATGGCAGGTCATATGACATAAGACACAGCATGAATTGTAATAGGAAAAATGTTGTCTATATCCTGGAATGTGAGTACAAATGCATTTATGTAGGGAGCACCATAAGAACACTTAAGGAACGGATAAATGAACACATCAGAGCAGTGAAAAATCAGGATACGAGATATCCGATGGCAATACTTGTGATGTAATGCAAAGCGAAGGGCTCACATAAGCACTTTACTTTCTTTGGTATGGATCATGCTGAACCAGACCCCACAGGGGGAGATAGGGAATTGACCTTAAGACGTAAGGAGGACACCTGGCTAATGCGCCTAGGTGCAGTACAGCATGGGTTGAATACGGATCAAGAATTGCAATACTTCCTTGGGGAATAAATGTTGATATTAAGAATCTGTTCTGGTCCCTTTCCGAATGCTACATAAAAAGGAATATATGCATATCAACCATAAGAGGCATTTGAACTGATCCTGTTCTCAATGTAACT
Source organism: Calotriton arnoldi (assembly GCA_963921515.1). Taxonomy (NCBI): domain Eukaryota; kingdom Metazoa; phylum Chordata; class Amphibia; order Caudata; family Salamandridae; genus Calotriton; species Calotriton arnoldi. The sequence goes on from CAWUFW010002336.1 coordinate 205,816, forward strand.
ACACCAATAAGAATGTTATTGTACTAATCTTATGAAGATGTATGATATTAAAATCTATCTATTTGTAGGAATATTTCAGGTAACATTTGGGTAATGAACAGCAATGTAAATGAATATTGTGATTATGGACAGTATTACAGTGGGACGTGATGCATTCAGATGGACTTAACATGGTGACTATGTCTCAATGGAGCAAATTCATATATATCTGATAAATGGCTCTCTGATTGGATATTAGATATTCCCAGGTGGTTGGGTAACTAAACGGTATATATAACAAGCAAGTGGAAAATGATCTTTTTAGTCTACATTCTAAACACCACTATATAGGAGAAACAATATACCACAGCTATTCACAGTATACTAGGGAGGCACAATATGTGTGGCATACTATAATATTGGATTAGGTAAGGAAGTCTGTATGCATAAACATACATCCAATATGGCGCCCATAGTGAGTCTGTAGTTACACATGCCAACGTGAGCTCACTATTTAATTTGAAATTGTAGCGTAGTTTTCGGCTACACGACATGGACTCGGCTCGAGATACGAACGCCGAGAGGACGCGTTCTAAGAATTCCCATCATAGGTAAGAGTTATAGGGATTTACAGTTGGGCAGCATACTCTAATACTGTGCTTGGAGTGTGTAGTGTAGTTTACGATGTGACTTCTTTTTCTATTTTAATTATATAGATTGCGGGAGCATGTACAATAGTCGCATGGATTTAATAAGCGATTGATAACAGGATTGATTGGCACAGCACAGTAGTAATATATTTACGACTTACTAAATTGGGGGATGGAGGAATACACTTATGCTGAATTGAGAGACAAAGGTGAGAACACTCGTTAACATTGACTTGCAGCTCTATATAACAAATGAGTTACAGGACTTAGGAATAGAGGTATGACAATTTTGATATGATTACCACACAGATTATTCCGTGAGGGGTACAATTTGCGGAGGACCGGGACGTGAAGTATAATCGGCGTGAAGGTAGGATGTCTTTATTATAAGGCGGATGTCAAATTATGTTTGAAATTTGATTTGGATACATTTGAGGCGGTATACTAATTGGGAATGATTACCATTTAGGTGTACAATGAGATGTATTGGAGGAAGACAGGTATGTGCAGGGACTTATTTATTGGAGCTCTATATTTGGTTCACAGGATTTATATTGGAGCATGTTGGTAGGCCCTTAATGGGGTTGAATCCTCCACATTTCTATATGCCATTGATTAGGACAATTAATGGCACCACATCCCCCTTCACGTCACTCTAAATAAAAATGGTTTTGGTGTAATTGCGATTCATGAAATATTTTTAAAGAAAAGAAATGTATATGTATAGCATTCGATTGGGACTGATTATCTGTTTAAAAAAAAAAAAAGAAGATGATTTCACAATGCATTATATAATGGGTGCCTGGGATACCATTGTGTGGTTTCCACTAGAAACACGAAAGTACGAAGTGTGGTGTTTTGTTGCCACACTACAACAATCATTTTTATATTTTTCCAGCCCTGAGGAAGTCGTGGGGAACACCCCACACGACGAAACACGTTTGATACTTTAATTATGATTGGGTTAAGTGTGTGCTCGGGCGTGGAATTGTGTATATGTAATGAGATCTCCATAGGTCTCAATTAAGGGGGTTGGGCGATTCCTCCTTCCCTTGGAGCACAACTGTTGAAATATTGTGAGGTTATACATACCCGTGAATAGTGAGTGCCAATAAGGAACCCGGTGGATTATCACCCAATTGTGCAAAACCTAAAGTGTTCAGGTACTAGTTCATGCACCACAGTTGTTTTTCTCTTTTATTTGTGTGTTGGTTTTGTACCAAATACCTTGATTAAAACCTATTCAGACCACCATAACATGAGTCCTTCACTTTCCCCAGTGTGTTCTGTGTGACTATTTACATGCGGTATGCATGGAGACTGTTTTGGGACCATTGCCTTCTGTGAAGAGACACTGCATGTTGCACAAGATAGTGATTCCTGCATCAAGGCTTCCTGGTCCTTGGAGCAGCAGCCTTTACTTCAGAGTTTCATCCAAGTCAGGCCTCTGCCTCCAGGTCATTTGAGCCTGATGGATGCTATCCAGTCCAGCGGTGGGTATCCTACCACTGAAAATTCTAGTTGCGACCAGAAAGTTTCAGTACACAGGTTCCTAAATAGGTGTCAACTGTGAGGCCCATACCATCTCTTGGGTCCACTGACACTCTGAACATAGTGAATGCCTACTGAAATTGTTACTGGATGGTTGAACTGCATCCAAAAACACTTGTTAAAGCACTGGACCCATGGTCCTTACATAGCGGATACCCCTATGACTAGCGACTGGCGAATGTCCCCTTGCCAAACTAGCAACCCCTTTGTAGTTTGGGTGGGAGTCCAGATCACATTTGGGTGGTGGGTTTATTGGATTTTAGTACAACCATCACAGAATCACAATCTTATACTTGAATTAAAAATTGAGTGTGGAACTGGAGACACAATAAATGAAAACCGGATAGCTATGTGCTTGGGGATATTGGTTTGAGTTAGGTTAAATGCAGAGAGATCCCTTAAATTATTTTCATCTGTAACCCTTAATTCTGATGTGAACATAAGGACATTAAAGATTAATTTAAAAAAAATCCTATGCAGCACAATGAATTCTGACCAATCTGAAGTCATTGCCGCAATTTATCATGAGCTCCATTAAGAAAGAATTTGAAAATGTTTCAATGCTGTGTTGGTCCGTGGATACAAAAGGACTTTGTGGATGGGACTGTACCTTGTATTGGACCAATCTAAGTAATGACAAAGATCCACCCTCAGATAGTTTCAAATGCCATGTCCTCCCAGATTGAGTATGTTTCCTACAATGGTGGGAAAAACACACAGTGTTTTTAAATACCCCTCACACACCAAAAGGGCCCTTGGTGTCATGCTTCATCATGGGGGTCTTCCCGCCCCTCTACGGGACGGGGCGTGCTACGACCTACGGTTACGCGGGAGCACTGTTGTCGTGATAAGACTGTGTCGTGTAGGAATGTGAGTGGAAGGGTCAGGGGTGAATGGAAAAGTAAGGTTAAAAAATACCTGGCTCGGCGGTTTAGAAAATAAATTTTTAATATACCTTTGAGCTGGTATTGTTAAAAGAGTGGGGACGGAGGTGTATTTGCCTCAATGAGCTATGCCTCCAAAGTCAACATGTTTCGAAGCCCCCCTGGCTTCTTCTTCAGGACTTAACGGATCCCTTCTACACTCACTTAATATGTGGTGTGTTTTTAACCTAATCCTATCTAAAAAAGTGTGGGTGAGAGTGAATGAACAGTGCATGCAAATATTTAATGCACATATACGATACCTAAATAGGTATCTGTCATCGTTATCTGGAAGAAAAACGGCATTATACATATATATTAAAAATTAAAAAGCGGAAAAACACCATCCATCGTGATAAGATAGTGACCTAAAAGGAAATAAAATGAGTGAACATTTACTCCTTATCGTTAATTCACAGTGCAGTTTGATGGTGATGTGTCCCGCTATTAATCAGAGGAAAAAGACATTTAATGACAGACTCACACACATGAAACATAAAACACACACTCTATGAACAAGGACCCGGTCTAATCGGTCCATAAGGTATTGTCATATCTGTCCAAAGGAAACTCGTGGTTATAAGGAGTTATCTGAGGAAAAAGTGTATCTCGGTAGGAAAAAGATAACCTACTTGATTTCAAAGGTAAACGCGACCCATGAGTCTGTAACGGGTGGGAGGGGTGCCTATAGTAGCAACCTAGAGAAGATAGAGAGGTAAAATTGTTTCTGAAGTGATTGTCTCAACCAGAAACAACCACTCGACAGCATGTCTGACCCCCGGCTGTGCCGTACTCACTGCTCCTGGGACACTGCCCCGCCGTGTCTGGGCTCCGCTGGACAATGGAGTGCCTGCGGGGAGGATCTTAAATACGACTCCTAATTGTTGCTTCCGCCCTAGATAGAGGGCGTGATAGATAACACCTGTGTAGCCCCTAATTGCTTCGTAGTGTGGAGCGCTGACCTCTGAAATCTCAAGGGAGGTGATTGCGGTGCCGTGCGTGTTGCGCTGCGTAGCTACGTATAGTAGCGTCTCCGTGATGTTGCCGGAAAAGGGGTTCCCACCATTGTAGGAAACATACTCAATCTGGGAGGACATGGCATTTGAAACTATCTGAGGGTGGATCTTTGTGGTTTAATAACTATTGACTTAAGGAGGACGTATCCACCTCCACTGCTTTTGACAAGCAGTACCTCTTTACTCCCCCTTTTGTTCTTTTTGATCAATCTAAGTAATGCACTGATTCACAGATATGCTTTCAGACCCCCATGGGAACCCTTCTTCCGATACAGTTTGAATTAATGATCAAAAACGATCCTGTTTATACCACCAAGGGAAGCGTTACACCTGACATCCTTGGTGTGGTACTCCCCCAGTCTTTTTGCCTTCATGCCCATACTTTGCTGAACTCGTCTTTGTTGGCATTAGGACTCTGTCCACTGTACCCCTGTTACCAGAGCTCAAGAGCTTGTACTCTCTTCATAAAGCATTATAGAATTGGCCTACACCTAGTTGGCACATTCAATTTACCCGTAAGTCTCTAGTAAATGGCACTACCTGTTCCCAGGGACAGTAAATTAAATGCTGTTCGTAAACAGCAGCACCCATTGTGCCACCCGCTAAAGTAGCCCGATAAAACATGTCTCAGGCCTGCCACTGCAGCCTGTAATGTAGTTTTAAACTGTCATTTTGCCAGGCCCAAACATTCCTTTTTAATATATGAAACCTGGGGTTCAGATTCGACAACGAGCTCTCTTGTAAAACTCAGATCAGGCAAGTCTCCTCCTCCTGTTTTGGGAAGCTTCGAACTCTGAGGAAATTCCTCCACTTCCTCCCTCTTGACTGCAGAATGACGGTAATTCACGCCCTCATCACTTCTCACCTGGACTACGCCAACGGCCTCTATCTGGGACTCCCCGCCTATCTGACCCGAAGACTGCAAATGATCCAGAACGCTGCGGCCAGACTGATTTGCAAGGTACCCTATCGCCATTCTATCCCCCCCCCCCACTTAAGAGACCTCCATTGGCTGCCCGTCATCAGGCGCATAGAATTTAAGGCACTCACCCTGGCGCATAGAGCCACCAGGGGTCAAGGCCCGGCTTACCTGAGAGCCAGACTTCAACATTACCATCATGACAGGGCCCTGAGGTCTAACCACCAGCGGCTCCTCACCATTCCTCGCTTCTGTAAGTCGAGGACTGGAGGCAGAGCTTTCTCTGTCAGGACCGCGAAACTCTGGAATGCCTTGCCACTCTCTCTCTGCCTGACTGAATCTGAACCTGCTTTCCGTCGAGCCCTAAAAACCTGGCTCTTCAACTCCCCCTAACACCACTCACTGTGCACCCGTGTCGGTTCTCCGCTTTAGCGCTGGGACACCTCCGTCTGGGGTAGCCGCGCGCTCAACAAATGTCTAAATAAATAAATAAAATATAAATGTGTCACTCCTAAGGTAGCTCATATGGCAGGGTGCATGGTATTTAAAAAGTAGGACCTGTGGGTGTAAGTTTTACATGTCCTTTTAGTGACAAACTCCTAAAATCGCTTTTTACTGCCGTAAGGTTATCTCTCCCATAGACTAATCTTGGGTTACCTTATTACTCTTAATAAGTGCTAACTCCAAATTGGTAGCAGATATAGATTGCTGTTTATTCTCAAATTATTTGTAATTTAAAAACATCTTTGACGTTAAAGTCAGATTATAAGTTAACATTTTGAAAAAGCCACTTTTAGAAAGTTGGTATTTACCTGGCCAAACCAACTGTGCCTTTCTGCCAGTGTCATGGGCCATATGACTTTGAATGGCTTAACTCTGCTCTTGTGGGTTGTGCATTACTTCCAGACAGTGAGAAAAAGGAATCCAAGGTGTCAGCGGAGAGGGTCTTCCAGGCAGGATGGCTGGGAGGAGCTGAATACCCCGCCATGATTACACTGCAGTGGGCTCTGCCTTCAGCACATACAAAGGAACATGACACTAGGCCTGACCTTGCCTTTATCACCCTAGGCAGTTTGGAGCCAGGGGAGGGGGATGGGGAAGAAATGAACAGAACCAGTTTTGGGGTAGGTCAGAAAATTCCCCACACAAAAGCTAGCATCAGGTATGAATGTGGCATCTTCAAAACCTCTCATCAGAACACCTCGATACCTGTGGAAGATTCAGAAAAAGGACTGCCCTGCTGTCTAAGAAAGAAGGGCTGCACTGCTGACTGAAGAAGAAAGATTGGACATGCTTTCCTAAAACCCAGGCTACCCTGAGTGACTCCAAGGGACTGTTGGCTGACCTCCTGTGTGAGCTACAGTAATGGAATGGAATGGAATTTATAAAGCGCACTAAGCCCGAATTCATCAAAGCGCTAAAACCAGAGAGTAAAGCATCCACAGAGACCAAAGAGCTGCAATCACGTAAGGTAGAAAAGCCAGGTTTTCAGTTACTTGTGAAAAACCACAAAGGAGTCCAAACTCGCAATGTGTGCTGGCAAAGTGTTCCATAATTTAGCTACTGCTACTGAAAAGGAGCGGCCGCCCCACCTGGCTTTGCAGAATCTGGGGATGGCCACCTTCCCGAGAGATGATTATCTGAGCCGTCTTTTAGGGGTACACAGGTGGAATGCTGTTCGAAGAGGTGCAGGCCCTTGATGGTGAAGAGCCAAATGGACCATGCAGGGACACAACAAGCTTCCAGTTGCCTCCCTGAGACTGCCTAGCTGACCAGCACTAACTGGACCTGCCTAGCCCTACTGCTTGCCTCTGCTGGAGTGAGTCCTCATCCCCAAGAGGTGCCCCACAGGTCCTGGGTCTTTGGTGGGCATCAGTGAACTCCTCCTGAAGAAAAGGTGAAGGTACAGAAGTTTTGGGCTTCTCGCAAAGTGACCTCTTCGCGCCAAGATTGACTGTCCACAACGACTGCCAAAGTGAAGCTCCAGCAAGACCTGCTCTTCGAGCTGACAGTGACCGCCCACGATGATCAACTAATGTGGGGCTTCAGCGACAACCGGCTCTTCGTGCTACAGCAATGGCTGTCAGCGACGCTTGACCTGCTCCTCGTGGCTCCCAGCAATGTGAACAGCACCCTTAAAGCTGAACTTGAGATGGTAACTCTTCAGAAGAACTAATCTGGTCCCTGTATCCGACCTAGGCTACACCACGGTCAGACTGAACCTATGACTTTCCCTCGGTCTAGCACGACCAGATACCCGTGAGTGGCGCTTTCTGCTTCTTGGCACCATTTTCACGTAAGATTTTAAAAACTCACATCTCCAGTTCTACTGAGTGGTTTATTGTTTTGGGGTTGTTTTATGTCTTAACATTTACTCTATTTTTCTAAATTTGTTTGGGATTTTGCTTCAGTCGCCGCCGGCATGACCCTGGCGGGGGAGGGTCGGGGGTTTAATTTAAAATAAAAATTAACTTACCTTTGCCGACCCGGTCCCGCGTCGTCTTCTCTGCAACAGGAAGCAGCTGCAGGCAGCCTCCCTCCCCTCCCCTAAGCCAATCACAACACTGCAATGCCAGCGTTGTGATTGGTCGGGACGGCGCCCAGCCAGGCGCCTATGGGGAGGCCATTTTCTCCATGTAGGCTGCAGGCAGCCTACATGGAGAAAATGGCAGAGTGCGCATGACTGGTTTGGTCGACCCAACAGCGCCCACAACAGTGGGCAAGCCACACCTCCCCTGCCCTCGAGCAGGAACGCTCATCCGCCCGCCCCCAACCAAACCCTTCTGCTTTCTCGCAGTGCGAGAAGCAGAAACATAAATTAGTATTTATAATACTATTTTATGTTTCTGCTTCTCGCACTGCGAGAAAGCAGTGGGGCACCGCTCCTCCGCCCACATGGAGGAGCTGCCCCTGTTTTTCTTGTGTTGTATTTTCACTTTATTACTGTTTGTGTACTGCATAAATACTTTTTTAAGTTAAGCCTGACTGCTTTTGTGCCAAGCAACCAAAGGGTTAAGCACAGGTTCATTTAATGACTTTTGTGGTTCACCCTGACAAGGATTGTGTTTATTGAGTGGGGCTTCCAAACTTCTTAACTCATAACCAAATTTCTTACAAGGAGTTTAGGGGTTGCCTGGAGGAGGGGTTAAAAAGCGGCATTTATAGAGTTTAACACACACTGGGAAATGCAAACCTGTTTGTAAGAGTAATAAAAGGCTGATCTGCTCACACAGATAGAAGGCAACATCACTTTGGTTGGTCTAAGTGTTTATAGTTATAAAATAAATACTGGTAGGCTGGGGAGGGCATAGCAGTTTGGGATGAAAGGTTATATGAAAGAATGGAATAAAAATATCACAATTACTGACAAGAGCATTCTTTTCCTTAAAAGGAACGAGGAAAAACTGCAACAAATTCCAGATTGTGCAATTTAATTTAACATTTCTTCTGGGAACTGATGCTGCTTGTTCTTTGGCTGTTTCGATGCATATGGGACATTCAGCACACCATTTTATCACACCTCTCATCGCTTCCAAAACGCACAGCAACGCCCCCCACCACCCTCACACGGTGTGAAGAGTATGAAAACCACCTTCAAAATAAGCAAATGTGAAGCAAACTGAGGAAGTAACATTTGACAGTAATATGTAAAACACCTTCAAGCATGTGGCCTTCGTCAGAGTGCATAGATGTGCAGTGGATTATGGGGGCAGTGATGGATTTTGCATACTAAATAAAGATGCATCAGTTTCCCTACCGAACATCTTCCTGGTTGCTTGGCAACTCTCTTGAATCGAGAGATAACCATCTCTCACGTCTGTCATGTGCAGCAGCTATCTGTGTTCGTCCTGGGGCATACCATAGCTCCAGAAGCTGAAGTCACACGCAGGTCAAAATTAGGCCCCAGGTGATGAGAGTGTTTCTCAATTGTCATACCAAGTGCGTGGGCCTCTTGCTGTAAGCCTGTCTCTCTGTGATCTGCCATCAATGCTCCCCACCCCTGTCTGCTCAACTCTATCGTCATCTCACGGCTTCAGGGCACTGAAAAACTGGTGGGCAAAAGTGAAGGGACGACCTTACCCCAGCCTCATTCTGAAATAAGCATGTTATTTGCTACGTTCGTACGTTGTACTACATACATTCAGGGTTAATAATGTATCGCTTCTTTTGAATGTTATGTTAATGGATACTTGGTATAGCACAACGACTCGCCCCCGAAGGGGCATCTCGGCGCTGAAGCAACAGACAAAATGAGAAGCAGCCATTAGAACAGCCAGGTCTAAAGATGTTTTTTAAAACATGAGCAATCAGTGCACGCCCGATATCAACAGGAAGTGATCAATGCACAGCGTAAACTATACACAAGTTTTACTGATCAGGACAAACGTTTGCAGACAAGCAGCCCCATTCCAAGTACTGGGGGAAATCTGGTGTCAACGACTGTCCACAAATACCATTACAGCATGGTAACGCGTCGATTTTTGCACAAGATTCAGTGGTTTAGAATATGCAATGGGGAACAATCTGCAGTAACGTTTTTTGTGATTGGAATTACCACACACTATTTCCTTTCGCGCAATTTTTTAGGAAAATTGCGCAGCCAAAAACATGAGATTAAGCACAATTTAGAAGGACCCTGTGGCTGGAAATCAGGTGCACACAACATTTCCACCCAATTTCACAGTTACTGTGACACTTCGAATCAGGCTGAAAACATTTTGTATGGCACCAGAAAACCACCTAGGCCGCCCCGTCTTTAAAAAACTTAATTTTTCTGATTTTGTTTTTGTTCACAGTAACAACTGGAAAAAAATCTTAGCAAAATCAATAGGATTTGGCTGTTAAACCTATTGGCTTTGCCAATGCTTGTTGTGATCCTAGATAGCTGTTGCAAATGTGTGCACATCTGCATCAGCTATCTTTGACTACAGGACAGGATTTTGTTAAATATTACAAAATACATGAACATATGGCCACTGCAGATTTGTGCAAATCTGCGGTGGCCATATTTGAATTAGTTGTACTGTAACAAATCACATTCAAAGATGGCCATTGTGGATGCGTACACATCCAAGTTGGCCATTTCTTAATGGGATTTATTAAAATAAAATTAACCCATCCGGAGATATCTGCCATGCTTGTGTAGGCATGCAGACATACTGGAATAGTCAGAAAACCATTTAAGCTGGCTGCCTGCTGACAGTGTAGAGGGTGGCCCAAACTGTTAAAAAATGAAAAAAGGGGGTAGTCACTAGGGAGCAAAAGGAAACTGGGGGAATGAATGAGAAAAAAAGCGTGATGGGGAGCACTGAGAGCGAGGGGCAAAGTTCCTTCAAAGCACTGCTAAGCAAGGTCTGACATCAGCAGTTGAAGGATATTTCTTCCAACCAGAATTCTGTGAGAGGCTAAAAGATCCCTGGAAGCCAAACACAAAAATATTAAAGAAAAGGCATCAAAACCTGAGCAGCGAGTAAGGCATACAACAACGCCATCCAATCATGAGCAAGGAGCTGGCCAAAAGCCTACTCTAGTACATGTAATGTATTAGAAACACTTCTTCTGGCCAACAGACAGCATAAGCAGTCTGTAGCGGAGACCTAAATAATTCCTATTAACAGAACATAGAAGTAAACAAAAAAATGATTGATGGAATGCTTGAAACAATTTCAGCCACTGGTACTTATTCAGGGGCCGCATCCCATTTGCACACCATGCCACCTCAGTATGGACAAAGCCATATGCAAATCACCCTTGACCCTGCTCTACAATATGAACAATCTAGCCAGAAACGACAGGCCAGGTCCTCCCTGAAACGAAACGTAAGCAACCCAGGACAGTTTTTGCTCTTATTAGAGGTCATCAGCTGGGTACTGGTTGATTCCAGTGGCACAGTGAGCACCGGACCCACGTCTGGGTATAGCCACACCACTTAGAGTGTGATGGATGGAATGCTTGAATTAATCTCAGCCACTGGCAATTACTCGGGATGCACCTCAGTCCATTGTTATTTTGCACACCATTACACCAGTTTGGACCGAGCCATATACAAATCAGTCTTGACCCTGCTCCAACGGGAAACCAAACGCTGCAGTATCAGCAGCAGAATAGGAAAACCAGAATTCCTGGTAGTTCCTTTAAACTGAGCCTGCATTGCTCTAGACCATGGGTACTTACAAACATTGGCCCAGGGGACTTAAAGTACGGTCTGAAGTGTGACAGAGGGCCACACTGATGCCAGCAGGGTGGCGGTAGGGGGTCTGGGTGGGTCAGGGATTGTGAAAGGAGGTCTAAAAACATGTTAAATAAACGGGCAAGCATTTATTTGCAGGTTAATAAATGCTTGCCCGTTTATTTAACATTTTTTCCTAAATATTAGTGCTCAGAAATTGAACAGCATCTCATGCTGCTGTTCACCGGGGGGCAGCATGTAAAGGTCAAGAGGGCCGCAAGCGTCCCTCGGGCCGTACTTTGAGTATCACTGCTCTAGACCAACAGACTGTCAGGAATCGACCGTAGCGGCGCCTACATTGCGTATCTCCGAACTACAACTCCCATGATGCTTGTAATGGGAGGTGGTATTTAGCCAACGTAGCGCATTGGACGATGTGCGTAATTCTGTAATCGACGTGCCTCTCTTTCGGCCGAGGGAGAGAGATTCCGCAGCGGGAAGGAGCCGCTCAGAGATTCCGGTGTTCATGCTCCATGGTCCTGCCAGGGGATAGCGGAGATTGGAGGAACCGTGAGTATTCTGCTTGGGAAGTTGCAGAGAGGTCCGTGAACCTGTCAGTCCTTAAGGACATTTGATTAGCAGCGCTGCTGCTTTGGAGCTTCTAAAGTTTCCCAGATCGGAATGCAGTGGTGAAGTTAACCACGTATTTCTGTGTCTGGAGTGATTTTTAGCATTTGCTATCGCTGCTCGTAAGGATAACAGAGCTCTCATTGATCGTAGACCATAGCGGAACGCAGTGGTGAAAGGAACCACGCGTTTCCGTGTATGGAGTAATACTTTGGGAATCAGGACTCGGGTTACTACTTACCAGAGCGGACTGCGGTGGTGTTTTACCACGCTTTACCGTGTCTGAGGGGAATCAGGAGTCCTCTTGTTTTCTATTTTTCTTTGGAGACATTTTGTACACTGGGAATGGGCAGAGGAATGCCAATGGAACTTAATGCACAACAGGGACAGCGTTGTTAGGGATTCTTGTTCTTGTATTCTGGGACTTGCAGTACTTTCTTGTGTTATATACAAAAACAATGGTATGTATGGGGTATGCCTGGTGATAAATGCTCTGATGACCTGCGGTGCAACAAGGTGTACTAATACCTGTGAGTTCTCTGTTTTAGGTACCATGCATAGCCAGAGCGATGCCCCAATGATTGCAAGGAACAAAGGAACTGCTGTCTGCTAGCAAGGTATAGAAAGGGCCTAGTGAGACTTTATGAGAGTAGTCTTTTTCCTCGCACTGTTTATATCTTTGCCTTTTGTTGTTACAGGATCCTTTCCCCCACTGTTCCTTCACTTTCCCTTCCCTCGCCTGATCGCTCGAACACCCTGTGTTATTAGTAGGGTGTTGGTGGTATCAGGAGGTGGACCCTTACTTGCTGCATCTGGATTCTGCGGAGCGTATCCTGACACAGACAGACTAGCGGACGCTCTGCTCATAGACCGGTCCTTGAAGGCTTGTTTCACTTTTCGACAAAAGCTAATGGTAATTTCATAAATGCCAACATTTCTAAAGAGGAAAGAGGGAGAAAGTGAAAAAAAAATAGTGGGAGTTTATTTTACCCATTTACTAACATTAAAATAGAGCCGATTTTAGGAGGGAGAACCTAAAACAGAGCCATTTTGGCTTTAAAAATCGTGACTTTCCTGCCTGAATCCGGTGATTTGGCTTGTATGCAATTTGGGCTTGTAAATTTACCTACAAGTTTTCGATTTATGAATTTGTTATTGTGTTATACTGCTTAAGAATAAAATACATAAGGTATGTTATCAATATTTATAGAGTGCATGCACACCAACATTTCTTGGTGCTGTAGAGGAAGGCTGAACAAAGCATTTAGTGAGAAATGAGAGTTGGCTAGAAACAATATCAACTGAAATCTACTGATTAAGAAGCAGAGTTTTGTACGAAAAGAAAACAGGGTAGAAAAGGGAATGGATCTCAGAAGGGCAATTGTTCCACTCTTTAGTAGGAGCAACAGAAAAAGCTCTCTCCCCAAAAGAAATTGATCTGGACCTTGGAAATATTAGCAAACACGACTCGGGGATCATAAAATGCACTGAGGTGCAAATGGCTGCACTTTACCTGCCTTTGAGGAAGTAGAGGTATTATAGATTGAGCTGTGTACCACCGCCAGGGTCCTGAACACTACGTTTAATTACTGGGAACCAATGTAGTGTGATCTAAAATGAGAGCTATGATCATGTATTCTGGAGACAGTAACAAGTCTATCTGCCACATTCTGCATCAGCTGTAACCTGTTGAGAAGCATATATGGCAAGCCTACACCGTAGTTGAGTCAGAACTGTACTAAGGCATGGACTACAGGAATACAATATGATGGGTTTTTGCAAGGCAAAAGTTTCAACAAAATATTGACTTACAGAAGAAGCAGTTGCCATTTTCAATACCTGTCTCTCTAAAGAGAGTTTGGCATCTAAGTAAATACCCAGATTGTCAACTACTTTGGAAAAAGAAGGTGGAGGGAACATAGCCTATGGCTCGGAGGAGGGATTCAATATATCTATGGTATTTTTGGTGATAAGGAGTTCAGTCTTTGATGAACTGATCTTCCCCCCAAATAAATGCGAGGACATCCATCACTGAAAAGTGGTCAGACACACATCAGTCAAAATGGACTCTAGTTATTTAGTGGCAAAAGATTTCAAAGCCAATACCCTGCAGTCTGAAAAGGAGAAGGTAACAATGTTGTCAAAGGCTAGTGATGGATCTAAAAGGAAAAGATCCCCAACACCACCACTATAACTATTATTGTAAGTAAAACAGTGCTTTTTCATCTAGTGCATCCTGTGGGCTTAATTATCTCCAGAAGTATAGGTTCAATGATCATGAAGTGTGGTGGACCGAGGGCTCAGTTGCCTAAGGTCCTGCATAGTAGTGACTGCAGCTTCACTTCATGTTATAGATCCATGTTCCACCAAGCCTGCCCTGGTGGGTAAAAAAGGAGCTGCGACAACACAAAACTCTAACAACAAGAGTAGTGGAGGCCATCTCCCATGACTCATCGCCATCTGGTCACCGGAACTCCCATTTTATACCAACATTTCACATTTTAGATGCCTGCGGTTCTCCCAAATGCAATGTACGGATAGTCTTACAGCTCGTGAGCACCATCAGAACTCTACTGCATGCACCCTCATGGGTGGATGTTTGGGTTCTCTGGAAATTATCTGGATAGTGCAGTGCTTTTCTTTCTGCCTTGCCTTTGCATATTCTTCTAGGTTACAGTGTAAGACTGAAGTAGTTTAGGGAGTTGACAGAGCATTCTTATGTCCTTAAAAAACTTAAGTGGGACACTTCTGGAAAAGAAAATATAACTGTTGATTGAGCAGGAGGGGAGCTGGAAATGACAATACTTACCAAGAGGACACATTCAGACCAAAGAAAGCATATGTGTGAATCCCTGGCATAACATTACAAAGCTAACCCATTTCAGGGTACTTGGAAAGATTTATGGTGTGGATTTAGTGCTCCTGAAAAAAGTGTGCTATTTAGAGTGTAGGTGCCTGCAGCCCTCCACTGTAGAGTGGGTGTCTCAATATGAGGGTATCATAGCAAGCTAGGTGAACTGCCGAGAATAGGCACATTATCTGTGTTGGACAACAGGAGTGCCACTTTTAAAATGCATTTTAAGACAGAGACATACTTTGGATCACCAGGAAACGGAAGTACAGATCTGAAATGTCATTAGATGGGAATGACAACCACATCAAAACTCACTTTGGAGGAGCATTTGTAAGAGGTACACTGTGGCGAAAATATCCACAAAGGAGATTAAGATATAAGGAAATACTCCCCACTCAGCCTCACTAGTTTATCTTACTCATACACCAAATTCGTCCATTTTAAGTTTGCTCCATCTCACTTTTGCTATATTTTTCTAATAGCAGTTTCATGCCTTGAATTAGCTCTAGAAAGCAGTAGTGTGCTTTACAAGGAACTTTTTGATTACATATTTAGAATAAGCTAAATGGACCTGCCCGGAATCGCTTGAATTTTGTGGTCAAGTGCCAAGTCAAGATTATAACCCAGGAGTGCAGGTTCCAGGGTCAGTAAATGGACTACTTACTAAATCCCCTCTCTAAATGACTGAGCTGAGATTGTAAAATGAGCACCACAGGTTAGAATCTGCAAGAACCACCTCTCAAATTGGCTCTGCTCCAAAGTTCCTGTTAGGCAAGGTATCTAAAAACTATTACTGAACAAATAATGTTAGTCAAGGTGAATAAAAGAAGGAAACATTTTTCCAGTGTTTGGCACAGGTTGGACGTCCAGCGACAAGATGAGATACGAAAGTAGTGTCCGTGATTTCTGGCATATCTTAACACACAAATTGGGAAACTTTTTAAGATAACTAAATAGCAGACTAAACGTGAGAAAATTTGGGTAGTTGGAACCAGAGACTAAAACTAGCCTAAGCGTTAAGCTTCTCTAAAACTTAGGAAATTAGACTACTTGCCCATAAAGGGAATATTTTAAGGACACAAGCGCAATAATATCGAAATTAAGTTTATACAGAGTAAAGCACGTGCAATGATATGGGTTTCTGTTACCATGCCCTTACTGATTAGAAATCTTCAACCAGTCCAAAATGCAGCAGCCAGATTGATTTTGAATCTTCCTATATTCCACTCGATCTCCTCAGGTATTCGAAAACTACACTGGCTCCCGGTCCAGAGGCAAATCAAATTCAAAGCGCTCTGTGTAGCTCACAAAGAGCTGCATAAGGCAGGACAGGAATCTTTATGGAAACATGTTAACTGGTACACCCCCCAACAGGCACCTCCGTCCGGCTGGTGCAAGAATGGTCGCCACTACTAAATTTAGGAAAGTGAACTGGGGAGGAAGGAGCTTTGTTAATAGCATGGCTAGGCTCTGGAATACTCTCACTCCACATCTTAGAACCATCTACCCCCTGCTCGCCTTCAGGAAAGAGCTAAAGACGTGGTTGTTTAACAACTAACGGTCTCCTTCTCAGCATGTTTCATGTTCAGCAAGCGCCAAGACACCCACGGGCAGACATACGCTATATAAGTCTTTTTAACATAACATGTAACACACAGGTAGTAGCTTAACTTATAAAAGTAGTGATTGAGTAATATATTGGTGGGATTAACCTAAATTGGCAAACAAATACCCACGTGCTCAGGATGATGGAGCTTTACTACCTGCCCTAGTAATAATGGTGCCATAATATTAAGATCCATATTTCCAGAAGGTAAAATGTCTTCATATACCAGCCTGGAAAGACAAGGGAGTAATCTTGGCATGGTACATAAACTGTAATATGGTTATGTAACATAACACCCATGGCGTTTCTGGGAACAGTCGTTTCTGAAGTCTGGTAGAAACTTAGAAATAGGCAGCAAATACGGACAACCAGTTCCGTCAAAACACATTTTTTTATGCTCCCAGCTATCACAATTGTGCAGTGGCGGCTCCTACTGTAGTGTAGCTCCTATTTCCCTAATAGGCTCTGCACATTGGAATAATATCCCCTATAGGTTTGACATAGGACTAAGGTCAGTATGTCCCTATCGAGTATATTAAACTTAATTACTTGTGCCAGCTAGCTCAGAGGCCACTAGAAACTCCTTGACGACAAGAAGGGAGTAGTTTCTGGCAGCCGCAAAACATGACCACTTTGTTTCCCTTTAGAATCAGAACGTGTCCCAGAGTCGTGGAAACAATAGATAACTATTTCACTCAGCTCAATCATGCATGCTTAGTTTTCCTCAAAGTTACACAGAAAGAACAGACGGGCGTTTCAATAAAAGATTTATTGAACAGTCTCGTTTCTGGTGTAAGTAAAATGTGATGTTACGATCACAAGACAGTATGCGAGATAAATAATGTACAGTGTGAGCAGTAGAAATAAATAATACTGCGATAGCATTATCTTTTAGTATATATGCATTTACATAAATGACACAGACTAAAAATGTGAGTACTCATACGATGCGTTTCTAACCTGGTTCTACCCCAATGTACCTAACCTAACCTAGGTGTAGGGAGAAGTAGGAAGTAGGTGAAGTATTCCTTACTATGGTATACTAAGAGTATGTTAAGTCTAGTATGCCAAGAGTCCCTCTAGGTTCTAGTCAGCTCCATACCTGAAGAATGAGAGAGGTAGGAATCTCTTTGCCAGACTCGAACTCCAACACCCCGCAAGGGAAGTCAGATCACTGGAAGCTGGACTCTCTGCGTGCAGGGATGACAGCGTCTTCTCAGTACGTCAGGCCTGGAAACGGGCTCCTCTGAAGTCGAGGTCTCCTCTGATTTACAGAGGCTAGGGAAGGTATATTTATACCTGAGAAGTACCTAAGAATGTTAGCATTGACGTGAGTCGGACAGCGGAAGACGTCATGAATGAACCCCTAAGGAATAATGGTTCATGCATAATATATGAGTCCTTGAAGAAATCAATAGTCCTGGGCTAGGGAAACTCCCGCAGCCTAAGGGTCTGTTCTTCATGAACTCGTTGTGACGTTAGGGTGGACGGATGTCGGAGACCATGCCTGTATTTGGAGTGCACGGTTTAATGCCTAAATAAGGACTGGGATTTTATGCCTATATAAGGGCAGGGCGAATTGTGCCTATATAAGGACATGATACTGGAAAGCCCGTTTATGGACACCCTAAGAGGAATACAACACCCACTCCACTTTCGTGTGTACGATAATACTAAAATGCTAAACCTTTAAAATGCTAAACATTAAATGGAGTACCGTATATTTAAAAAATATTTCTTAAAAGCATTAAAAAACATAGTAAAAAATGCAAAAGGTACTGTACATCTGAAGCAAATGCTTTTCATTTCAGGCATAAAGTTCGAAAATAAATGCAATTGGAATGAAATAAGCAGTAATATTTACATGTGACAGAAAATGATCGATAAGTTGTTCAAAAATCAAAGTCATTTCATGTCATGAAAATTAATGAACTGTTCTAGACACACAAGATGACTAAGTGTCCGTGGAAGTACCGCGAAGTCTGTACTATAAGGCTAGTTCTACTTTAAGCAGATTGAAGTGCCATTTTAGTTTGAAAAATGGGGAAAAAGTTCAATTTTGGTAGAGTTCCAAGTTTTTTGAAAATGAAGGCCAAATTGTTACTGCATCTCTGGAACACTGTATGCTGAATCAGAGTCAGTTTACGGGTCTGGTGTAAACATGAGATCATCTATTTCTATAGACAAAACATCATCCACTGAAGTTGGTGTCAGTTGGAACACCTCGTGTAGTAGATTAATTGCACAGAGATGTGAAGCATCGCTTCCAGCATAGGTTGCCGCAGCAATGTTCGCGACCGTTGTTACCTGTGTGCCTGTAGATCTTTCTCGTACCTCAGCAGCAGCCGGAAGCGTCTGTGAGATCTCAATGAATGCTGACATCAGGATTGGTAGCCTCTGGGGACAACACAGAGCATGGGCCGTTATCGGGACCAGCAAAGTATAGACATCCGTTGGCGTTGCTGATGGAAATGTTAGACAGGTGTCCAACACGCATTCTTCACCGCATAGCAGGCATCGTAGAACAGGTAAGATGCAATCTTGCCAGATTGGTCTGAATGACAGGAACCACGTGGTATTCAGGTCCCGTAGACGAGTCATGCCCAATAGCTGTACTATTCGCTCACGGCACTTTCGTTCAAGGAGAGCTTTCTCCATTTCGCTCGGAGTGATGTCTGCGAATAGGCTGGCCGAAGCGCAATAGCAGGAAGAGAAATAGAATTCCGGCAACAAGTGCTAGAATTAATGGTATGCCACTAAACACCGAATGTGCAAAGTTCGGGATGATTCCGAGTATTGCCTGGAAAGGTGCTAACAGACCGGAGCAGATGCTCTTAAATACATGTACAATTCCGGTTGTATCAGACATGTTAAAGATACGTCCTATCATTTCCACGAAATGTATAGGGCAGTTTGTACGTATTAAAGTCTGTATCTCAGCCGAAGTCCTTGCTACTTGTAGATCATAGGTTTCTTTGGCCGAGGTCAAAGGCACTGTTTGCTGTAAAAGCATGGCTTTCATTCTGCTCAAAGTATCAAATCTTATAAAAGAGACGTTCAGCGAAGGCCATAGAGGCGACTCCCTGACTGTGTCTATTGGGGCAAACAATACTTGCATACAGCAAGTGACCCTGGAGTTGACCGTTACTAGATATGGGATGCCTGGCAACATGCCACAGCAACTCTGATCATTCAACATGAGGTAACTCCCATTAGAAAGTTGTCCAAACGTTGGATTAATCACAGCAGCTGGTGTACCCTGCTGATGGCAAGACAAATTTGCCACAGAACCATTACAAGCCCCGTGTAAAGAAATGTCCTGACATATAAGTGAACCGCTCAGTGCACGTTTACAGTGTGTACCGCTCAAAAACACTTCACGATCCCCACTCCAACATCTATATGTATACGGTAAATCCCAAGATGTCTTAATGTATTCCATACCCAACCTTTCATATTTGCCTGCTTGCATTTGTCTGAGGCAATACTGAAACTGAAAAGTAGTCACAGGTAATGTTATTTTGCCATGAATAAGCCATTCTGTAGCTGGTTTTTCTGCCACTGTGCATGGTAATTTTTCCAGTTTTTCAATGCTCAGCACTGTATACCTTGCTCCTCTTTGTGCCAATTCGATCTGTTTATCTGTTAGATTGCATTCTGCAAACAGAGCTGACGTGTTGATAAAACGCCAAGGCACATAGCCCGCTCGCAAAGATTGCAGCGTCCAGCTTAATAACACAATAGAACGTAATTGAGACTGACCTTGTTGTAACATCGCCAAATCTTGTTCTAGTATGTCGATAGCAGAGGATACAATGCCATCCAATTAATAAATTCTGGAGGACAAAGTTGTTAACCCATTGTCGACCACAGAGAGGGTTTTCTCTAAATTAATACGATCAAGTTCACGTATTCGTTCTGCGGCCTCCATCTGTGACACTTTCCATGCTTCATTATAGGCAGCATAAATGCTGGCATATATGAAACGTTTTTGACGCGGTTTTCTTGGTCCAAGCAAGAATTCCCTAAGGTCTGCGTCTTCTTTAAGTAAGGATAAGTGTTGTTTCACATCCTGCAGTGTAGACGTATGCAGCCAATTGAGGCATAATTTTCCTACACTGTATGTTGTTACTACCCCCGGATGCTGTCTTTGGACGTATCTTGGGTCTGGCCTATTAATAGTAAAGCCCTGAGTTTTATTCAGGAATCTTTCCTGACAGTTATTCGTGTCTGTGGGCCAGATCAACCATTTTTTCCAATCAGGATTAGATCTGTTGAGTTGTAATATATTGTCAACTGTCACCACTGCCTGTGTATCGTTATCACTTGCAGGTGTTGGTACAGAAGGTGTTTTCATCTCTTTGATCTTGGCTAATCCAAGACAAGATGTTTGTTGGATGGTTTCATTCAAGAACATTATTTGTTCAGGGATGATAGAGGCTCTAAATAATGCTTCTATCCCCTGCACTTGCCAATCTTTAGTACCCCAGACGGTTTTTGTGTCTATTGTGTCTTTCCATAAGTCGAAACCCTGTCTAGACAGTTGGGCAATAAATGCTGCAGAGTAAATCTGTTTTGTATTAGTTAACATAATTTTCAGTCCTGTCTTGTTTACATTTCTAAAGTAAAATGCGTTCGGGTCAGATGTATTGTAACCTGAAAAATATGGAAACTTACTAGCAAATGTTTTTTAACTACCTTTCGGAGGTGTAGGACAATGTTCCCATTGGTTAAACAAACACATTTCTTGGATATGCAGATTTATGCAAATAATGATGACCATAGTGGTTATAACAATACAGTTGTTCATAGTCTGATGAACCCTCTAAAAATTCTTTTTTAGAAAATGCAGCAGATTTTTCTAAGTCAAACATTATGTCATTAACCGTCTCAAAGTCCCAATCATCTGAATAGGTACTGGACGTAATTAGATCACTTAGTGAAATTTTAAACAAATGTGGAATGTTCAATTGTTCTGTCGGGCCGAAGATATCAAAATCTGTTTTGTCCCACACTATACCATCCTGTATAGGAACGGCTGTGATGTTCACTGATGACAAGTCTCTTGCTTCACGATGGGAAGATTTATGAGGTTTCAAAAGTACGTTCACATCTTTTCCTTCAGTGTTCACATGGATGTATCTGCCACTTATAAGCACGCTCACAGTTGTAACCAAAGCTAGCCAGAGCAGGAAAACAAATAGTCCAGATATAATCCAGAGTTCAATCCATGGATAAACCAAATAAGTCTTTTTCATAAAGTGAAGAAAGTCTTGTACTTGCTGCTTGAGTTTGAATGATGCTGGCGTCGTTTCAGGTTCACTCGGATCTTCTGAGAACGTATCAAAGTTAATGAAATAGCCAGAAGCAGTTCTGTCAATTGTTGGAATTGCATCAGGATTTGTAGAAATCACAGGAACCAGTTGATCACTTGCTACATTGGTGTAGACAGGTGTATTTGGACGAACTGTTACTTGGTTTTCAAGAGGGATGAGTTCCATTGCATTGTTGCTTAGTCCTTCATCTGTTACAGCTGAATTCTCGATTGTTATCAGTCTTTCAGTCTGAACCTCTTGGATAGTAGCGAGAGGAGTGCGTCTGCTACTAGGTCGGAGTCCACGAGGCCTACTGTTTAGTATTGGCCGACATACTGTGGTTTGATGAGGTCGATGGACACAAATCTTTTCTCCTTTCTTCCAGCAAGGGGCGGCAGAAGTACTGTTCTTGTTCCTTGAACTGCTAGGACAGGTACTGGTTGTCTGTAAGAAGGTCCAAATTCCTTCTTGTCCGCAATTTTTTCTCTGACCAGATCTCAAACTTTTGGAATCCAGACAGGCCTTGCTGGGACCGCCGATTTTTCCCCAGTGGTGGTTGGCTGCAGGAATACGTTGCTTTGTTTCGTTCTTAACTCATTCAGTTCCTGTAAAACAGCCAAACGATCTTTGATATCAAACGGTTTATTTTCCACCACTGTGCCTACGTGTTCAAGGTCTGGTACCCACATTCTTGTCCCAAATAGGACCTCATATGGAGTGACCCCCCCTAGAGAACTTCTTGGCAGATTGTTCAATGAGCGTTGGACCCCATTAAGGTGTTTGACCCACCCATCACCCGAACCTAATACCCTAGCTCAGTGGTTCCCAAACTTTTGGCTCCTGAGGACCCCCACTGAGTCACCACTGGAAGCCGGGGACCCCCAAACAATTTGTAGGATTTAAATTTCGAAAATTAAAACAGTCATTAGAAAAAAATTAACACGTGCACGCAAAAAAAATACTCGCATGACTAGGGATTTTACTATTTTATATTGAAAGAATTTGCAAAAAACTAAAGATTTTAATGGGAAGGTTGGTGCTGCATCTCCGTGACTAACTTTTAAATGGTTGATTTCATTTTGCAGTACGAGGCTCCTGCCAGGGCCAGACTAGAAACCCAAAGCAGACCTGGCAAATGTTTTCAGACCAGATCCTCATACGTTGCACACCAAGTGCAGTGAGTGAGCCTGACCATTACAAAGGGGGCTTTGGGAGGCTCCCCCCCCCCCAAGAAAATGTAGGAAACAATGGTGCATTCTACAACACATTTATCATTATATATTGAATTGTATTAGCTTTTAAAGAAATGATAATGATGACCTTACTATGCACCAAGATACGACAATCTTTGTTGGGGTTCTTCAATGATTCCCTTATTATCACCCTCCAACAGTGCCTCTCATCTCTCCATAGCCCCTCTGTCACATGTATTTCATTTGTTTTATAGCATCTCTCATACCATTGTAGGATGTCAGAGCACTTTACATCACACACATATAGAGACAATGAATCATACGTGTAAATCAGTTTACAGAAAAGGTTACATAAGGCAAAGGGGGTGTAGGATTCATGTCATTCATACCGGTAGACTTTTTTAAAGAGTGCTTGGTCTGGAGAAGCACAAACTCAGGTTTCAGAACATAACAGTGGTTAGCATTGACTTTAACAATAAAAATGTATTTCCACCCCAATAAACCTTTTTAGCAGCATCAGGATAATGAAAGACTGGGAAAAAACATAAGTAACTAACTTGTACCATGCAGTTTGCATGCAGCTCTGATGCCAGTTTAAAGCTCACGGCGCTAGATTAAGATTGTCACTTATGAACTGCACAGTTAAAAAGAGAATCTCTAACAAAAGCAGTAATCCACTGACTTGTGCACATTAAATAATGTTTTTTAAAATGCATGGTACACGTTCTTTGAGATAGGCATATTAACCCTTTGTGCTACATTAGATAAGTCAAAGCTGCACTGGACAAAACTCATCTCTCTCCAGCAGGTACATTAATCACAGGCGTTATCTTGACACTTTTATTGTTGCTCGAAAACTGCTTATTATACAAGGAACTTTGCAGTGCTTTAAAAACTGCTGCCTGAGGACCCCCTGGGAATGTGTCACGGACCCCTGGTGGTCCGCGGACCACAGTTTGGGAAACACTGCCCTAGCTGTTATAGACTGCTTTATGTCCCGGTTTTTCCTTTCCACAACCGAATTTCCCTCAGGATGGAATGGAGAGGAGTACCGCAATGCAACGCCCAGACTGGCCATGGCTTCTTTGTAAGCCCGAGAGCTAAACGCAGGACCCTGGTCAGAATGTAGCGTGCCTATTGCGTATGTGCCGATAAAGACTCGCAAATCTTTTATAACAGTTCGAGCGTCAGCCGAGCGCTGAGGCCATATCCATAGGAACCTAGAGCATGAATCCACTGCAACCATGATATATTTATAATTACCGTCCCTTTGCAAGGGACCGCATTGGTCCAGGTAAACACAAGCTAATGGTTTGTCTGAAATTAACAGGGGTGTCTGCGCAGGACGTTTCACTGTTGAGACTTTCATCTGTTGGCAAATATCACATTCTAAAACATAGTTTTTAGTTTGTTTCCGAATGCCAGGCCACCAATATCTTTGCTTGAGTAAAGATACTGTCGCTGAAACACCTGCATGGGCAGAAGCTATCCCTTCGTGTGCTGCTAGGAATAGTCCTAATCTGCGTTCCTTGTTTGGGATTACCCTATCCCCCACTCCAGGGATTCGAGCAAAAGGAACGTTGTTCGCATCAATTACATAAGAGTACTTGAGTGGAATTTTTTTGGGTAACGCTGCACTGCTGCCCTTGCTTGAAGCATTGACAGCCACATTATCTCACCATCTATTTTTGTTTTTGAACGAGTGATCGCAACTACGGAAGCCGTCTGAACAGCCCCCTTTGCGGCTTCATCAGCCAATGAATTCCCTGCAACGTGAACGCCATCACGTTGATGACTCAGTGTGTGGATCACGTGAGCCTTTGGTAGTTCGTTTTTCAACTGAACTACTTGTTCCCAAAGCATTTTATGCTTTATTGTGCCACCTTTCGCAACTTTGAAACCATTTTCAAGCCAGTTTTGTATATATTCATTATACGACTGAACACAGTAAAAGGAATCGCACACTATTAGTGTGGGGAATTCTCGATCTGTACTTTCAAGTGCCAGTTTGAATGCTTGTAGTTCAGCTCGCTGAGCTGTACAATCTCCTAGAGATTGAGTTTTTGTGACCATGGGTCTGAAGATGCCATTTCGCATGCGACCTTTAACGATCGCACATGCTGCACTGTAAGCTTGCTTACTCCCTGTTGCGGGCTGTGCGGATCCGTCAGTGTAAATTATGAATTCGTACTGATCAAGAGGCAGAATCTCAGTGGGCCGAGGACATTCTTGTTCATATTGCAGGAATGCTTGTGTTTTTAAATCTGGATCAAAAACATATTCAACATCTGTTGCAGCAAGAGAATTAACCCACTGTATCCATCTTGGATGTAATGCTTTAGCATTTGGAATGCTTGCTTTTGTGACCGCTTCTAAAGCTGGTACCGGGGTTACGACAATAATGCATTTCCCTTGGGCTAAGGCTCTTTCTTTTGCTACAGCGGTTTGAACTGCTGTCAGAATTTTTTCAGTTGAACTGAAGCGCATTTCCGCTTGTGTGTACAAATGAGATTTGTATGCGATTGGTATTTTCTCACCCTCATTGAAGGTTAAGTAGGTGAATCCGCATTGACCCGAAATTATTCGGATTACCAAATTTCGTTGACTTACGCGTGTTTGTAAGTGATTTGTTGCTAACATGTTAGCCTGGAGTGAACGCAAGATTTCTGTGTGTTCATTTGTCCAATTTTTGATTGAAAAATCAGGTTTGATTAATGCGTAGAGAGGTTTAACCCTTTCTGCGTAATTTAGAATGTATGTTCTTCCAAAATTTAGGAAACCCAGGATGGATTGTAAGTTTTTAGCGTTTTTGGAGGTTGGAGCAGCGCACATTTCTCTAGAAAGTTAGCTGCCAAGCTCTTGCCTTCACTTGAAAGCTCATATCCTAAAAATAGGACATTGAGATGGGCAATTCGGGACTTTTTAAAGTTGAACTTGTAGCCCTCAGAGGCGAAACCCAGTATAATGGTGCTCACCCTGTTCAAGTGTTTTTCCAGATCATCGTCTGTCAGATAGATGTCATCGACATAGGACAATGCCTCATTGTCATAAATTTGTAGTAACTCCGTTACCCTCGCTGAGAATAACCCTGGGCTGTTCTTGAACCCTTGTGGGAGTCGACAAAAGTGACGTTGGGTCCCCATTATGGAGAATGCTGCTAAGTACCTGCTTTCAGGTGCTATGTTTTGACAAAAGAAACCATTTGAGATGTCTAATGTTGTTTTATATTTTTTACACACAATGTTATTCATTAATGCTGTGCTATGTGCATTTTGCACTGCAAAAGTTTTAGAACAAGTGTTTAGGTGTCTGTAATCCAAAACTAGACGATATGTATTGTCTGGTTTGGAGACAGGAAACAAAGGATTGTTCATTGAGGAGGTGCATGTTTCAATCACCCCTTGATATTCAAGTTGATCTAAGATCTCCCTGACTGGTTTCTTAGCTTCTTGCTTTATTGGATACTGCCTTTGTGCAGTTGGTTCATGTTTCAGATGTATTTTATGGTGAGGTGAATCCTCATCCCATCCTACATGATTTTTATATAATGCTGGGGCCTGGGCCACTGCCCATTTCCTGGCATATGTATATTTTAGGTGTATTGGAATATGGTTGGAGAAGGCAGGCATAATAATGTCCTCGCCATGTGGGCACTCTCTGACAAATTGTGGTGGCCAGTCTTTTTCTGCTAGAAGTATGTCATAGCTCCTTGATAGTCTTTCCCAAAAAAGTGCTTTCACCTGTCTAGGTTTGTCTCCCTCCATCCGGAGTGTTATTTCATATAACTTTTGTGGAGTACTAACCCTGGTGTCTACAGTCTCAACTGTAATGTACTCATTCAAGTCCACTATCTCCAGAAGTTCCTTCAGGTTCTGGCGAGCTATTGTGACTTCTGCTGCACTGTCCAGCATTGTCTGAGCCCATTCTCCGTTCTTGAGTTGTGTTCTCAGTATTCTCGGCATGTCTGACCTTCAGACCTGCTACTTTCTTTTGGAGAATTGAGGTTTTGCTTTAGTTTTTGGAGCGTGTTTTTCGTCTTTCGATTTCACGCGTTCTTCTCTATGTTCTGATCGTCCTCTTCTTTCTGAAGTCTGTGATGAGATCTGAAAGGGACGAGAGGAACGTGTATCAGTATCTTGATACCTGTCAGGCTTTCTCAAATTATTCCTATTCCTGAGGTTATACCTCCTTTCAGAGGGCTCCTTTTGAGGAGACCTACCTCGGGATTGAGAACGTTTCTCATTTGAATTTTGTTTATTAGTATCCCACCTCTTTTTAGAAGATGTAGGAGTTTGTTTAATTGAGTCCTTCTCAGGACTTTCATATAGCTTCGGCTTCACTGGTCTTCCACCCAAACTATCTCTGCCCAATTCTGCATAAGATTGTTCTATTATTCTGGGTAGCTCAGTTTGATGTTCTGTAACATCGAATTCCCTTAATTTTTGGCGGATCGCCACTGCTGCTGCCTCCCCTTTAATATTAGATAATATTATTGTTGAGACCTGGTCGAAATTTTTCAGTAATTTCATACCTAAATTTAGAGCAGGCTCTGCCCCGTATTCGTTTTGAATTTGTTTCAGGACATCAGTTATTACCGCAATTGACGGAATGCCATGTGTTTTAGTATAGATGGCAGCAAAGACTGAGCCCCAAGTGGTGCAGTGTGGTGTGATCCCCATCGGTAAACTGATTGTCAGTATTCTGTGTTTCTCATACGGGCTAGTATTTGGAAATACTGCTTCGATTTGAGTAATTTTTTGAGCTATCCAAAATGGAATATGCTCACGTTTAGTGGGCATTTTACCCATGACTGCGTATAGAGTCTGTGGTGTAATTTTTAGTGTATTCCCCTGTTGAGGAGTTTGATTAGGAAGTGTTAATGGTGGTTGGACTGTGAAAGTCCTCATGACATATTGGACCAATTGTCTGTAGATTTTTATTAACTCTGTGAGTTGAGTAAGTAATTCCTCGTCTGACATTTCTTCAATGTCAGGATGAGGTGTGTAGCCGGCTAGAATCGGCCATGTTGCTCCTGGTCTACCTAGTGGACCGAGCCTGGTAATGTTTCTGTGATGTTTTAGGGCGCCTTTAAACCAGAGCTGATGCTCCTGGTATGTTAATGGAATTTCAATATCCTCGAAAGGAATGTATTCCTCTGGTGGATCATCTTCTTTGTAGAAGTGAAACATGTGTGTTACTGGATTGGATTCAGGAAATATTACCCATGAATAGAATACCTCTGTCTGAAAGGATTCGTGTGCCTCTATCACGAAAACTGCTCTACCTCCTCTTGGTGGTAGGCCATGTTTTATGAGTTTTAGAGTGATGGCTCTTCTTAAGTTTGGAGTGATGTCTATAACACCCTCCTCGGTTTCAATAAAACCTGTAATGTTATAAGCTGTTACAGCTGGCTGATCCGCAGCTCCACCGTTTCCGGTCTCAGTGTCGGAGTCAGGCATTTTGTTGTTTGAAAAATGTAGAACAAGTTTCAAGGAAAAAAAGATGAGGTGCACAATATTTTTGGAACACTGTATCCTTCAACGTTGAGCAAACCAAACAGCTAATATATAGGGTACTGCCCTATGTAGCCGTGGTGGATACTTAACCCTGCCCACTCCAGACGTCTTTTGGAGTATATGGGTAGGGGTCTCTGAGAGAAAAAGCACGGCTGAGTTACTCAGTATCTAACGTTGAATTACCGCCTTACCAAACCGTTGGGCGCCATGTAGTGTAGCTCCTATTTCCCCAATAGGCTCTGCGCATTGGAATAATATCCCCTATAGGTTTGACATAGGACTACGGTCAGTATGTCGCAATCGAGTATATTAAACTTAATTACTTGTGCCAGCTAGCTCAGAGGCCACTAGAAACTCCTTGACGACAAGAAGGGAGTAGTTTCTGGCAGCCGCAAAACATGACCACTTTGTTTCCCTTTAGAATCAGAACGTGTCCCAGAGTCGTGGAAACAATAGATAACTATTTCACTCAGCTCAATCGTGCATGCTTAGTTTTCCTCAAAGTTACACAGAAAGAACAGACGGGCGTTTCAATAAAAGATTTATTGAACAGTCTTGTTTCTGGTGTAAGTAAAATGTGCTGTTACGATCACAAGACAGTATGCGAGATAAATAATGTACAGTGTGAGCAGTAGAAATAAATAATACTGCGATAGCATTATCTTTTAGTATATATGCATTTACATAAATGACACAGACTAAAAATGCGAGTACTCATACGATGCATTTCTAACCTGGTTCTACCCCAATGTACCTAACCTAACCTAGGTGTAGGGAGAGGTATGAAGTAGGTGAAGTATTCCTTACTATGGTATACTAAGAGTATGTTAAGTCTAGTATGCCAAGAGTCCCTCTAGGTTCTAGTCAGCTCCATACCTGAAGAATGAGAGAGGTAGGAATCTCTTTGCCAGACTCGAACTCCAACACCCCGCAAGGGAAGTCAGATCACTGGAAGCTGGACTCTCTGCGTGCAGGGATGACAGCGTCTTCTCAGTGCGTCAGGCCTGGAAACGGGCTCCTCTGAAGTCGAGGTCTCCTCTGATTTACAGGGGCTAGGGAAGGTATATTTATACCTGAGAAGTACCTAAGAATGTTAGCATTGACGTGAGTCGGACAGCGGAAGGCGTCATGAATGAACCCCTAAGGAATAATGGTTCATGCATAATATATGAGTCCTTGAAGAAATCAATAGTCCTGGGCTAGGGAAACTCCCGCAGCCTAAGGGTCTGTTCTTCATGAACTCGTTGTGACGTTAGGGTGGACGGATGTCGGAGACCATGCCTGTATTTGGAGTGCACGGTTTAATGCCTAAATAAGGACTGGGATTTTATGCCTATTTAAGGGCAGGGCGAATTGTGCCTATATAAGGACATGATACTGGAAAGCCCGTTTATGGACACCCTAAGAGGAATACAACACTACACTAAGGTGGAGGAGCGTCGCCTCACTGCTTCAAAGGAAAAATACAATGATAATAACGTCTCATTTTTATCATTGTATTTTTCCTATGGAAGTCAGTGGCTTGCGGAGCGGGGCTCGGCAGCACAGGGGGAGGAGTGGTTTGCACGCCCTAAGTGCGCATGACTGCTTGGCCTGCCCTCTGGGGCCGGCCAAGCAGTCATGCGCACTTTGCATGTTCCCCACCAGGCTGCATTACACAACCTGGTGAGGAGCATGCAAAGCCTCTCTGTACCCGTCTGAGTGCCGAACCACGGTGCTCAGACCAATCACAACGCTGCATTGCAGTGTTGTGATTGGCTCAGGAGAGCCTGCTGCCCGGGTGCTTCCTGCTGCTACTGCCGGCCAGGACTGGGACTGGAAGATGAAGAGGACGGAGGAGAGGCAGCCATACGTCCGTTTCAGGAAAGTCCTTTTCATTTTTTCCCCTACCCCACCCACCTCATCACCCCCGTCCGGTAGCAGTCGCTACTGCAATTGTGGGGTATAAGTTTGAACTTTTTGAACAACAAAGGGGCCGATTTAAACTTTGATTCTCAACTTCCCATAATTAACAGCAGTGTCTCTACACAGCTGTTTCTAAGGGGCATGCAGTATGGTTCATCATACTGTGAGAATGGAAATCCAAAGACGCACAAATCTTGACAAGTAGAAACGTCAGATGTAGCGAATAGAAAATTAGCTTCAAATAAATCATCTTGAAACAAAAATAGGACAAGTTGTGGATCTAAGTTTCAAAGCTCTTAACCCTGTTGGCAGGAGAAGACCATTTCATGTTGAGAATTCATCTTGTTGACTTGCAGGGTGGACGTTTTCTTTCCCATATATAAGAGACCCTCAAAAGAGCATTCATTATGTAGTAAATATCTCTGCAGAGGGATCAACAGATCTTGGTCCTTTATTTGGCTAGTCCTCATTGTGGGCTATCAACATTATATTCATAAGCTAGCATCTTCAGACATAGTTGAACGTTTAAATGGGGCCAGAAAAGAGTCACAGAGGTCTTAATCGGTCTCCAGCGTTATGGTTGCTCTCAAAGTACCTGCTATTCTTTGTCTGCCTTTTGTTTACAAAAAAATCAGTTTTGGTCTCCACCTGCTGCTGCCATAGAGGCACTGCAAATTCCGTCTTAAATATTTTGTGATTTGCTAAGAAATATTCAACAGTAGAACTTTAAGGAGTGACAGCGTCAGTGCTTCAGGGGATTCACACTCCCAAAGTCAGGGGTTTTCTGGGCCCAGAAATAGCAATTTACGAATACAAGGTGCAGGTATGAATGCGCAGGAATTCAATCGTAATTGTGGGAATTTCTAATTGGGCAGCTGGAAAACCTGTAGGTTTGTTAGTATACGCTTACCTCTTTTAGACAGTTTCCCAACCTGGACACACCATACAAAAGTAGTCATACGAAAGACAGGATGGGAAAGAAAATTTATATCCTGATTTATAATGTGGGGCGCAAGGGAAATTAGGGAAAGAGTTTGCTCTGGAGGAAGAAATTTCACCACTGTGAAAAAATGTTCATGTGCTAATGCGCATTTACAGAAGAATTTTCCCCATTGCACAAGCATACATTTTAAGCATTGGACTAGTGTAGGAAATCTAG
The DNA here is from genome assembly GCA_963921515.1 of Calotriton arnoldi. Taxonomy (NCBI): domain Eukaryota; kingdom Metazoa; phylum Chordata; class Amphibia; order Caudata; family Salamandridae; genus Calotriton; species Calotriton arnoldi. Next base: position 237,198 of record CAWUFW010002336.1, read on the forward strand.
GACTACTGCACATTCCCTGAAGCATTTCTGGGATTCCTTGTGCATCCCTAAAATATTGGAAATTTACTCCAACATTGCATTAACCTAAAGGAGCAGATGTACGATTCTGAAACCTAGGGTTTTGTGAATCGGGCTCAATTATATGTGAGAGCATCACGATGGGAAACCTCGGATATGGCACTAGCATTTTTGTTTTCTATGTGACAAAGACAACTCATTTTAATACTTGGATATGTCAAGAATGGATTGCTTCCATGCACACTCAGCATTAACAGTCCCTCTAGGTATGGAAAATACAGTATATACTAGCAGCCTGTACGAAATGCATATACCCCCAGTCAATAAAAGTGCTAGCGTTAGCTGCTGTTGTTTGCCTCCATTTAACTTTAGTGAGAGTGCGAAACCGACAGGGACATTATGTGTATCTGCCTGTGTTGGATGAAAGTAGGGCATGGGTGCTGATGGCATTATTGCTTGCACACTGTTGGAGTTAACTGGGAGTTAGCAGCTTCTAACCCCCCCACCCCCCACCTGTTATTATCTGCTCCCACCAAAAAGTGAATTGTGAGCAAATAACAGCATTTAACGCCCTACCCTGAGGGTATTAATCACTCTCCACATCCTGAGCAGAGTTCAATAATATTAGTTAAGTAAAGGAAGGCTTAGTTCACAATAGTTTGTTAGAATGGTTTACACTTTTCACACAATCTTCATTATATCTTCTCATTTGAAACATATATAACTGTTGCCTTGTCCAAGAAGAAACACAAATACGGTCTCTTAATACTTGAACTGACTGAACAGTAAGAAGCATAATTTAGAGATTGGCATTTGTACCTGTATTTTTACCTTTGCAACCTGTAAGCCTGTCTATGCGACCTATAGGATTTCATTGGGGTCAAAGGTTAAGTGAAAACTTTAAGGGATTCCGAGGATATAAGAGGAGTGATTTTACTTCTGATGCACCAATGACTTAAGTCAAATCCAGTGTTCATAGTGAAGGGAACAACAATTGCCAGGGAAGCAAATAACCTTAAAGGAAGACAAGAAAAAATATTATATTTGACAAAGAACTCCCTTAAACCCGGAATGGAACCAGCCTCGCATGGATCACATCTCATTCGCTATAGAATTAAAACATTGTAGGGAGGGTGAAACAACCTCAAAGGCGAATCTACGACAGCCAAACAGAACCTCATTAAAAATGTGTGTCTGGTGTAGTAAACCTGAAAAGAAGCAAATTAATATAAATGTTTTTTCATGTATTTTAAAAAGGTGTCTAGCAAGCCAGAGTACTTAGTGGGATAGTGGTCACCTGTTCCCAAATGTAATTGAGATCAATATGACTCACCCATACAAAAAAAGGGTTCATGTTTTAGTATAAGTCACTGTAAGCTTAAAGGATCATTTCAAAACCGACATTTCGAGCTGAGAACCACCCTCAAGGTCACTTAACTACCCTTAGAACGTTGTGGACGCAAAAGGTCTTGTTTGCCACTCTGACCCTACGGAAAGTAACTGACGTTTATTTCTCTTATGACATAGCCTTTCAGATGGTGCATAGAACAATTGGGGACAAAATAGGCAGGGGCATCTTAAGGTTTTTTTCGGGGCCTGCGCTAAATGTATTTTGGGGGCCTCTGTTTGGAACAGCTTTGAATTTATGATCTAACTTTCAGCTCTTTCATGCCCTCTTTGGCCAGGTCCCTGACAGTGCACAGGAACACTCGTCCAAATTCTAAATATATTTACATCTAATATTCAGGGATAGTTATGTGTGTTTAAATATTGTTAACAACAGCAGCTCACCAACATTACTGCAAATAATCTCTGTGACACCCATTTCCCATTTCTCATACTTGAGGCCGTTTTGCTCTAAAAAAAGCTTTTCTATGGATGTTGCATGAAACAAACATTTCTCTGCAAAATGTCTGTACTGAACTCACACATCACTTACATTAAAAATAAATTAAAGGGAAACAGTATTTACAACAATCTGTTTAAGAAATATTCAAGGTCATTAGGGCAAGATTCTGCAAAACAGAGCTGGCTCTGTCAGGGGGCCCCTGAAAGGCTGGGGCCCTGGGCCGGAGCCCACTTTGTCAATCCATTAAAAAGTCTCTGAAAATAGGACTGAAGAATGAGAATCAGAATATATATTTGGAACCAGTGAACACCAAAACCATATAAAGCTGGTTGCTAAGGATCAGACAGGAGTTAACATGCATATGTATGAATAGCTTATTCAGATCTTTCAAATATAAAGTACATATTGCATGAAACACAAAAGATTTTACTATGAACAACAAATCAGTAATTAAGTATGATAAGTGCATATTTTTTCAAACAATTAATAAAACAGATTTTTTACAAACTAAGAACAAAACGGAACTAGAGGGTTCATGTAAGACAAGAATTTGTTAAGTCTTAGGGGCTGATTACGATGGCGGGCGGACTTGGTCCGCCCGCCATCGTAGCGGTGTTTGGGACCGTCCGTCATGCATGCGGCGGTCCCGCCAACCCGATTAGGATGGGACCGCCACCGCTGCGGTCAGATTCCGCACCGTTAACATTGCGGCGGTGGCTGCTGACACCAGCACCGCCGCGATGTCGAAAAGAGCATGTTGTGCATTTCACTGCACTACGTGGCAGGCACTACGCTGTGCCTGCCACATGGTGCAGTGAAATGCAGGGGGGTACCATGGGTACCCCCCAGTGCACCCACACCTCCCCCCAACACAAGGGGGGCCCGCAACTGGCCCCCGAAACCAATCCCCGCCAGCCTTTCAATGGCGGGTCACCCGCCACGGAAAGGCTGGCTTCTGCCTGCATCGTAATTCGGCGGACGGAGCCTGCTTGGCTCCGCCACCATTGTGAGCATGCTGACCGCTCCGCCAGACAATCGTAACGATTGCCTGTGGCGGTTCCGTGGCGGACGGGCTTTGCCTCCGCCGCGGTCTGGATCCCATCGTAATATGGCGGTCGGAGAATCGCGGTCCGCAGGGCCGGCAGACCTCACCGCCGGCCCGGCAGTGGCGAACGTTCCGCCATATTAATCAGCCCCCTAGTTCTCCTTCAAGCTAGTTAACACAGGGAATCTTGTGTAGAAGCTGATCCTGAGAATAGTCAACAGAATGCAAAATGGGTTCTCCTAAAATTGCTTTCATATTGAAATTCTCAAAGTAGGAGCTGGGCTCACTGCAGCACTTGAACTGTGTTCTTTACTAAGACCTCCGTCTCATTTTTTGTTTCGTTTTCTTAATTTTTACTCTCTAAATTCTTTTCTTGTGCCATTTTGCACTTATAATGCCGAAGTTGCAACGAACAATTTTGTATACAAACCTAATAGATCGAATGTTAAACATTTTGTATTTTCTTTTAGATTAATTATTTCCTGTGAGGAGTGAGACCCGACCTGGTTATCCCATGTACTCCACTTGCCGCAGACTGTTGGGACTGACATCCCGAAACGACCAGGAAAGCAAGAGTTAACCTCCCCTGACGCGTTTCATGTGCAGGAAGAGGACCGGTCTTTGGAGGGACAGAGGCCAATGGGAACAGAGGAAGGCAGGGCCACCACTTCGTAAGGAGGACCTTGCAGACCCGGAAGACGCGGAACTCCACGAGGAGAGAAGGAGCCAAGCTGAAGCATTGAGGGAAGACGCCACGTCAGAGGAAAAAAAGGACCGAAGTGCAAGTTGTGAGGAAGGCAAGCCAGCAGAAGTGGGGGGGAATCCAGCAAATACGGTATGCCGAAACGACGAAGCAGACAACACCCTCGAGACCTGGTACGAGGACTGGTGGACGCCCCCGAAGGACGTGTTGCGGTACGTGAATCGGGGAAGGGAGAGGAGGGAAGCACCGAGGGCACTGAAGAGCTCCATAACGGCTGTCCACCACTGAGCACTTCCCTTGGCAACAAAACCACCCGCACGAACACCCCCACCGCGTTATAGTGTGTGAATGCCTGGAGAAACAAGCATTTGCAATGCAATCGGTCTCGCCTTTGGGACTTTATATGTATTTAGCTATGCAGCACATTAGCCTGGGTGCTGAAACATCTACTGTTCTTTAACATGGAGGGAAAGTAAGCACCAAACTGGGTAACATGCCAGGTATGGGAACACATGGAGAGAAATATTGCCTTTCAGTGGGAAATGGTATAGTCCAAAACTCTGTTTTTAATATAAAATCGGGACCTTCGGTAGTCATATCACTGAAAATACAAGATTTGAAAAATATATTAATGTCTCCGGGTGCTCGCGGAAGACATGATGCAGGGTTAAATTATTTATGGCCCAGTACCTTCAAAATAGTCTGTCAGATGCTGTCATTTAGTCAGGGCTTTAAGCTGTGAAATTTATATAATGTACAAAGATACCTGTGCACATGGATGCCTGAAGGGTTTGGGGGCTGTAAGAAGCCATATATTATGGCTCACTCATGTGCAATACACGCGGATAAGAATATTAGCATTGTTTAAAGCTTTATTGCAAAACTTTGTCCTTTTTTTTAAAAAAAAGAAGAAAAAACTGTCCTTTTTAACATTCTGCATAGGTACCAGCCTGACACTTTAATACTACGTATTTCTATTTATTTTCCCGTGTTCAATCTTCCATAGAGACAGAACTAGATGGTTTTCTACCTGCATATTAAGAAAATAAAAACTGGGAGCCATTTTAAAAGATAGTGTCTACCAAGTGATCTTGCATTTCTATTATGCTTTTTACTTTTTTTAATTGCAGATCATTGCACAACACAGGTTTGAGTACTTAGCTAGATCACCAATTACGGATGCATGCGTATATAAATATGAGCATAGATTAAGTATGAAAGGCCATGCACGTTTGGGTTACCAACGTTCCGAACGTGAGCATGCACATAAAAACTCCAGATAATCGAATTAGCTTCAACTGCATTTGAATAAGCCTGACCACGACTTGAACTTCCTATAGCATGGGGCTGTAAACAGTGACATAACTACCATCTTCCTGCTAAACTCGTGGTCTTTCCTTTGAAAGTCGCGAGAAGCAAAATGAATTTGCATATTGGAGGTTGGTTAAAAAGACATAAGTACACGAAGGAACGAAAGCTGTCTGTTGCATTCTGTTACATAGCTAACAATGTTGATGCAACATTCTCGTTCTACAGAATGTGTAGATTTGAAAGGCTGTCATGGGCACTATTAAATCAGTTTTGAAACAAAACAGGCAATTTGATTGCAGTTAACTTAAAGATAGGCCATTGAAAACACATGCGATTTTCTGGTCCGGGAACAATCGTTAAAAACCTACAGTCCGATGGAAAAGTATGAGAGTTTAGTCTTAGTTTTCATTTCAATGCGTTTAGTACATGGTGAACACAGGTTGCATCGCTGTATATGTATCAGGTAGTGCGCTTCTCAAGAAGACCGACACTTGTTTTGCATAAGAGAAAGGCGCCCTGTCTGTCACTCTGACAAAACGAGAAGCCATAAAAGTTGAACAAATGAGCACTCATGGCATCCAGCCGGGTGGAGAGCTAAGTGCCAGCATTTCCAAAGGCTGCTAAATCGCCGGTTAACCTTGCATACGAAGGGTAATGTTACGGCTTCAAGAGATACACAGTGCAGTGATCACAGTATATCAGGAGCAGGGACCTGTGTGAGGTAACAAAAATGCCTTGTTACCTTTTAGGGGGAGGGGAGGTAGGGTGGCAGACGGCTGCGGCCTGGTAGCCTTAAGTATGCTCCCGTCCAACCCAGCATCCTCGTGAATTTCCATGTAAGAAACGGGCATGCTCTCACACCTCCCGCCTCTGTAACTACCTTGAGTTCACATTCCCACTATCAAAGCACCGCGATCGCCCGCCTGTGAAGCCTGTACTGAAAGCTACCGAGGCAGACGGCAGTGGGCACTGCGCTCAGGACCCTTTCTACCTCACTGGAGACGTAAGGGCGGACCTTGCACTACACAGCTCTCGTTGGGCTCGCATCGCACCAGTAAATTTAGACGCCATCTTGCAGTGACAGTCACTTTCCTGTTGATGCACAGTTAACCCTTCAGTACTCAATAAACTATAACACTTGAATTTTTTTTATATCAAATGCATTACTGTTTCCGAAAAAACAATAAATGTACAACACTGTAATGTAAAATAAGCTGTTGAGCTCTTACATGATAGTAAAACTCCGACCACACATTCAGTACACATAAATTTAAAGCTTCTGTCATTGCATCCAGTCCAGATATATAATACAACAAGTAACTAGTCAGCACTATTGGCTTTGTCAATGGTTGTAAGTTGCATAAGATAAATAAGCAACAACTATGGCTTCGTTGTATAGAATATTGAAAATGCTTCACTTCTGAAATGATGAGACTGTGAAAGAACTTTAACGAGTCCTTTCTGAAGTTACCTCAAAGGCAGTGAAGGGTAGCTTTGCAGCAGAGCTAAGGTATATTTATTTTACCAAGGGTGCGAGCAAATATGGAGAGCCCGCCTGAGCAGCTGCTTTTTAGAAACACCGGCAGGACCCGGCCCACTTAAAGCCCAGGCTAAATGCAAATGTCAAACACTAAATAAATGACTGCACACAAAGAAAGTTCATATTTATCAACTCCCAGGTGAAAAGGTGCTTGTTTGCAGGTACACTTTGCTCTTGTTGAATTAGTTGGTGGCTGAAAGTAGTGCGGGTCTAACCGGATGGAATACCTGGTCAATCCCACTGCACTGATGCGCAGGGTGGCTTGGGGCATTACGGAGTGGGGTGGGGGGTAATATTCTCGCAGCATTGATTATATAATATGAGACTCACAATCAAGTTACTTATATGGGATACTTTTGAGGTGAACGGCATCAGTCCATTTGTAATGTGCCGCGTTACAAGGCAACAGCTGGTGGCAAAAAGCGCTAAAAAGAAAAACATTTTTGTTATAATACGGTACACGTTGACTTAGATGTCTACTCTGGACCCAGGAGGCTCGATCAGCATTTTCACTTGGCAACATTAAGTGATCGTGGGCAAATCTCTTCATTCGTTGTGGTTCACGTCCTTCCTCTGCCCACACAGAGAGCACTTAGAAACAGGCAGCAACTTAGCATCAAGCGCTTTATTACAGAAAAACTGGATATTTTCGCAGTCAGGAGGCATTACTCAATTGCAGTGTGCAATAAGAGAGTGCAGTGCACGGAACATACTGTTTCTGGTGTTTAAAAGGCAGTAAGGCTTGGGGGCAACCGTTTACCTAGATATTGGCCGATGTCACTTTTATTTGTGTTTCGAGTACCCACGGAGACCTGCGAGAGTAGTGTGGGGCACCTGGCAGCGGATGGCGGTTCTAACGCAGAGCCGTACCTCGGCGCTCTAGGTCTCGATGACTAGCTAAGTCGTGTCTAGGCGCTAGAGCAGACCTTGCGTGCTGTGCCCCGCTCCTTACTGCCTTCATTGCAGCTATAACATGCCTCGTTGTGTCGGCTTGAGCATCCTTGAGTTTAGAGTTTGTCACACCCTTTCTTTATAGCGCTGCAAAGACACAGGTTTACATAACAGACACTATATAAAACAAGCACGGTCACTGACATTGCGTTTATGAAGGAGCCCGACTTGCGGGCGTTTGTGTGGGGGGGGGGCGTTGAAACAAAGCCTGACAAACAGCGAGGGACGGCGAAAAGCTATACCAAAAAAAAGTGCTTAGCGGCTAATTAAGAGACACTTTCTCCCGCCGCCAGTAAAAGATGCAATCCCGGTGGGCGGGGCCAAAAGAGGACAGGGTGGTAACCAGGAGGGACTAAAAAGCCTCATGGACAATTATAACACCCGGTTTTGCATAATTGGTGACGCAAAATGACGCGCACCAATGGAAAACACGGGCGGAGCAGAAAGCGAGCTTCTGGAATCGTATTGATTCCAAGAAGCCCTCGCATGGCAAGAGCAGCGCATGCGCGCTGCTAACGCCAGGCGAGACCTAAAAACCACGAGAGGTGATAAGAAAGGGAGTGTTCCCTATGTTGCATGGGGTCTGAAAATTGTTCCCTGAAAATGAGGGATTGATAGTTGACCCGTAGAGGACAAGAATCCTCACAGTAGGTTATATGGTTTCTTTCCCATTTAGCTTTGTTATGTTTTTTTTTTTTTTTTTAACAATACGTTCTTTTCCGCCTGAGATCCACACACTCCTGGGAATGGTGAAGGGCCCTATTCGGGAATCTGAACCTTAATAGCAGTTGTACTTACCGCCCTTTTCTTCTTTTTCCGAGACTCTGGGGAAAGTCCTCTCAGTAAGAGCTATGATTTGACCGAGAGAAGGCCTAAGAAAACCACAGAAAGTCTACTAAGAAGAGCTAAAGATCCTGTGTTTTCCTGATAATAATTTTGATTTGTCTACACCTCAATAAATTTCGCCAACATTAATCGGCCAATTAAGCCTCCGAGATTCTGTTTCTGCCCGTCCCTCCGACATTTGGTGTCAGAAGTGGAATCAGAGGAAATGGAGGCCGCAATGTAAAAGATGGCGGAAGGCCAAGAGAAATTAGGACGCATTATGGAATAATTCCTGGCAGTTGCGGAGGAAGATAGGGAGAAACTACATAAGACATTAACAGAACAAGGTCAAACCCAAGAAACAGTCATTGGGAAGCTGGCAGACGCCCTCGGCCAACAAAGAGGTCACGCCACCTTTCCCTCAGTGGTGTTACAAAAATATGTTAGTGGAGAGGACCCGGACTTCTTCTTTTCAAACTTTGAGAGGATGGCCAGAGCTGCAGGTTGGCCCATGGACAAATGGGGTCTATACCTAAGGTCCACTCCTTTCTGGCGACCTCCAGGCCGCTTATCGAGCTGCCAACCCCCTTGGGACCACCCCTTATGACGAGGTAAAAAGGAATATCCTAGAAAGATTAGGGATAGACGAGGAGACATATCGAATCCGCCTTCGACAGATAAAAGAGGGACCCCAAGAAACCCCCAGAGCGCTCTCCTATCATGTCAGGGACCTGGCAGACAGGTGGTTGAAACCACTAACTTCCACCAAAGAAGAAATAATGGAAAAGGTATATCTGGAACAGTATTTATCCTCCTTATATCCCCCTGTGCAGAAGTGGGTACGTCAACATACTCATTTGAACCTGGAAAGGGCTGTGGAGATTGCTAGTGCTTTCAATCGTGCACAAGAACTCCAAAGAGGCCGTGAAGAACACCATTGGAAACAGTCAGGAGGAACTGTCGCTAAGGGTATCAAACAGCCCATTCCTCGAAAACCAGAGACTGTCACGTTGTTAGCAGGTCCTTTACCTGTGCCTATCCGAGCACCTACCCAACCTGGACCTTAATGCTTCAACTGTGGGGCATTCGATCATATTGCTCGCCTGTGTCCCCAAAAAGAAGAACCCATGGAGGTTGGTTTGACACGATCCTTTTACTGCACCCCAGCTACTCAAAACCCCCCTTATCACCGTACAGTGGTCATCAATGGTGAAAAGTGACAAGCCCTAGTTGACACGGGTTGTCTGCAAAGTGTTATACAGCCCCAGGTCAATGGGTTTGTCAACATTCAATGTGTACATGGGGATAACAAGAAATACCCTACCACTGACATACACGTGCAAAACTGACCCTTGTCCAAACCGGTTCCCCTACGGGTGGGTTTGATTCCTAAACTACCCGAACCCTTAGTCCTAGGGACCGATTATCCCCATATATCTAAGCTAATACAAGAGACCTAGGCCGAGGGAGAAGAATGGAACAAGACGGCCCCTTTTTCCCCACGAACAAAGTACGCACTTTCATCCAGGAAAATCCAGGAAGAGTGGAAAACGAAAGAAACGAGAAAAAGGGACTGGACCCGAGTTGCATTAACTCAGAAAAGAGAAGACCCCATATCGCAGTATGATAAAGGGTTTTTTGCAGCCAAACGGGAAGAACCTACCCTGAGAGAGGTCTGGAATAGAGCTAAGGATACTGAAGAACCAGAGCAAGTAGGTCCCCAGTTCTTTGTCAAAAAGGGGTTACTTTACAGAAAAGGGGGGGGGAAGGATCATCGTCCTCAATTATAGGTACCCCAACAGTATAGAGAGAAAGTATTATTCCTTGCCCATAGTCATTTATTAGGGGGGCATTTTGGGGAGGAGAAGAAGGAAAAAGCAATTCTCTAGAGATTTAATTGGCCAGGTATCTACCAACAGGTCCGCAGATACTGTAAGGAGTGCCCTGTATGCCAAAAGAATAGCAGGGCCCTACCCCTGAAGGTCCCATTGCGGCCCCTACCTGTTATAAAAGAGCCATTCAGCAGAGTAGGGATTGTTATAATCGGACCCTTACTTCCCTCCCGCAGTGGATACAGGTATGTGCTAGTATTAGTGGACTACACCACTCGCTTTCCTGAAGCAGTGGCACTACGACAACCTAATGCCCTTCAAATAGCAAAGGCAATGATAAATATTTTTACTCGAGTAGGATTCCCTGGGGAGATTATAACCGATCAGGGAATACCCTTTATATCACAGTTAATGAAGCAGGTATGTCATCAATTAAATATCAAACAGATCCGTACGGCTGCATATCACCCCCAAACGGACGGATTAGTTGAGAGATACAATGCCACACTAAAAGCCACCTTAAAAAAACTCTTAGGCCTTGAAACCCGTAAATGGGAAGATATGCTTCCACTCGCTCTTTTTGCCATCCGATGTAAAATCCAGAAAAGTACTGGTTACTCCCCCTTTGAGTTATTGTATGGTAGACAACCACGTACCTTACTAGACATGATAAAGGAAGAATGGGAGGAAGAGCCTGAAGGGACCAAACCCCTTCCAGAATATGTCATGAATTTAAAAACACATCTCCAACAGATCCGTAGTATTGTTCAAACACATTTAGAACAAGCACAGGCTTCCCAGAAAGTACAGTATGACAAAAAGACCAAAGAACATGCTCTGGAGGTAGATGATTTTGTCTTATTAATGATGCCCACCTCCGATCATAAATTGTTAGGACAATGGCAGGGTCCCTTTCGAGTAACAGAAAAAGTGACCCCAGTGACCTACCGGCTTGAAATGCATCCTGCAAAGAAATCTAACACCCAGATCTTTCATATCAATCTTCTGAAAAAATGGGAAGGAACAATACCTACCAGGGTCAGTCTCACTGGACGTCCTGTTCCTCTATATCACCAAAGCATAGATGGGGAGCTACCTGAAGACCAGAAGCACGCACTGGATGCCCGTTTACAACCCCTACAAGAGGTGTTTTCTTTAACCCCGGGAAAAACCACCCTGATAGAACACGCCATCAATACGCAACCGGGTAAAAAAATAAAACTATGTCCTTATCGCCTCCCTGAGTCACGTAGACAAGCTGTTGAGAATGAAGTGCAACAAATGCTCCACATGGGGATAATAGAACCCTCAAACAGTGAGTGGAATTCCCCCATCGTTTTAGTGCCTCAGCCTGATGGGTCTATCAGGTTTTGTATTGACTTCCGAGAAGTAAACAAGATATCTCAATTCGACTCCTATCCGCTACCGCGGGTCGATGAGATGATTGAAAGAATGGGAACAGCTCGCTATATAAGTACCTTAGATTTGTGCAAAGGATACTGGCAAGTACCCTTAAAGAAACAAGACAACGAAAAGACAGCTTTCTCTACCCCAGGGGGATTGTATCATTTTACTGTACTACTCTTCGGGTTACATGGGGCCCCAGCTACCTTTCAAAGATTAATGAATACAGCACTTAGACCTTGTGCCGCCTTCGCTGCGGCTTATATCGATGACAGTCATTCTTAGCCCTTCATGGGAACAACACCTTGATCATCTAACTACAGTTGTTCAAACACTAAGCGAGAGCGGGCTGACAATAAATCCCTCCAAAAGCAAATTGGCAGCAAAATCAGTGAAATATCTTGGTTATCTCTTAGGGGAAGGACTAATAAAACCCCAAGAGGAGAAAATAGCCGCCACAGCTAACATCCCTTTTCCTCAAACCAAAAAAGATCTCAGAGCATTTCTGGGGGTCCTAGGTTATTATAGGAGGTTTATACCCGACTTCTCCCAAATAGCATCGCCCCTAACAGATCTTCTCCAGAAAAATGTGAGGACGGAGAAAGAGCTAAAACATCCCACCCCTGTACTGAGACAGGCCTTCCATTAGTTAAAAATTGCTCTTACCTCTAAACCGGTTCTGCTCAGTCCCGATTATGAGAAACCATGCATCCTACAAACAGACGCCTCAGAACACGGATTAGGCGCTGTTTTTATCACAAATAGATCCCCAAGGACAGGAACGACCTGTTTTGTATATAAGTAGGAAGTTATTTCCCCGCGAAAAACGTTCTGCAGTAATTGAGAAGGAAGCCTTGGCCATAAAATGGGCTATTGAATACCTCAGATATTACTTGGAAGGCCGAGAATTTGCCCTGTGTACCGACCATGCCCCTCTGGAGTGGCTTTCACGTAACAAAGGACACAATGACAGGATCATGAGATGGTTCTTGGCTTTACAACCTTTCCGATTTACCACCTTTCACCGAAAAGGAAAGGATCATACAAATGCAGACTTCCTATCTCGATACCCTCTTGATTCTTTTCTTGCTAGCAAGAAAGTTAGTGAAGGGGAATGTGAGGAGGGAGACCCGACCTGGTTATCCCATGTACTCCACTTGCCGCAGACTGTCGAGACTGACATCCCGAAACGACCAGGAAAGCAAGAGTTAACCTCCCCTGACGTGTTTCATGTGCAGGAAGAGGACCGGTCTTTGGAGTACAGAGGCCAATGGGAACAGAGGAAGGCGGGGCCACCACTTCGTAAGGAGGACCTTGCAGACCCGGAAGACGCGGAACTCCACGAGGAGAGAAGGTGCCAAGCTGAAGCGTTGAGGGAAGACGCCACGTCGGAGGAAAAGAAGGACCGAAGTGCAAGTTGTGAGGAAGGTAAGCCGGCAGAAGCGCAGGGGAATCCAGCGAACGCGGTACGCCGAACCGACGAAGCAGACAACACCCTCGAGACCTGGTACGAGGACTGGTGGATGCCCCCGGAGGACGCTCTCATTCCGCCGCAACTCAGGAGAGTTGCGGCCCAAGCGGTACGTGAATCGGGGAAGGGAGGGGAGTGAGGGGTTGGGAGAGGGGAGGGAAGCAGCGAGGGCACTGAAGAGCTCCATAACGGCTGTCCACCCCTGAGCACTTCCCTTGGCAACAAAACCACCCGCACGAACATCCCCACCCCGACCACGTTATAGTGTGTGAATGCCTGGGGAAAAAACCACGAGAGGTGATAAGAAAGGGAGTGGTCCCTATGTTGCATGGGGTCTGAAAACTGTTCCCTGAAAATGAGGGATTGATAGTTGACCCGTAGAGGACAAGAATCCTCACAGTAGGTTATATGGTTTCTTTCCTGTTTAGCTTTGTTATGTTTTTTTTTTAACAATACGTTCTTTTCCCCACACACTCCTGGGAATGGTGAAGGGCCCTATCCGGGAATCTGAACCTTAATAGCAGTTGTGCTAACCGCCCTTTTCTTTTTTTTCCGAGACTCTGGGGAACGTCCTCTCAGTAAGAGCTGTGATTTGACCGAGAGAAGACCTAAGAAAACCACAGAAAGTCTACTAAGAAGAGCTGAAGATCCTGTGTTTTCCTAATAATTTTGATTTGTCTACACCTCAATAAATTTCGCCAACATCAATCCGCCAATTAAGCGTCCGAGATTCTGTTTCCGCCCGTCCCGCCATTTGCCCAAAAAATGTTTTGCTCTAAAAATTAATGAAAAAAATAATGATCACGTTCCTGCCCCCTGTGCATTTGCCCTACAGAAATAAGAACGACGACAGATGTGCAAGTAAAATTGCAGGGCTGTTGGCATCAAGAGAGGAAGATAGCTCAGTGAGATGAACATCCTCTGCATGTATTTGTAAGTAAGCTTCAGTTCAAATGTTTGAATCCTGGCAGGGTGAAGTCAGCTTTTCTTAATAAAATAGCTGTAAAACAAGTGCCAACAAAAACATGCATCTGCTGTTAAAAACATAAATAGGGATATCTACATTTGTTGTGTTCGCTATATCAATGTCTTTGCAACTTGTATCAAGACCACTCATATAATTAGGAAATTACCTTTTTAAAACATAAGAGAAATCCATGCAGGGGTGAGACAATCGGTTAGTGTGCAGATTCAATGGTGGGCAAAAAACAACAGACTGGGGTACGACTTTTGAGTAGTTATGAGTCACTGAGATAATTCAAATATTCCACCCATCACCTTTTTAGGTCGAGCATTCGAGACCTCTTGTATATACTTTAGTGTATATTTATATGTGTATGTACTTTGTGGGATCTGGAGATCACCCTAGCACTTGTCTGCTTCCGCTTAGGGACTTTTTTCCCTGTTCAACTGCCTCTATTTAACTGTCTTGATAGAAAACGACCAGTAGAGGTCAGTAAAATACCAGAATTGCTTTCTGCTTGTTCAACTGCTTCTATTTAACTGTCTTGATAATAAAAACGACCAGCAGAGGTCAGTAAAATATCAGAATCACTTTAGCATTCTCTAGATTCCAGTTCATAGAAATTGTCTTCCACGAGCACCCGTAGACAATAATATTTTTTTCAAATCTTGTATTTTCAGTGATGTGACCACCGAAGGCTCTGATTTTATATTAAAAACAGAGCTTTGGACTATACCATTTCCTGCTGAAAGGCAATATTTCTCTCCAAGTGTTCCCATACCTGGCGTGTCACGCAGTTTGGTGCTTACTTTCCCTTCATGTTAAAGAACAGTAGATGTTTCAGCACCCAGGCTAATGTGCTGCATAGCTAAATACATTTAAGGTCCGAAAGGCGAGACCGATTGCATTGCAAATGCTTGTTCCTTCTCCTTACTGAGACACCCGATGTTCAACAGGTATGCTCAAACTATACCATAATGATAAGGCCTTACTAGGCTTAAAGAGGTGTAGTCGGTTGCTTGTGTTCCTGTTCAGTGGGGACCTGGCTTGGCAGTTTCAGTTGGAGCTGGGCCAACGTTGATTTACATATGGCAGACTCCTGGCTGGGGTGGCACGGTGGGCAAAAAAACCTGACAGATTGGGATGCGGCCAGACTAATTAACAATGGCAAAGATGAATTCGTGCATTCCACCAATCGCTTTTTGTTCTCTTGTGTGAGATGTACGCCCAGAAGTAGGGCCTAAGGTAACTATGCTGCAGTCTTCGAACTATACCTCACTGGCAAGGCTTAACTAGGGCAAATGAGGTCTACGGTTGCTTGTGTTCCCTTTTAGGGCGGACCTGGATTCACAGTTAGGGTTGGACTGTCCCTATTGGAGCAGGACCAAGGCTGACATGCAAATGGCAGGTGACTGTCTGCGGTGGCAAGGAGGGCATGGGATGTGTCCCCAAGTAATTACCAATGGCGCTGAGAGTAATTCAAGCATTCCACCCGTCACTTCTTTGGTTTGCCTCTGTATATCCTAATGCCGCCTCAGACGAGGAACGTTTATGTGCTGATCTGTGGTGCACCATGAACAACTGGGTGATTTCTGATCTTCCACAGGAGGCTCTGACACAATTTCCTACTCTCCTTTACCACACTCTTGCCCCTAGTACCCATTAACTAAGCCAATTGATTCACAAGATATTCTTTCACACAGAGGATATCACTACTTTCCAAAAGAGCTTTGGATTGGTCTCTTGCTTTAAAAGTGGTTTCAGAAAGAACCACCACGGTCTATATATTTTAGGCTCTTTGGACAGAGTGATTTGATTTTTAACATGCGATCCACAGTAGCTATCTGATGACATTTTCTTTCTATTCAGTGACATTCTTCAATTCATTGCATTTCGGCCCATTGTAAATTACTAAAGTCAAGGGAATGTCTGTGTCATGCAGAGGCTGGCATCTGGATAGCTTGGGATACATCTGAAGCATAATGATCAAAAATCAATGTTAAGTTTTTGTCACAATGAGGGTGACAACATTCTTTACTAATAGGACTACTGTGGTATGTCTAAGGAAATGGTCCCAAGATAAGTCTTCAAAATTTCACTGGAGCAGGAACATGTGCCCAGATGTACAAACCTTTATTGCGGTCATAAACACTCCAATTCAGAGTTTGCTAACTCCAAAAAGTTTTTTTGCCATGCACAAAATCCATTTTAGAAGTCAGTAAGGATTTACTGATTTCTCATGGGTTTGCGACAGGGTGGGGATTTGGTATTCTTAGGGTTGTATTTTGGGCGCCCCTTTCAAATATCAAATCTGTAACAGATGTAGCAATGGTTTGTGACTGGAATTCTGGTCACAAACCATTGAATAGTTACAGACTCCAAAGTTAGGATGTTAGCCTATTCGCAGAAGGAAAGAGGTCCCTTTTGGCACCTTTCCCTTTTGTTAATTGGGGTAAAACTTTGACAGGGAGCAGGGAGTGTTGGACTCGAGCCCACTTTCATAAAACCTTTATAATGTTTTTAATTTTTTAAAACAGCCTTGTTTCTTTTAAGGTAATTGGGCTGTTTTTAAAAGAAAGGTTTTCTTTATTTGAAGGTAATCACAGACATGACAGTCTACTGACCATTGCAGGCCGCTATCTTTGTGACTGTGCCCAACTGGAGTGTGTTGCAGTTTGCAACCTACATCGTGGTAGCTGGTAATCTCTGAAAGTGGTGGGCGATAGACTTGCTACAAACTCACTCCATTTTTTTTCTCCAAACTTACCTGGAGGGATGTTAAGAATTACTAAACCAGTATGGCAATACCATCATTGTTACAAAACTGGAAGGTGCGCCGTTGCGCACCCATCCAAGATGCACTGCCACAGGCGAAACATTAATTTCTATGTAATCCATAATAAGAAAAGTTTTATTCCCCCTTTCATTGATGTTTTCAAGCTTCATTCAGAGGCAACGTGGTTTAATCTTTCACATGCAGGTGAAATGCCTATCCGGACCTATCTTCTCAGCATGTCGAAATTCACTTTTAATCCCAAGTGTACGTGCTGGTGTACCTAATGCATTTCGGGCGACTGCCCTCCATCAGAAGTAACTACAATACACATTTAAAGCCCATCAATAATTACAGATAATCTTATGACCGTACACATAAATAGAAGCTTCAACACTGCGAGACATGCCTCATTGTGATGTTAATATATGAAAAGTATATTAGAATCACCACTTCACCGCACTGTACAAAATTAAAATAGCGCAACTGCAAAACAAAGGATTGAGAATCTAACTTAAAAAAATAGGCTATATTCATATCACCCTCCATATATTTCTGTATAATTTCAAAAGCAATGTGTAGCACCAGTGTTCAAAAAGCCTCCAGAATCAGAAAATATACATGACGATTACTGAAAAAAGAAACTTACGATTTAAACAGGAAAATATGCTAAAGCTGCTGTGGTTTAAACTCGATCTGCCAGTGATGTAACTGACGATGCTACTGTCCTCTTTGATTCTCACTGAACTCCGCTCGTTTTTTACAACCCTCCGTGCCTCCCACAGGTGAGTCTACTTATATTAACCTCACGGAGCAGTGCAAGCTAAAATGTTAATCATGAACAAAGCAGCGGTGTGCACTCTACGACCTTGTTAATACCATCATTGAGACATAAGCAGCCATTACAAGAATAACCTCTAGGCGGCAGTGAGGGTGAATGGGGTGCTCTCCTCTATCTTCCCAAGTGGGCAGGGTACCCGGCAAGGATGCCCCTTGTCCCCATTGCTCTTTGCTCTTACTATTGAGCCATTAGCTGCCGTAATTCGTTTCTGTCCCGACATTCGTGGATTCCGCATTTCCAAGGCTGATAGGGATGAAGAAAACGTCTCACTATACGCAGATGACATACTGCTCTATGTCACTGAACTGGATACCCCAATTCCGGCTATCCTACATGAGTTTGAGTCGTATGCACGTATTCTGGGTACCATATTAACTGGAGCATATCTGTGCTCTGCCACCCCATTGGGCCCCTGGATCCAGCCATACTCCTCCAGACGCTCCACGTAAAGACTCCTGGTTTTCAATATTTGGGTATATTTGTGAATTCTCATAGGGAGAAGTGCTGGTCCAGGAACCTGGGCCGAGTGGTGTCCAAATTCCAGGAAGAGGCAGAGATATTGCGTAAGCTGCCCCTCACCCTGTTGGGGAGGGCGGCTGTTTTTCAAATGACAACGCTCCCCATATTGCTCTACGCCCTACAAAATACGTACTACCTGATTCCCAAGGCAATGTTCACTAAGACAGAAGGAGATCTGCAGGCCTTGCTGTGGGATGACAGTCACCATAGGATAGCGCTCAAAACCCTTGAATGCAACCCATATAACGGTGGGATTGCTCTCCCGGATGTAACAGCATACTACTGGGCGGCCCATCTGGTGGCTATCAATGGCTGGTCTTTTGCGCCACAGGGCCATTCTACTTACATGCTGGAGCGAGAACAGTTTACCACTCTGTCCTATTTCTACTACTTGTACGGTGTAAAGAGTATTCTGACGCTACTACTGGTGACGTGAGTGACGGTGGAGGCCTGGAGGAGAGCCACTAGATGTATAGGTTGGACTGGGAAGGTAACGCAGGTGACTCCGCTCTGGAAGGGGACCTGGATGTGTGTATTGAGGAAACTTAGGGGGTTTAGGTCTTGGGACTTGCTGGGAATCTCCCGGATGGGGGCCCTCCTGGAGGATGGTGGTCTGATGTCCTTCTCCTTCCTTCAAAAAGAATATCATATGAGTTCTAACCAATACTTAAAATACGCCCAATTGCTTGGCAGGCGGAGGGCCTGGGGGAGCTGGATCTGCCCGAATACGCCCCTCTTGTGGGCATGCATTTCTTAGTGGAGCTTAATTCAAAGGCAATTTCCCTAACCTAAAACTCTCAACAACAATATGCCAGACACACTGGTTAAGCTACAAGCACACTGGGGAGAGGACGGGGGGGGGGGGTGTTTGGGTGGTGGTAGGACTTTGAGGGCGTGGATTGGATTGGGAGGCGGCTCTCATGGGAGATTGCCATAAAGTCCAAGTTGCATTTGATACCATTCAAGATACTGCATCAGGTCTATTATGATAGGGAAAGTCTCAGGATGCATTTGTTCATACGCTTTGGAACTGCACAGCCATTCAGGCATACTGGGCACGAGTGGTGGGGAAGCTCAGTGAGGTGTTGGGGGGGGGGGGGGGAACACATCCCTCTTGAGGCTAAATTATATTCTATTGGGGGCCCCTGGAGATGTAGACGTCCCGAGGGCGAAGCTCCTCTTTTCCAACTTGGGGCTTGTGGTATCCAGGCATGATATAGCACGCCATTGGAGTGCCCCTGCGATCCCGACTGTGGGAGAATGGAGATCTGGGATGGACCTCTACATGACGGCAGAAAAAGGTTACATATAAAAGTAGAGGTTGCCCACACAAGTTTTATAAGGTTTGGGGGAGTTGGTTGAAGCATTACGACATACAGTTCCCTGCTGAAGTGACAGAAGTTTCTACCCGAAACTTTCATACGTGTACTGTCTTATGAGTCATTGTCTCTTATCCTACTGAATCATATTATGGTGGTCATGTACCAGCCCTGTGTTGCTGCGGCCTGTGTGTACCTACCTCCTCCTTTGCTGTATGGTGTGTGATTGCGCCCTTTTTGTTGATTGTTATATGCACATTAGAAATCAAAGTAAAGATATTTTAAAAAAAGAATAAACTCTAGGATGTCAGAGCCAGTATTTGCCCATGATTTGCTTCCCTCAACCTGCCCTTCACCCAATGTGTCATGGTTGCCAAGAATTACCTCGAGTATGCCAGCATCATGATTTTGCCTTAGGTGTCCCTCATATGCCAAGAATTAGTTCTAGTATGTCAGGAACTGCATTTGTCATGCCAAAAATGACCTCTAAAATGCCAGCGACATCATGTTACCTTGGCTACACCCAAAATCCTAGAATTATCTTGAGTATGCCAAGGCCAGTGGCAGACTCGCAAGCATAAAACATACTAACGAACCACCTCTTACTCACGCACACTTTCTCACTCCCTCCCTAGCTCATTCACCCTCTTGATCCCTCACTCACTCTAATACTCACTTCCACTTACTGTCGCTGACACACAAACGTACCCATTCACTCTCACTTACTGATTCTCATTTACAAACAACCTTACACACACTCACTCACTCTTTCACAATCATTGGCTTTCACTCACAAATGCTGGTGCACAGGGTTACTGCTTTGAACTCTTGGCCAGAATTACATAGTGCCCATGCGCGCAATAGGTGTGTGCGTACACTTTCAGCCCCTCCTGGTTCTTTGATATTACATATGTGGCCACAGATGCTTGCACAGCCTCTATTGTAATACAAATAGTGTCAGAGCACGTTTAGTCTAAAGGAGTGTTCCCTCATTTGCAGGGGGTTGTGACCCCAAGCAAAGGAGAGAAACACTTTCCTTTTGCACTCGTGCCCTATTATCGCTGTGGGTGCAGAGGCAAACAGGCCATCAGGATGTGCACTGATTGTGTGCCACAAAGAGGTGGTGCACCCCTCACGTGTGACCCCAGCAATGCAGAATGGGGATTTTGTGTTTACTAATTGCACCAGCTTGCAGGTGTATCTCTGTTTCCCTTTAAAATGCAGGCCGGCTGCTCTGTAAAAAAAAATAATGGAGCGTGCTTTAAACAGCCACTCTGCCTTTCTCCAATGCACTGCCCATCAGGGCAGCCATGAATTTCTATTTGTCCTGGGGCAGTGCATTTTCTGTACTAGGGCGCCCTGTCCTTCTTTGCACCCGGTGAACTCTGTTAAATGTGCACCAGGGTGAAAACAGGGACAGTATGCCCTATCTGTAATACAGCCCCAGATGTACAAGTGCTCTGCTTTAACAAATGGGATTCAGAAGGCTCTCAACCCTCTGATCCCTGCTGCACCATTGATAGTTCTCACCTGGATCACTCACACTATCTCACAATCTCCCCCTCTCTCATTCTAACTCACTCACAGTCCTTCACTCACTCCCTTGTAATCACTTTCACTTATTCGTGATCACACTCCTACTGATTCACACTCGCTTTCACTCTCATTGATTTTACTCAATAAAAATACTCACTGTCAGAACCACTTTCAGAGCGCCACTGGGCAAGCAGGGGTTACTGGGCACCAACCATGGTGGTTGAGGCCTTTCACTTACTGATGTCCCGAGCCCGACCTACTATGGATCCTGCTCAACTGGGCCAAGTACCCTTTCTGCACTTGAATCTCAGTGGTAGCTGTGGTCGAGCAGTCAAAGCTACCTCGGGGGGTGAGGGATGGATGTAGATACAGGTCAGTGAACACGAATCATAACTCAAAGTGCACACAATATGAACAATAAATCAATGTCCAGCCAAATAGTTGCCTCTATAAGACAAGTAGTATTTTATTTCTAGCTCTACACATGCAACGAAGTATGGCAATCAGAGGCAACAACACAATCTCCATTAAGGTCGGGGCTCTAGCAGTTGTCAGGCAAACCCCTTCCCCACCTTCCTTCATGTAGCGTGTTCAGCGTTATTCTCCATTCACCGGAGGCTGTATCAGGAAACGCAAACTATTAGGCTGTACTCAAGAATTTGCCCTTCGGCTCTTTAGGAATTTAGTCAAAAGAGTCTATGGTGCAACAGCACCATTAGCAGCAAGTTCCCCAGAGCCCAACTGGCCCAATTCACTTCTTGCCCACTCTTGCAACATAGAAGAGTTCAGCGGCGCCTTCAACGCACACTCGTAAATTCTGCTCAGTTCGGAGACACTGGACTGCTTGTGGCCCATGCGGCAGCTGCCGGTGGCACAGGCAAACTCTCCTGAGCAGAGCTGCCAGAGGCCTCTCAGCTGTCGAAGCAACTCCCTCCTTGCGAAGACGCAATAAGTTGACTCGGGGTGGCTGGGGTGGGCGGGGATCCTTTCTTCAGCTTCTGACTGGAGCCAGGGAGAATGCGACACTGTCCATGGCACCTCCACCAATCCATGGTGAGTCAGGGGCAGTTCCCTCACAGTGCAAGTCCAACCCATAGGTCGTAGCCTCAGTCTCTCCTTCTGGCGGTAGCCTGAATCCTTTGGCAATATTGGTACCACAGCCCCTCCTGGCATAGAGGGTTGCCGCGGTACGTGATTATGCGGGCTCAGGCTCGTCCAGCACCAGTGCCCTTACAGACGGTCACAATTCTTGGCATGTCTTGAAGTGGTATATTTACTGGTGGCCCCCTCTGGAATACGGGGTCCCCACATCGCGGCTGTATGGGCGTAACAAGACCTGTATGGCGCTCAATACATGGCTCAGTCTATGGCATCCCTCCCCTGGAAGACAGGGGCCCTATCGGTGCTCAGCAAATTCATCACACCTCGCACAGGGAGTCCTCACGGTCCCCACTCGACCTTGCTCCAAGCAGGCAGGCGCTGGTGCTCCAAGCTCCAGGGCTGGTGGTCTTTGATAACCCCTCACATGGCAGGGAGGCTAGCAGGCCCCTTGCTTCCCCTTCCCACACAGCCCATCTGGCCGCTTGGTAGATGGCATATTTGTGGGAATTCAACCTCCCCTTCTTATAATTCTTTTCCAGACACCAAATGTGATTCAGGGTCTGGATCTTTGAAGTTGTATGTTGGGGTTCTACTTCTTTTGAAAGTGGACACAGTCCTACTCTTTATGATTCCCTTATGAGCCCCATTTTCCCTTCCTGAGATGTGTCCAGGTCCCTTACTTGTGATCTATCACTGAATCAAAGTAGTCTTTTTAAGTGTAAAGGGAGTCTCTTCCTTTTCCTTCCAGTGTCTCCCCACCCAGCTCACAGGAATGCAGCAATAAATATGTCTGGGGGATTCCTCTCCTCCTCATAATGCCTCGAGATATCTACTCACCCACTCCCTAGAGACAGCCAATCACTTGAGTCATATTTTATCAGGGCAAGCTATATTTAGGGCCTACTCTCCTGTTCTGGTGACTGGATAAAGAACAGGTGCTCAAAGCGAAGGCCCAATAGAGATGCCTTTACATCTTGTTTTTATCTTGTCACATTTGCTCTTTGTACAAACACATAGGTCAGCTGTCAGTTTACTAATTCTTACAATTAATTACATTTCGTCTCTGACTGCAGAGTTCCAGTATTCTGTAAAGTGAACATGAAATGAAAGGCTTTAGAGCAGGTTTTTCTCTAACATACATTTTAATAGCTAATAAGTGAACTGTACAAACATTTGAAAATATATTTCAGTAGTTATTAAAGCCCATTTATTTTCTAATTCTGTGTGATGAAAAAATGTTTTAATAGGATGAAAATAAATCAGAACACTTTACTTGGTGATGTGCAAATGATAAATATGTTTGCTGAAACCCAATTTTCACAGATTATTGTTTATGCACCACATAGTTTTATCAGTACAATTGCATGTTGGTGTGAAAGTTTTTGGCAATTTCAATGGGAAATTGTTATTGTCTGCAAATGACAGTGCACTACCACATCATGCTTTAGTGAAATAGGGCCATATGCATAAAATCTTTTTTGAGGTTGCGAACATCCCAATTTGCAGAATCGGGTGGTTTGCAACAACATAAATGTTTTTAAAATATACAACAGCCAAATTGTGATTCGGTAACCTGGTACTGAAACGCAATTTGGGTTTGCGAATCTGTATTTGGAAGGGGCGTCTTTAGGGCGTCCCTTCCTATTACCGATTCGCAGTGTATGTATGAATGTTTTGCGACCCCAAGGGTCCCCTTCACCTATGTGAATGTTGATACAAATATTTTTAAGATAGGCAGTAGCCCCAAGGACCACTGCCTGTGCTTAAAAAATGAAACTTAAACATTTCCTTTTTTTCTTTTTAAGCACATCCCGTTTTTCTTTAAGAAAAGCGGGCTGCATTTCAATCACAGACATGGTGGTCTGCTGACCCCAGCAGGCCACCATCCCTGTGATGGCTGCAATTCCTAATGGGTCACAAACTGCAACCTATCTCATTAATATTCATGAGGGAGGTCTACTGCGACCACATTAGGAGTTGCTTTTTCCAACTTCTAGGTTTTTGTACATCAGGGCTTATGATTTCCTTATTGCGATTCGCAAAGAATCGCAATCAGAAAATCACAATCCCTAAATTCTCTACATATGGCCACATATTTACTAAAACTGAGTTTTTAAACATGAAGCGAGAAACACTCCTGCCCATGCCCTGATGGCAATGCTCTTAATGAACTAAGAGGCAAGAGAGAGATTATGTGTACCCCATTTGTGGGCTAGATTCTTATTATACATGGAGGAAACGTTCAGTCTATTTAATGGAACAGAAGAGGTTTTTTTGTACAGCAGAAATGCTGAACTCCTATATTTGAAGGTGCTCTCAAATGTGATAATGAAGAAAAAGGTGTCTCTGTAAAATAAAATATTTGCCTAGGATCACACAATTTGAGACCAATTTACAGGTCAATTTCATTGAAGTTAGGTTGAGTAGATTATTCAAATTACTAGATCTGGGGGTCTAGTAACATTTTTATGATTTTTCAAGGAATTTTCATGTCTTCAAAAGGCAGGCCTAGGCTTCCCAAAATGGAACCCAGTGCACTCCATTCAATATACTATTGATGGCACACTCACTCAGTGTAGATTCACAACACACTTTGGGTCCAGTACTGTTACCTCTTATGCATTGTACCCTTACATTTATCCATGCATTCAGTACACACACTCAGTCTGCGCACATTGTTCAGCACTGAAACTTTTCGATCTTTAACCAGGATGTGTTATTTACAAACACACACTGCCAGCAAACACTCATTATGTGTGTGCTGCACAACACTTCATCCTTCATGTATTGTACTTCAAACAAGCACACATACACCTAGCACATGCTTTTCCTGTGTGTACACTGCACAGCACTACATCTCTCATGTAATGTATTTCTCACAGGCATACATACACCCAGTACATTTACTAACCACACATACAGCACAGTACTGCTCTATCCTTCCCAGGCACACATACAGCCAACGCCTCCCGCTTACACTCTCTTGCCCCGTTAACCAAAAAGTGCCTGATCTGGATTTACCATGAACCTTTGAAAGAATGCCTAGCATGTTAATACAAGGAAAATTGGGGATAATGAGGATCTAATTATAGTAGTTGTTTCCAAGTCAAAAGCAAGGCATAGTTATAAAATATTTTTACGATGATGCACAAAGACAGTTGAGCAGCAAGGAAGCAGTTGCTTTTTCTAAAGTTCATCTTGGCACTGAGTCAAACTTTTTGCAAACCACCAGACGCTATGCTAATGAGAGCCATGCACTATTTAAGGCTCCTAGACTGGGAGGAGACCTAGAGATGGGTTGACTTTTCAATTAGCATTGGTACCAACCCCAACACTCAGAGTAAACCTTTGTCTGAACCTAACTAATGTTAAGATTAAAGGCGAACATTCCTCACATTCAACAGAATTTCTTTAAAATTAACTACAACAGGAGGGGAGGGATTTTATGCGGAATACAGCTTAATGATAACATCCTTAGTGAGTATGAGGGACTCCTACCAGGGTTAAGAGGTGGACAAGAAGCAGTGCTGACACCCAGCGTTACAGACGAGCACCTCTGTAAGTTACTATCATAAGAAAAGTAAAAATACTCTCCAGAGGCGAAAATAGGTTCACTGGACTACAGACCAACTATAACCAATTCGAAAACTGCTCTACATGGACTTAAGGCGTGTGATGAAATCCAAGCCATCTGCAATGCAACAAAATTGTTGTAGAATTTCATGGACAAAAGTAATTGTTCCACAAAAGAAAGAATACAAGTGTATTTCCAGATGTGTTGCAAAAACATGGGTCATTAGAAGACCAAATGCAGTTGCCTATTCAACTAACCCGTTGTCACTGATGCACTAAAATTGAGATTAGATCTCTCTAATGAAAACTTTTAAGAATCATCTTGCAATAGTTTCAGAATCAACTGTTTATGGTTTTGGAATACAAAATGAAAATGCACTACCAGCGAGGCAAACACTTTGTGGGACAAGAGTATGTAGATCAGTCGCTTATAAGGAAGTAATAGAACCTATATTTCAAGAGGATCTAAATGAATTGCCTTTCATAGTACCTGTAAGAGCCATCCTTGTATCCTAAATTAAAAAAACAAAGACGTTGTTTGAAAAGACACTTAAGATTAAAAACACAGGCATGCTGAATGAGCAGAAGGGTTAAAAAATGTCATTTTAAATAGCAAGCAGCACCAAAGTAGCCGTAACTGTTTCTTGCACACTAAAAAGGAAGAAAAAACATATTTCCCATGCTGGTTTCATTGAGCTTGTTCTGTAGTAAATCCGGAGCTCCTCCAGCGGAGGTCACAAGTTCAGCGCGGTGCTTGCACATGCATCTCCCACATATTTTTCAGCCTCTTACCCTTTTGCTAGTAATTATGAGGGAAGAATGCAGTACATTAATTTTAACATGTCAGACCCAGTGTTCAGCACTCCTAATGATGTATTACCTTCACATAACTGAAGACCCTGAGGAAGTTTGGCAGACATCAGTCAGTCATCAAGGTATTATTAACACACTTTTTAACCTAGAGATTAAGTGCCGGAGAGGTTTTTCACTTCTTAATGTAAGCAGCGCACGATTTTGGTTAGAAAATGAAACACGTCGTCTCTGGAGTCCTACTGTCGGGGTCTGCAGCATTTTCGCTGCCGTGGCTTTCCCACAATTCGTAACCACGCAATCACTAAAAAAAGAGTTTGAAAACGTATTGCCCAACAGTAAACAAAACCCGATATTAATGAAAAAAACTTTAACTACATTTTCTGTAATCTTCTGGGCACTAGAAATTAGACAATTTAACAAGAAATCGCGCATCATTTCTCAACATAGCGGCGGTTCCTCCGCTCCGCGCCACTGCTCCTTGAGCGGTGAAAAAAGGAACAAGCATTGGCATAGCCAATAGGTCTCGCTTTTGGGACCTTATAAGTGTTTAGCCATGCAACAGTTGATGTTGCTGCACCAAGGATATTGTGCTGCATAACTAAATACTTATAAGGTCCCAAAAGCGAGACCTATTGGCTATGCCAATGCTTGTTGAGTGCTGCAGTAATACCAGGATTAGGGCGCAGACGGTATTGTATGCTAAACGCCGCTCGCACAAATTCTTCCAGGCGTAACCTGGAGGAACTGGCGTGAGGAAAAGAGGACGGTAATGGGAATGTGCATAATGTGTGTGCTGGAAAACTGCATCCGCGCGTTATTCCCCATTCCAACCTCAAAAACTCGGAATGGGCGGTACATTTGCCCTGTTTGCTTTTAACCACAGGGTAAATGTGTGGCCCTCAAATTTAGGCTCTTTGGGGAAGTAACTGTTCTCAAGAGAGAAGCTACAGGCACCTAATATAACAAGCATTGGCATAGCCAATAGGTCTCGCCTTTGGGACCTTATAAGTATTTAGTTATGTAGCACAATATCCTTGGTGCAACAACATTAACTGTTGCATGGCTAAACACTTATAAGGTCCTAAAGGCGAGACCTATTGGCTATGCCAATGCTTGTTTTCTGTTGTTTTAGATAGCGCAAACTCGACCCTAATGTATTGAAGCGCTTTACATTAGCACCAATTATATTACACAAGGGCATATTCGTTGTTGGTAGGCGCGGGGACATGAAGTGATTTGCCCAGAATCACAGTATGTTGAGCGGGCGCCGAGACTAGAACCTGCTTCTCCAAGTAAAAAGTCGGCAGCTCTGGCCGTTATGCCACATTGTAAGGGAAGGGAAATCCTTTAAAGAGAGTCATTTTCTCTCTGGATTTCACTTCTCTTTTTGTAACTCAGGAGCAGCAACATTGTCGTGGTGTCACAAGGGATGTAAGTGGAAGCTTTTTCAATGTTATATTCAAGCCATAGTTGCTGCTTATTTATCTTATGCATCTAACAACCATTGACAAAGCCAATAGTCCTGACTTGTTGTAGGTATGATGATACTTGTTGTATCATATATCTGAATGCAATGACAGAAATAGCAGAATACAAGTCGGGCGGCACACTATGCTAACCACAGATTTTTAGCCTAAGTGTTTTTAAGCCACGCCCTCAATTACATTGGCCACGCCCCTTTCAGAGACCCCCCAGTTTTTTCATCCCACTTAAAGCCCTGCGTTCATCACACAACGTGTGATCATCTTCAAAGTACAGAAAAATATATTTTCTTTTCTTTTAACACGACCAATCACCGCAATTGGATTTGCCAGTGCGGACTACATTACCAAAGCTATACCGACTTGCTTTGACAATGGTTATGTGCCCAGTCTCCTTCCACAGTGGTATACTCGAAACAGCTGTCCGATAGGTTTCAGAAGCCCACCAATAACACAAACCCTGCGAAAGAGGCTCACACGTCTGCTCCCGAATGAAACACTCTGGACACGATTCTGTCACTTTGCATTTGTTTTTTGAGGACTCCTAACTTTGAAGTCGATGAAAAAGTGAAGGCGCAACAGCTGAAGAAAAATGCACAGGTCAAGGGTCAAATCGTAGGCTCGCTGTAATTACTAAATGCTTTGCCTGACAGTTGCTTGTGTTCTAGTCCAAATAAACAAGGACATCTGCGTGGAAGGTGAGGGTCTGGCTTTACGGCATCTTCAGCAGCTGACATCTGTAAATCTGCCGCGCGGTGGGCTTTTAATGCATAGCTGACGACTTTAAGGAAGCCGTGCGTTGTTTCTACGCTGAACAGGAATGTCTGTTTTCAGACGGCTTCTGTTTAAGTGGAATTAACTGCAAATTGCCTTCACAATTGACTGGTGAACAAGTGTTTGTGAGGGGCTTGAGGTGTCAGAAACACAGAAAGAAAGTTTAAGAAGTTGTTGTACCTTAATTGAAATGTATCCGATTTTAAATTTGTATAATAACTTAATCGATTACTCTCTCAAAGCAGCATGCTTACAGTTATGACTGGCTTATATAGTTTATAAAATGACGTGTAGTGCAAATTTAACCCCAAACAGAATTCAGCATTGTTTTCTGGAATACAGCAGGAGAGCATGTGGATTCCGATCGAACCTGTTTGTTTACACATACTTTATGAAGGCACGCCGAACCACCCATCACCAAGCTTTGGCAACGCTTGTCAAGAATCACAAAAACAAAGCGCTATTCAGTTACATTGAATAGAAAGTGATTGGATATCGTTTTAGAGAAAGTCAGACAGAGAGTGATGGTGAAAGAGCAAGAACGAGGAAGAGGACGGAGGATAATTGAGAAGAGACAAAAATATACACAGGCAAAGCAACAGAAGCATATAAACAGACAAAAAGAGTAACAAGCATTGGCCGCGCGGCCGTGAAACTGACACGGCCGCGAAAGTAATCGCGAGCGATAAAAGCCGCTGCGAGTTATCAGGGTGGGAAGCCAGATGGCGAGGGAAGCCATATGGGGCCTGATCGCGCGTGAACGCAAGCTGGTCGCCAGCAAAAGCCACTGCTGTTTGCACTTCCAAAACCCGCTTACTAAAACTCTCGCCAGAGCAGCGCATGCGCTGGCTCAGGCGAGACCTAAAAAGCGTACAAGGTAAAGGGGCCATTTAGGAGGAATTCTATGGCGACTGCAAGGTACAGCAGAAAATCACAGGTGTGTGCCTCTTGACCATCCGTGCTCATGTGTGGTGATGATGATGATGACCCCAATTAAAGGACGGTGCTCAGACTAATCTGTCCAACCTGTTTTGCTGCTCCTTCCTAATGTGCAGACGAGTCCAGATTTGGCATTTGCAATGACTAGCCCAAACATGCATTCAGGTTTACTGGACATCGAGGGCGCTTAGAAGCTATTGCATGTTAGCGAACTGTTAAAGCCCATTTCTATAGGTGCATTAAAACGCGCTGCAACTCTCTGACAACCAGACAACAGTGACGGACACGCCACTTCTGACAGGTTGCTCTGAACCAAAATGTTGGCAGTCTCCATTTTTGCAGCATAATTTAGACACGTCTCTTCTGAACCGAATGGAGCAGTGGATGCTGGGGACACACTGTGCTTGAAGAGACACCTTGCAAAGACGATGATAGGCACCCCGCAGTCCTGTATTGGGATTTTCTAACGTTAAGTAATTTGCGGCTGCCAGTGAGCAAGCCACATGACCATTCATTGCAGAATAGGTTTTTGAGTTCTTACTTGCGATGATGCGATCCCAGTTCAGCA
The DNA here is from genome assembly GCA_963921515.1 of Calotriton arnoldi. Lineage (NCBI taxonomy): Eukaryota > Metazoa > Chordata > Amphibia > Caudata > Salamandridae > Calotriton > Calotriton arnoldi. The sequence goes on from CAWUFW010002336.1 coordinate 267,348, forward strand.
TCCGTGGTAAGACTGCCTATAATACCCCCGGGTAGCTTTTTCTTTACCCATGGAGGCAAATGCACTTCTGCCGCTGTAGTATCTAGAATTGCTGCATGCAAATAATGGCAGAATAAATCACAGCGTATTACAGTATAACCCCTGAGGTGCCCACGGAACTTTCTTCTGTCACTCCGCCTTCAAACACACACCTTAATACTGTTATTTATTCAGCGAGGAGTGCGCGCGCCACTCTGGGATACTTTCATCCCACAGCTGTGCCAACGGAATGCAGAGAGAGCGGAAACTCAGAACAAGCGCTTGCGTGAAAGCACATTAGAAAGAAAAAAAAAAAATGACCCCTGCGCGCGCAGGTGCTTCCAAACGCCCGAGCCGACTAGAAAGTGAAAGTGATGAAAGTGACGCGAGCAGGGAAATGTAAACAAGTGCGCGCGCGTTGCTCGCTCCCGCAAGGTGGATGCCACCCTGAAAAGAGCTGACCGATTTCTAAAGGTCATCTCCTAGAGCAGCGCATGCGCGCTGCCTAGGCGAGACCTAAAAATACAATAATAACACAATGTTATTATCATTTGATTTTTCCATACTGAAGAAGGTTTACAGGGCGGGGCTGGGCTCTCGTCACAGTCAGTAGGGAAGGAGTGGTTGGGGCACTTAAGTGCGCATGACGGGCTGTAATGCACAGCCTGGGTGGAGATCATGCGCAGGCTCCCACTCCCTGTTTGAGCGCCAAACCACGGCGGTCAAACCAATCACAACGCTGGTGTCATGCTGGTGACAGCAGCGTCCTGATTGGCTTAGGGGAGCCTGAGTGTGCTTCCTGCTTCCGGCAGGAACAGAAGAGGACGGAGGCGAGGAGGCGGCATCCGGCAGTCAGGTAAGTCACTTTTATTTATTTTTCTACCCGCTGCCGCTCACCCGTACTACTTGGTGGCAGCCGCCACTGGTTACATCACTCTTTAAAACTCATTTTTGAGACCAAGTCTTCAGATAAGACCTGGCCGGACAGTTTGGGCTACACTCTTCCTATCGGAGCAGGCCAAATGTTTATTTGAATATGTCTGGTCTCTACCAAAGTGGCAAAGTGAGTGAAAAAAACAAGGACTGGAATGTATGTGGCCCAAGCAAGTGCCAGTGGCTGAGAGTTTAGCATGTATTCCAACCATCATTTTTATGTTGTTCTCCGTGCACTAGGTATGCCATTTCAGTCAAACTCTTTATTTCGGTAAAATACCATAAAAGAAACAAAAGATTCGAGATGAACTTCGCACATGTCAATACGGGGACAAGACGATACATATGGTAAAACTTGACAATACAGTTAAGGATGGCAATCCGTAAAAAGTTATAATAGCAAACAATTACAGTTTAAAAACAACAGATATCTTACAATTCAAGCTTTACATCGCAGGGTCTTATCAACCAAGAAAAAATTGATGTACAAATTTGGCGAAGTCCCTTGTCTAAAGTGCATGTGCATTGGTTAAAAGATTGCAATAATAGGCAGCGCACAATTATATTAAGATCAATTTTAAAAACAATCATCACAATGGAAGCAGTTAAACGGCAATCATAGATGTGCAAATGAGCAAAAGGTATAGAGTGGCTATTTGCGTTTTAGAGTTTAATGACCATCATAATAAAAGTACTTGGTGAGGCAGGAGGTCGTGTCTGCAGTTCTCAGTAGTGGGCCGGGGGGCTGTCTGTGCCCTCCTTCTGATCGCCCATAAGTGGCCTAGGAATTTCGCAGCTCCGCACACGAATAGTGGTCTTGCATCGGATTTCAGTATGCGCACGGCCTCTCTAGAGTCTCGGGTGCCAAGGTGCCTACAAACAGGAGACAGCCATTTGCTCCTAGGGTTTGCATATGCTGTACAGGCAAAGAGGAAATGGCCGATGGATTTGTGCGAGCAAGGGCAACAGGGGCAGCCTTTTTGCTGTGCTCTATTGGCCGACCATGAGTTTGTGAATGCATTGACTGGCAGGCTGCCATGCCTGAATTGGATGTATAACTTCCTATCGGCCGGCACCTTAATTATGTCAAGATAGCTTTCTAGAGAGTGCGGCTGATTTTGAAGTCACTAAATTTTTCAGTCAATCTACCCTGGGTGCCATCTGTGTATGCGTTGTGCTCAACCCAGTCCCAATAAAGTGATTTGATCTGTCTTCTAGTGTGAATTGGAGGGCAGATGATGTTGTGGCCGGGGAGGCCTATGCTGGACATGAGGCTTTTGACATATTTAATCCAGCCTATTTTGTTCAAAGTGTCTAAGGCACAGACCTCCTCAAAAGCAGCAGCATAGGACGACAGTTCCGGGGTAGAAACCATCCGCTGCCAGAACAACAAAGGGTGGAGCTTCGCTAGGTCGCTAATGGGTTTAATACCCATATCGAGCAATAATGGGCAAATGGGGGTGCTCTGCGGGAGAGAAGTCAGATTTCTAAGGAACTTGTTCTCCAGGATCTCCTAGGTATGCGTCTCACGCTTATTTTGCTACACCATGCAAACTATACCTCACTGAGAAGGCCTAAGTAAGCCGAAACCAGTCTGGGGTTGTTTGTGTCACCATTCAGATAGGACCTGGGTAGGCAGTTCGGCTGGACTGTTTTTATTAAGCCGGACCAAGGCTAGTCTCTTTCTGAAGTAGCACACTAGGTGAAAAATAATGGACTGACATTCCGGACCGAGCATCAGCCAGTGGCTGATACTTTGTATACATTGCACCCATCACATTTGCGTTTTTCCGCGTCTACATGTGTCTGTTACACACTTTTATTCACTAACCTGATGTACTTGTGATTCATTTTTGCTTGTTGCAATGTGCTCTGAAGGCACAAATCAGAAAAAGGTAAATAGCCGCTTACCATAGAATTTGTTTGCCCTTGTATGGAACAAGCTGCATTACTGATATTACCTTTTATAATGCATTCATTATTTTTCGGTAGCATCAGCATATGTTTTAAAGCCACAGAATTTCATTAAACCCCTTCTGAACCGTGTTAATAAGCTGTGACAAATAGACAGCGATGGGAAGACTCGAGTCCTCCTTTAAAATCTGTACCATTTTCAGTTTACGAATCATTCATTGAAGTTGATTGACATCCTGTGATGAGCGCCTAGTGATTTTCTATTGCTATGCCTTAGCACAGGTGTGCTTTATGGAGGCTAAACTGGCTGCACATTAGGGGCATTTATGGCCAGGAAGAAACTTACCATGACCCACATTCAGTTTTCTAAATTTTAAAATCAACAGCGCCTGTTGATCTGCAGGCTTTCTATTCTGATGTACCAGAGAATGCTCTAACCTGTTTCTTTTAACCTTTAGTTAAACAGCAATTAACATCTTTACAAAATGTAGGCGAGTCCAAAATCCTACTCAACGCATTACATGTCATGGATGACAGCAATGTATCTCATAGAGTGGCATATGAAAAAAATACATCTCATTACTTTCATTAAGAGAAAACTTTTAGAATCAGGCCATCAGACTTGATATAGAATGCATCAAGATGTGTTGTACAAGGTTTTGATTCCTTCACCAATCTGGTTTTCTCTCTACATAAGTGAGCAAAGCTTCAGCGAGTCAAAAAGTGAGCAAGAGATATGCGAAAAGGCCTCTATTGTGGGGATAGCTGAAGTTTTCAAGTGTTCAAATGAATTCATAGTTTGCCCCAAACATTTGAGGAGAACCAATCCTCTCAGACTGCATTTCTCTTTGAGGTAGTAACCTTCCCTCTTGTATATGCTATCCAGGTAGACAGTTTCTGCTCTCAGCACAAAGTGTGTGATGAGCAGTGGAGCATCAGGGCAGTCCTTTCTATGTTGTGTGTTCTATTTGACCATGCAATTAGGTTAAAATCTTGTCTAAGGGTTTGATGTCTCTCTTGTCACAGTCTGACCTGCCTGTTCACAGATTCAGACACATCCAAAAAGGTTCTTCATGGGAATTCATATGTAAAACCAGACGTTGTGCTTGATGTTAAAAAGGATTCCAGAAGATGGGAAATACAGAATAAGCGTAGGGGGACATGTGGGAAAGGGGAGACAGCTATCACTGGCTAAAATTAACCTTCTTCAGCACACTGTCTCCTTAAGAGCGTTAGACTGACAGGGGCACCCCAAATTGGGTATCCCACACCGCAAGCACACGTGCAACAAAATCTCATGGGGAATAAGAGGATTCATTTCTGATGTATTACATGGAGAAACAGTAGTTAATCTTCCCAGTATGTTAAAGGCAAAAAACAAGCTTTAGGAAATCCAATAGGTTTGGTCTTTTCTACATACTGATTTTGGCAATCCTTTTTGCCGATGCTGTGCAGCATCAGCAAAACTAAATGCTTGTATGCCTGTGAATACTCATCATGACGTTGTGGTGAGCAAGTGTGAAAATGTACGTGGGCGCATGCGTCCCAATACATGTGCCGCATATGGTACGAGACAGCCACTATTTGATTTATCGTTCCAAAATGGCAGACACCACTTGGAGTGGTGAATAAAAAAAACATTTGTGCATGAAAGCTCTTTTTGAGTTGTCTGGCAACAAATGGCGCTGCTGGACCCTCTAAAAAGATTGAAAAAAAGATTTCCGCGAGGAGGGTATGGGGAAAGAATGAAACAGTGGGTGGAGTAAGTTGGTGTAAGAGAAGTGAAGGCGGGAGGGAGCAATGGAAAGTGGACGGAGGAGCTTGAGTTGGGTGGCAGCAAGGGAATTAAAAAAAAAGTCTGGGTGTGGTAAGCAATTGATGAGCTTGGAGTGGAAGGGGCAACAGATAGCTTGCAGGGGGCAGGCATTTTGAGGAGGGAAGCAGCACATGAAGGAAAAAGCAAGAAAATACGTGCTTTAGTGTTGGAGAACTGAAAGAAAAAGGAACAAAAGCAGTTCCCTGAATGTGAGCAGTGGAAACATACAAACCATCTAATCCTTGGGATGGTAAAGAACCTATGCTCCAGAGGAAGGGCAAACACAGGAAGGATAGAGATCGAATGAGAGTGACAAGAGAGCAAACTAAATTTTACTACGGTCCACAAGAGGCCTGTCAACAATAGAGAGCTAAATGCCATCTGTAAGTGAGACCTAAAAAGGCCAGTACTACGCTACTAGAATCTGCTGCAACCAACTGTTAGTGACACATTATGGGCATTGGCAGGTAGTCACCTGCGCTAAAAGGTGTTCCACTTTAGGTGGACTACTAAACCATAACAGAGTCTAACACTGTAGGATAGCAATACATCAATTTTGCGGAGCAATGGCAGGGGACCTATTACAAAGGTTGCCAGCACCCCAAAATATATCGAGTTAGCCGGAACATAAAATGTGGAGTGGCTGTCAAAAGGACAGTGCTCCAGGGACTTGAAACCCTACATCTCATAAAAAGCTCATTACTCCTCAAAAGGGAATGTCTTCTAAGCACTCAAAGCTTTGCATCTCTTCTTCTGACATTGTATTGTGTCATCTAAAAAAAATCTGAAATGCAAAACATATCTGCAATGAAATGGTGGTTAAGCACAACATAATGAGCTTTTTAGGAGATTCAAATCATTGTAATATAATATTTCCCTTGGTTCCTGTTGTCAAATATGTGACAAATGCAATTTCAAGTGATTGCTTTTTCAGTCCCTTAAGTATGTCGTCGTTAATTCATTTAATTTAAAATCTATTTTCAACCACAAACGTAACGATAAAAGTACAGCAGATAAAAAAATACATCACATAGTTAAAAAATAATAAACAACATCACTGTCGATAAGAATGCGAACATCATGAACAACCGTACACAAGAACAATTTACAGATCAAGACATCAGAATGTTACCAACAGTTCACACATACAAGGCAGCACCCCACTCATAATCCCCCCTCCATGCAGCCCAAAAAAGTGCAAGTGCCAATTCATTGTGGAGGAAATAGATAACAACATAACATTGCTGTCAGTGCTTGATAATTATTCTTGTGCAAAAAAAGAGGAGCAAATTAAAACAGCATTGAGTTCCTCCTATTAATAGCGCTTTTTAAGAAGGAGCATATATTGACACGTTTCGTCGGGGACTCCAGCAATTGGAGGTATTCTAGAGCCGCCAGTGAACTTCGAATACCCCGCTTCCTAATAATATAAATTGGATACTTTTTTCTAAAATCAAGATAACATTTTCCCCCAAAAATTTAAATATAATAGACTCTGGGGTGATAATTTGTTCCATGGACACACCACAATTTTGGACTTATCGAACTGTCCCGGGGGGAAACCCAAATGCCATCTCACAAAGCCCAAGCAAAAGCGTGTAACATTCTCTCCCAAGATGAATCCAAATTCCATGCTGGTGCCATGCCCGGTGCATTATGTAGGGCGGTATGCTCTCCAACAGTAATTTTGGAAGGCTCATTTGCCTCTCTGAGGTTATTGTTTTTCATTTTTCTACAAAGTTTTTACCTGGGCCATGTTATGCTTGGACAGAGTTTCGGGCTTATAAAAAAAAGCTGCGACTCACCCAGATCCACCAGGGCAGATTTAACAGTGTTGACCCAGGGAATATTCCGACCTCTGTCACATGATAAACAGTCTAGAACTATTTCCCTATTGAAGGCAGCATGCGGGTCAATCCAAATCCAGCACCACAACAGAAAAGGAGCTAGATTAATGGAGTCCTCCACATATTCTACTCCTAGTTCCTCATGCAAGATAAAGGTGTAACAGGTCGGTGGAACACCCAGGAGTCTCCTCAACACTCTGTTTTGTACTCCCAGAAGTAATTTAGGATTGCTATATCCCCAAATACCTGAGCCACACATTAAGATGGGGAGACACTTTCTCCTATACATCTCCAGTAAAGGGGCCACAGTTGGTTTTCTCCAGTACCTCTGGCCAAGTTGAAAACATACTCAACCGATCCTGAAAATTTGCGTTGAACTTCAGTCATACAGGGTCCCCAGTTCCCCTTTGCATAAAAAATTACACGCAGGTAGGAGAAGTCTTGGGTGAGAGCGATAAGATGACCTTGTAGCTTAATGCCCCGGATCTTGGTTATCTTTAGGTTGAGTGTCATTGTAAAATTTTTGGAGCGATTAGTAGCCAAACCAAGGTAGCACATGAAGGTAACAAATTCTTGATATAGAATATTTAGGCCATTGGGGGGTTCTAGATATTAAAACAGTATCATCCACGTATAATAACATGGGCACCTTTTTGCTACGAATGGAAGAGACATCAGGAATTTTGGTGGACAGGGCGGTACCTAAACCATTTATGTACAGCAGAAACAGGAGGGGGGCTAAAACGCACCCCTGGCTTACTCCTCCCTCTATTTTAAGCCAATCTGTCCTCTCTCCTGAGGGACCAAACCTGACGGAAGCAGAGAGGTCATAGTGGAGGGCTCTCAGAAACTGAACCAAATCACCATCGACGCCCCCATGCCAGACAATATCTTTCAGAGTTTGGAACTCACCGCGCTGTTGAAGGCGCAGGACAGGTCCATGAAAGCTAGGCAAATTGAGCCCTGCTTGTTGATGGTATATTTACTGATCAGTAGGTGTAGATTAAGGCATTGCTTCATTGTGTCAAGCCCCTCACGGAAACCATACTGCTCCTCCGACAGAATACCAGTTACCCTGATCTAGTCTAGAAGGGAGGCCAACACCACTCTCCCCACCGGCTTGGCATCAGACTCCAATAGCGATATCGGGCGGTAGCATTCTGCGGACTGAAGTTACCCTTTTTATAAATGGGGACACTTACGGCTGAAAGACATGATTGTGGGAGACCTGTCTTGCAAAGAGCATTAAAACAATTGCACAATAAAGGGGTCTTAGCAGTCCGGGGCTGATTTATTTAAATTCACTGGCACCCCATCCGGGGCAGGGGGTCTTCTTACATGGGCTTTTAATGATTGCCTCTCCTATTTTCTCTATGGACAATTAAAACTGACAAAGCAAATGCCACCTTCTCATCAGTCTTCAATTCAACATTCAATGAGCTATAGACTGCTTTAAAATGTTCAACCCAGGCCTCCTGGCTAATGGTGGTAATAACAGCATTGGATTTTACCCCCACAGAGATAATGTTTCCTATGGCTGCTCAGAAAGGTCTGGTGTCTTTCAGTGTACAAACCTTCACCAGCTCACCCCAGGGCTCATCTTGAAGTAATTTTAGTCTAGTCCTTTATGGAAGCCTGTAGTCTAGTCTACATTGGTGCACTCTGACCATATCCCTTGGTTTTTCCTTTAGGGCCTCATGCAATCGCTTTGAGGCCTTTCTACACAACTGATCGAAACATTTAGGCCCATCTGACCTTGGTCTGTTGGGTTTAGTCCCAGTTCGACAAAGTGGGTAGACACTGCATGGTAGCTCTTGGGAGACTTAAGACCTGAGAGTACCACAGGGAGGTATTTAGAGCCGATTATTTCTAGGAGGGTATCCATGTACACATTTCTCCATACCAAATCTAACCCCCGGGTCTTAACTTCAAGAGACTGGGAAGTCAGGATCCTAGCCCCCCCCCCTTCCTGGGGAGTCGTAATCAAAGACTCAGGGGGTTATGGCCACTATGTGGACTTTCATCAATTTTAGACCTAGAGAACCAGGCACACAATTCCTGGTTGACGAAAATATAATCTATACCTGAAGAATACTCCCCTCTCTCAAAGGTTACTCTAGCCGTATAAAGTGGATCATATAATTCAGTGACATTGTGGAGATTAAACATTTTAATGAGTCAACAAAGGACCTGATCCCCTTTTTCCCTGGGTTGACTGTCACTCCTGATACTAAGGCTATCAAGCATGGCTTGCACATTCTCCATTTGGGTTGGCTCTAATTCAACATTAAAGTCACCCCTAAAATGATATAAAAACCATTGTGCAAGGATGCTAACAGATCCTCAAGACCTGATGTAAAATCCGACAGCTCATTAAAATTGGCAATATGGTCTGGGTGTCGTTATTAAATAATTTTTAGAACTACACACCTACAGAATAAGGATGGAACACCAACGATGTAAGGAGGAGGAGATGCAACATAACAGACAAGAGTTGCTGAATTTGGAACTGAGGAACCGGGTTTGAATACCGGTGTCAGCTCGGCATCCTGTGATTCTGGTCCAATCACTTAATCTCCCTATGTCAAAAAATGTTATCTAACCTTGTGTAATGTGATCTGGTGCTCATGTAAAGCACTCTAATAATCTTAGGACAAGCTCGTTCTACATGAAAACAAAAAAAATGCTGGGCGGAGTTCTGCAAGCAGAAAAAGTATGACCAAAATGTGACCTGATGGGTGAGGATTTCATCTATGTTCTTTTTATTTGCAAGTTTTAGCAAAGGTTTGAAGGAGATTTGTAAAAGTCTTTACTGGTCGTCAAGTAAAGAAAAGTTGAATAGGCTTTAAAAAAAACTCTATACTGTACCGTTTTAAGTGCTTCTTTTTTTTACCGTTTTTTTAATTTGCTTGAGACAAAGCCTTTACATACTTAAACAAATAGTCATTGATAATATAAACAAATAATTTCTAACAATACATCTTTCAATTGCATCTAAAATAATCAAAAGCTGCACCCTCCTCTACTACAATTACATGCCTCAATAGAACATTCATTACATTTCAAAATGCATAGCTAGACACATAAAACACCCTCAAAAGTGCTGGTGCTTACTAAAGTGCCCATTACAGAGTACCATAATTCTAACCTACCCTGAAAAATCATTACAATTCCAACCAAAGTGCCACTGCATACAAAGGTGCCTTATTCAATAAACCATGAGTTTAAGTTAAAAAAAAAAACACAAGATCAATTACATGTCTTAATACAAAATAACTACATTTCAAAATGCATAGACAATAAACATCCTCAAAAGTGATGGTGCTAACTAAACTGGCGGATACAGAGTACCATAATTCTAACCTACACAAAGATCATTACTATTCAAATCAGAGAGCCAGTGCATAACAAGGTGCCTAATTCAGTAAACCGTGATGTTTACTGAATTAGGTGTCATCCCAAAGTGATAGTGCATTCTTTTTTTTTAATAAGTTTTACTCTTCTTATAAACTTCCTTCAAAGGCAAAGTTATCCCATATCTTCCCAGAACATGATATTTTATTAACCCACGCACAGTACTAAAATTCCCTTTCGCTTACTTTTTTCATCCCATTAAGCCACTCCGTAAAATTTAGACTGGCTAGTGATTTCCAAAGTTTAGTTATTATGGATTGGGCTACTAACGCAGATATAAAAAGGAATTGTGTGCCGTCTTTTTCTAAAAAAGGATGGTGTTGTAAGGCCTAATAAGGCTATCATAGACAACGGTTTAACAATTTGCCCAACTCGTGTTATAATAGTCTTGAGGATCCATTCCTAGAATTCTGTCACTGACTCGCAAGACCAAAAAACGTGTTCCCAATCCACTTGTTAACCACATCTGGGACCCTTCGTGCTAACTCTCTGAAACATATTAAGTCTGGCAGTGGTATAATAAAGCATCCAGCAAAACATTCTATGAAATTTCGACTCTCTCAGGAGAGAGTACCTGAAACTAAAATAGCTCTGCCAAACACTTCTGTCTTAGCTAATACCAGTCTGGCTCCCCATTTATCACACATCTTAAATTACTTGAGTATTGGTTTTATGAAATTCCTTATACCAAAGCTCAAAGAGCCATCAACCTTTTCTTCAGCATACGGTTACTTAACTAATACAGCTGACAAATTTATTCCTGCTGAGTCTAAATTGTTAAAAATACAAACAATCTGCCTATATGGAAAACTGGAAAAAGGTCTGTGCTGACAGTCTGGTAGGTATATTTCCAGATAAGATTTAATTCTGGACCCATCATAAGAGTCTCCTACCTTGCTGTTCTTTATGTCCCGCCATCTACAAATAACGCCAACTTACAGACAGGGAGTTAAATGCTTACAATTGGCAAGAGGTGTTTCGGCATGTATTGAAGGAATTTTGAATTGCAAAGATAGCTGACTCCTTTTAGCCCACAACTCTAGCAAAGCCTTATATCTAACTTTTTAAGGCACCTTTGGTTCTTTTATGGACGCTGGAAACTACTTATACCATACTTTTTTTAGCATACACAAAAATTGTCAAAGTTAGAAATCCACATACAGAATCTTCGTATCTGCAATGCAAAGAAGCCCACTAGTACAGCTTAAAAATAGGCAGTGCAAGGTCGCCTTCAGATTTTGTAACTGCAAGATTTTCATGCACACACCCGGCGTTTTATAATTCCTTATAAATGAATTCAAGATACTATCTAACTTATCAAAGAAACCCGCATCTAACTTACAAGCAACATCTAAAAATAAAAATAGAAAAAGAGGCAAAATAGAAATTTAACCAGGGCAATTCGACCAATAATTGAGAGAGGAAGTAATTTCCAAACGGCAAAAAAAAGAGTGAATTTTAAGCTTAAGTGATAAACGGTAAGGGTCCACTACTTTTTGGGTTATGATTGTAATTTGCCCTATGCTTTGGCAGTAAAATATCCAGCGTGGTATTAAATAAAAGAGACTCTGTTTTAGATTCACTGATTAAGTGACCCCCACAATTTGGTGTATCTGCTTATGACCTGAAAAGCTGTTTCAATATTTCTACTATCTGGAAGCAAAAAAAGTACATAGTCTGCGAATAACTCTTTGGGGGCAGCTGACTTGGTTTTGCCACATTGACCAGCGGCGCGGGATGCTACTTTTCTTGGGTGCAGCTGACTTGCTTTGGCCGCATTGAACCTGGTTGGACTCTCTTTTCCAGGGTGCTCCTATCCTCCCCTCACCAGTGCAGCGGTGCGAGGTGTCAACAACACACTTAAAGCGCTGCCTCCAACATAGTGGTGTAGGCCGCGCCTGGGCCAAGGCTGCCCATCCTGCGCCCATCAGCGACAGACAGAGACAGGGCGGAGTCACCCCCCTAGGCCCCACGACGAAATTAACAGTGCAGTAAGACTTGCATCTTGGGACCACCGTTCTGTGGGCCCCCTCCTCCTGCAAGGAGTGGGCTATTGTACGGGCCTCGTTGAACTATTGAAAAAGAGGTGCTGCGGATGGCCAAGTTACACTGTACTAGGAAGGTCCTTCCCAGTATGCGTGCCCGCTTATAAACTATGCCGCTCCTGGCTTGGGTCTTGTGTTGATTAAAGCACAAGGCTTTGGGAGACTGGCCCAGGCAACTGTTTTGAAGATGATAACTGGGGCTATTATTCCAAGCTAATGATTATTTTATTCTTTTATATGTTTATTTATATGCCTCAAAGTAGCAATTGCACGTTTTAATTGCAGGATTGGAGTGATTTTAACTGCCCGTAATCATCTTTTTTTGTGATGGCATGTATTGCTGTAGAGCGAGTTTGAACTTCTATACAATCACTCCCATTTTTATTCAACCGGCTTGGCTAGCCAATTAGACCTTAATTGACGGCAAGTGTCTGGAGTATACAAATTGGTTATTCTGGGTTATACTTAGCAGGGAATCACAGCATACATATATTAGCGGAGGGGTGAGGTGCGAGGGTGCATAGTTGATTTATTCACTTTTTCTTTCTGATATCTTATGCTCTTGTCTTCTTAACACACAATTCTATTTCGAGGGAGTGCGCTCCATTGTGAGACACTATAATTGAAAATGGTAAAACGCAAAGCTATTAATGAGCTAATAGAAGAGGTTGAAGACCTTCTGCTCCAAAAACTAAGGGGAAGAAGTTGGGGAGAAAGGGTAAGGGAGTCATTACATCATTTTTTACCAAGTTGTCCTCTGATAGGGCTATAACACAGACTAGAGCAGAGGTTCACCTACGTACATTACTACTCCCCATAACTAGCCAACATAGTGCCCAACAAGCACATGCATTGGATCCGCCTAGCCTCACTGAAGTAGTAGCCATTGAAAACTTCAATAGGTTCCACATTCTAGAAACCACTGAGGAATGTGTGTCTGCCCTTAATCAGCTGCCTACCAATACTACAAATATAATAAAGCCTATAAGTACTCTGGAGGTAGATAATGCAGCTATAAACCTAAAGTTAATCTCACTAAAAGAGGAGATACTGGAATTGTGAAACTACATGGGCAAGCTATCAAAGGTACTTAACAATAAAATTGACAACCTAGTAGATCTACTATCTAGCATAACTGACACTCAGCCTAAGGTGAAAATGGATTGTGCACGGAATAGCACAGAGGCCAGTGGGAGAAATAGGGCATCCTATGTCTCCAGTTGAACCCAACTGCCAAGAACCCTAATATGAATACGCTGGCTAGTGTCAGATCAAGTCGGGACATTGTTTGCCCATCACAGCTAGCGGACAGGCCTGCAGAGAGTTCACAGAGGCCCGAAGCAAGGCCTGTCCAATGTAGCAGGACCTCAGGAAGACCTTTTCTGAAAACAGTACAGAAGGGACGTCTGTTGTCAACCACAGGGGAACAAAAAGTAAAGCACTCAGGGGCCAAGATTAAGTCCCACGATATATATATGATAAACGTTCCAAAAAACCCATCAGGCAGATGGGAATCACAGGATTCCCTAGTAAATAAATATATTCATTGGCTAAAGAAAATCTGAGGTTGTAGGCCAATTATAAGAGAGGATATACTCTATGCCTTTTGTTTTACGGATAAACAGTCCCTGACTGACCATATTGGCCCAAATTAACTCACTGAAGGCCTCATAGCCTTGGAACATAGGTTTAGGTCTGCTTCAGGCACTCAAATAAGACCTAAGCTAAATGCGCCAGTGGCAACTGTCAACTCCAACACCAACGGCCCCTCTAATCCATCTTTGCCTTGCCACTTAGTTCCCTGTCTGGAAGATCACCGAGCAATTTTGTCAGAAATAGACTGACTAAATTAATCTTATAGAGTGAGTGATACAGTAGAGAGGTTGCACGGAGCAATGTCAGAAGACAATTCTCTCTTGCCAATAGTCGAGGGCGAACACCAAAAAATAGAGATTGAATTGACTCCGCATAGAATAGAATTTCAACTCCCCGATGTTGGAATGGAACAGCGTAATTGTAACTTACAAAGCACCGCATGGCAGAAATCTAGCTCAGCTGAGGCTCTAAGGCTAGTTTCTTGGAATGTAGAAGGTCTAAGGGCCAAACTATCGGAGCCAGAATGGGAAACGTTCAAAGATCAGAGATGTTCTTTAAAAAAAGAAGAGGATCTCAACTGACTGCAGAGACCTAGTGGGCATAGTGAATTCAACAGGAAGTAGACCGGGGCCACACACATTACTATTATAAACATCTATGTACGGTCTGTGCCGGATAATGCAGAATCCCCTACAATAGACCGACTCTCTGGTATGATGGACCAGTTGTATCAAAATCCTCTTAAGATAATTGCAGGTGATTGCAATAAACAATTACCTGACGGACAGCCAGATTTAGGGTCACCTGATTCTTTCTTCGCACCCAGTGTGTTATCCTCCAGAGGGAAGACTGATGGCGCCAAGCACCCTAGGGTTGTAAGTCAAATTATGGAAATGCTCCTGGTACATGGGATGAAGATCATAAATGGTTTCACTTTGGCTGCCCAACCTCTATGCCCAACCTTTTAAAGAGGAGTATAAACCAGCAATATCGATTATATTTGTACAGATAATTTCCTCTGGCTGCACTATTTGACATGCAGGTCGTGCCCAGGATGGACAGCAACCATGAAGCACTTAGTGCCCAATTCTGTGCAACTGCCATACTGCATTTAACCCTCCCAAGTAATACCATTATATACGAGGTTATGCCTAGTAACAATAGAATTAAGAGGGTTTCAATAGCAGAAAGTATTTCCATCTAGTCCCAAATGTATACGTTATTTGTGGATGTATTGCCCCCATTTGAGGTGACTACTAACAGTTTGCCTACTTTTCTGAATTTCACTGTGAATTGATGAAGCGGTTGAAAACTGTTTTTCCAAAAGTATCTAAGAGGGGCAACTACCCACAAAGCCTCCCGGGCTGGTAAACACAAGAATGTAGCCACGCCAAATCAGCGCTTCTAGAAACAGTAATAGAAGGGGATCGCAGAAAAATTACTGAGACAAGAAGAGGGTATGAGGCAAATGTAAGTAAGACAAAAAAGAAGCTGGGAGTCAGAGCAGTGGGAAGAACTTACCAACCACCTTCAAAACAGTAACATGAAGGCATTCTGGAATCTAATATCAAATGGGACTCGTCCATTAGCTAAAGATCTTGAAGCAGCTGCGCAACTGAACAAATGGTTTATTCCCTTTTCAAAGTTATGTACCAAATGGCAAAATGATCACCGACAACTGACTGGAGACCTACCATTAGTATATATGGAGGAAGAACATGTGATAGAGGATGATACCCTCTTAGAGTTTGGCTTCATAGAGACAGTGCAGTCTTTAAATATGATGGAGAGGGAAAAAGTGCCGGGCCCTGAAGACATCCCTGGTGACTTATTTATGTCCCAGCCTGATATCTGGGTCCCTACTTGAATACTCTGACAAATGCCATCACAAGAGGAGAGGATATCACGCCATCTTGGCGGGGGACCATAATTGTACCAATCTACAAAAAGGGGAACCAGGGCGATCCCTTTAACTATAGGCTGATAAGCCCGATTTGACATCAGTTAAAAAACGTTTTGCAGACAGGTACTAACAAGGCTTCAATCACGGATGTTAGATCACCGGATCCTCTCAGATAATCAGGCAGGCTTTAGATCTAAGGTCAGCACCCTGGACCAGGTGTTCCACTTCAGGACGATATGTTTGGAAGTATGTCGCCCTGAGGCGGTCGGCTTCTTTACCCTGGCCTGGGAATGTCCACCAGTGAATACCTAATGGAATTATTGGCAGTATCACCAATGCAATGACAGACTGCACTCCTAAACTCCTCCTACTAGGCTCAGTGGGGTATGCGTTTTGGGGACGGCAACCTCTCCCCCCTCTTACCTCTGGCTGTCACGGCAAGCACAGGGATTGCCAGCAAGCCCCCTCTCCCACTCTTGCCTCCGGCCGCTGCGAGGGATCGCCAGCACTCCCACCCCCACCCCCCTGCTTTTACCTGCGTCCATTGCGGGCGGCAAATGCATGGGCCGCAATGGGCGGCCAAAGGTCTAGCTAAGCCACTGACTAGGCTATGAAAAACCACCCCCAAAACCAAAATCGTTAGACTAGCAGCCATGTTCATACTACTGGCAAAGCTCCAACTGTTATTTACATGGATGAAACGACCTATTCCCTTAGTACAAATCTGACTTAAAGAAGCGGCATACTGTTGCAAAACAGCAGAAACCTTTGCGGATCTGCAAGCCCCACGGGCATGTACTAATGATATCTGGGGCCCCCTGGGAGAGTACTTGATTACTGAGAGGCCAAAGACACACTACGAGCTCATTATGTATTGTATTATATATAATTGTAGCTATGTTTCTTTTTAGATGTAGAACATGAGAGCACAGCTATGCCTTCTCCTGGGGATACAAACAACCTCAGTGTTCAGATGTTTGATATGCTGCCTGCACCTCATGTGACATGGATGCACTGTATGATGCATAGGGTATTTCGATGTTAACTTCACAATACAATTTTTTTTTTTTTTTTTAAAGTGAAGGATTTGTGTTTAGAATTGTGAAATTCTTGTGCACTTCTTACAGGAGAGCCCTGCCTCACACTGGAGGAAAGACCCGGGCTATTTAGGCAGCATGTGAGGGGAGAGCACGGGCAGGTAACACAAGATTTAGGGGTGTATGTGGGGTAGGTATGTTAGATGAATTGGAGTGGGTCTAACGAGCTGTATCCGACAGTACAGTACACAAACTGCTGAACTTTATGGCAGATTCTTCCAGTGGCTGCTTTGTGCCTCCCTCGACTGCTGTGCATTTGCAGCCCTGGGGCGTTTCCAGTTCTGAGCAGAAACGCCTTGTTCTGTCACTGTCGGATGACACCTCCACCGCCAAGCCTCATTACGAGCTACTCCCCTTCTGATCCCACAGTGCTCCACAAACAAGGCTCTCAAATGCTCCTGCCTGCAGTCATTTCAATGACGAGGTCAGAGGCTATACATTGGACGGATGTATCACATTTAAAATTCCTGCTGGAGACAGGAAGATGACAAACTGCAGACATTCATAATCCACAGAATTACAAGAGTGGCACTTACAGGTGAGAAGCCCAAGGCAAGCGATGCATGGTGGCCCGTGCAGCACAGGGCCTCCTGTGTTGCACCTAGCTGGGCCAGAGGAGAAGCACAGCAGAATGTGAGCTGACGGTAATTAGAAAGTACATGAGTACACACGGAGGTTCCATTTTCACTGTTAACACCAGCAGTAAATAAAACAGAACATGGTTTCACATAACAGAAGAAGCACTGGCAAAGCGAATAGGTCTTGCCTTTCAATGACATCACCCAGCGGTGGCGCCACTGCCTCCTGTACATTTGCGATTGTTATTGCTGTTTATTATTGACTGACTTACCTGTTTGCTCACCTGCACATCTGTAAAGCGCCCTGATACCCTCTTGGGTCATGTTCACGCAATATAAAACTCTTATAAATAAATAAAAATTAAATCACCCAACTTTTTGGCTTTGTCAATGCTTTTTGCCCATGCTGTTCTGCATTAGAGAAAAAAAAGACTTGTTTGCCTACACAAAACAGAACTGGGGAAAAGTCCCACCTCAATGAGACTTATGCATCTTGATGCTCGGGCAGCCACAGCATCAGCACACTTGCATCTCCAAGCCAACCATGTGCGCATGTGTCATGACATGCCTGTCTTTTACTTATTTAACTTAGAGTTCTAAGATGGCAGATGTCCATCTTATAGCATTTTTTTAAAATAAAGGAGTGACAAAATTATTATTTTGAAATAGAATGAAACAGGGAGAGGAGGAGCAACGATGGAGCTGTTGGTGGTTGTAAGCACCTATGAGCGGGGAGAAGCATCAAAGGAAGTGGGTGGAGGGATGTAAACATTTAAGAAAACAACAGACAAAGCAGGGAGGGCATTGAAGCAATTGACTAGCTGTGGCTGGGAGGGTGGAGCAACACAGAAAGAACAGAGTTGCGAATTTCAGTTCAGTGGGGAAGCAGCTCACGAAGGAGGGAGCAAGAAAATACATTCACTCCATGCCCAGACACATAAAGGCTTTGTGTTATCAACAAAACAATCAAACAAGAGCTTCTAGTAATAGAGGGAATTAATTCAATAACTAAATAAGCTACCATCCTGGTTGACTTCCATTCATTGTGCAAGAATATCGATTTCAATTATGCCTTTGGAGTAATATAAAGCTTTGGTATTCTCGGGCATACCTCTAATGTCTTTGATTGTGTTCCTTGTTAATGTCTTTTGATGCCCAGCTTGTGTATCCCTAATCCAGCATCTTTTCCTAATTCATCTATCACCTAAGTGCATCTTCAGATAACAGTCCTCCGCATAACCTCGTCTCCTCTTTTGGGTTCCCACCTGAGTCTTGTGCTAAGACCTTGGGTTGCATCTCAGCTGTTGATGTCACTTGAGGGGGCTAAACTCACTCAGCATGTAGGCTCCCCTACCCACCATGCGGGCAACATCTTGGATCTGGTTTTCTCAAATATCTCGTCCCTGGTCGTTGAGCCCCCGCAACAAATGGTATGGACGGATCACTTCTTGGTCCCTTTCTCATGTATTAGAGAAATGCCACCACTTGGTGGTAAAACCCATAATATGCCTATAAGGAACTGGAAAAAACTGACGCCGGAATCCTTAGGCCCAGTACTGTCAGAAAGTCAACCTCAACTCACCAATGACCCTAACACTGATTCGAATGTCCTGACCCGGTGGATCTCTGCCGCCTTGGACAACTTAGCCTCAGGTAGGCTAGGCGGATCCTTCAGAAACTCTCCGTCGGCCCCCTGGTTCTCTGAGGAACTCAGAGCAAAAAAAAGCAATTGTAAACATAAAGAACGCCTCTGGAGGAAAGAATATTGTCCTTTGGCTAAATTGATCTACAAGGAAGCTCTAAAAGAACTTCATAAATCGCTGAGAGCTGCTAGAAGAGATTAGTTCGTAAATCGAATTAACACCGAGGAGAACTCCTGCAAAGAAATTTTTAAGATAGTTAGCTCTTTCACTAAACCAATAGCACTTGAAGTGAAGATACCAACGTCACCGTTGCTGTGTGCTAAACTGTCGGATTTCTTTGAGGAAAAATCTTGAAGGTCTATGATGCTTTCACGACTACTATGGAAACTACTGAAACTGAATCTATGGAAACCCACGCGGGGGAGCCTGCCCTCCTAGAATTTCCCCCTATCTCTCAACAGGAATCCTTGGCAGAGATTATGAGCTGCAAATCAGGGTCTCCAGAAGATCCATGCCCCCTAAACTGTGGAGAGCACTGGCCCACATTATTAATCCCACCCTAAACCACTTATGGAACAGCTCACTTGCCACTGGCATCTTCCCGCAGTCTTGGAAACACGCCATGCTGCTGCCTCTCTTGAAGAAGCCCAATGCGGATCCGGGTGAATTAAACAACTATCGCCCGATCTCACTTCTGCCAGCACCTGCGAAGATGCTGGAAAAACTGGTCCAACATCAACTGACCAATTTCATTGACAGACGAGGCTTTTTACACGAAACACAGTCTGGTTTTCGAGCGGGCTTCAGTACTGAGACAGCCCTGCTGGAGGTGGCAGAGTCTTTAAGAATGTCGGTGGACACAGGAGCCTCAGCTATGTTAGTGCTGCTGGACCTGTCGTCCGCCTTCGATACTGTGGATCACCTAATCCTACTTGCCAGGCTTAAAAGTGCGAGAATAGAAGGGACGGCTCTGGCTTGGCTAAAGTCCTATTTTTGTGACCGCACGCAAAGGGTCACTCTTCACCCTTTTAAGTCAGAAGCCAAATCTTTACGGTGTGGGGTCCCACAGGGCTCAGCACTGAGCCATTTACTTTTTAACGTATACCTTGCTCCCCTCTTCTCGCTTATTGCCAAATGGGAAATAAAAGTTATTTCCTACGCGGACAACACCCAGCTGGTATTCTCCTTCAAGGACCATTCAGCTAACTCCTTTGCTAGATTTAGGGGATGCCTGAAGGGCATCTCCAGCTGGATGAAAAACAATAAATTAAAGCTTAACGCAGAAAAAACCGAGGTCCTGTTTTTTGGCAAGGCACCCCACCCCCCCTGTCAGCCGAACTATGGTGGCCGGAGGAAATGGGACTTCCCCCTGCCCCTCAACCACGGCAAAAAACCTGGGTGTAAAATGGGAATCTGACCTGACGTTCTCAACACAAATACGTCACATGGCATCCTCTTGTTTCGGCATACTGAGAAGCCTGAGAAAATTCCTTCACTTATTGCCGATGAGTTGCCGCAGATCCGTTGTTCACGCATTAGTGACATCGAGGCTGGACTATGCAAATAGTCTTTACTTGGGGCTGCCTGCACATCTGATCAAGAGATTGCCGATGGTGCAAAATGCAGCTGTGAGATTGAGCAGAAGAGTACCTTTTAGACATCACATCTCTCCGCACATCAAACAGCTTCACTGGCTACCGGTAGCCAAACGGATTGAATTTAAGTCATTGACGGTAGCTATCAGGGCTCTGAGAGGTAACTGTCCCAGTTACATTAAGAAACGTATTCGCCCCTATTTTCAAAAACGCTCGCTAAGATCGAACTCCCAGAACTTGCTCTGCGTGCCTCAATATGCGAAGGCACGCATCTGGGGTAGATCCTTCACGGTGGTTACAACCAGACTATGGAACTCTCTTCCTGTAAAACTTCGCCTAATCCAATCGGAATCTGAGTTCAGGAAATCGCTGAAGACCTGGCTATTCAACCAGAGCTAGACTCTCGAGTTTTTATCTCTCCGGCTTGTCTACGTTAGCGCCGGGACACCTCTGTTAGAGGTAGCTGTCGCGCTTTATAAATGTACTATTATTATTATTAGCTTTGGGTTGCCCATATTCAATGCTTTAATAGAGGCAAATCTATTGATTTGCTTAGCTGAGTGGAACAACCATTCATCTCTTACAGAGATGTAATTCACTGGACGTTTTTGAGGATATGATTGGGGTACCTTTTTATGATGTCTAAAATTACAATCAGTACATGTGTAAACACTTGAGTACTGGCTTTTGATTAGCTGCAGTGTTTTTTTCATTTAATTGCAGGATAGATTCTCATTTCAGACAGTTTATGCCTATTCCAAAAGAGCCTCACCGTGTGAGATTATGGACGTTACACCCTGTGGCTTGTCTCATGCCCTCTGCTGCTCTCATAGGGTTTCTACCTGGTTATATTAAACTTGCTCCAGCAAATCACAAGCCTACAAAGTAATCTGGTCCACCAGTGTATTCTACACGCCAGTTCTCATCTTGCACTTGCTATTCCTAAGAACTAATGTAGGGTTCTGTAGTTGGGCCAATGACAATTGGTCTTTGGGAAAAGGAGAAAGATACCATGATTTCTGGAAAGGATTAACACGCAACTGCTAAGGATTGGTCCTCTGCTCCTGCATTATCTGGAGGACTGGCATTTTTTCAGTCAATACTGCAACACTGAACGAAGATCACAGAGTGCACTTCACTCCTGAACATGCCCATGGCAGAGGAAAAAGGAGAATATTCTAAGATTATTGGGGGACGGCAATCCTTAATGAAGCTCTTTAACCTTAAAGCTGACTGTATAAAGCCCCTAAAAAAAATATTTTTTTCTATTTCTGTCCTACTGGACCCCTAAAGGGACTTTATGTATCAGATGAGAAGCCACGCCCATTGCTTCATCCATTGAATCAGTGATGGGAAAAGGATTTCACCTCTGGAAGCTTAGAATTTACCACCATTGGTTTGGATGCATTGATGGCCAGCAGTTAGAATGGTCTCTAAATTGAAGGCATTGCTGGAGTTAGGATGCGTTGCTGCATTCAAGGAGTGAGCGTTTTCCCAGTAGATGCTGAGGCTGCTTACAGTCGCTGACGCCTGAAAAGTGTTCCTAATAACACATGTAGCGTATTTGCTGGAAAATCATTAGGAGTGATGGGTGAATCCACTTTGCATATGTGTAGGGTGCCATTTTCTACCCATAGTCCCAATTTTTGATCGTGAATATTCTGGGAAAATAAGATCTGATCCTAACAAGCAATGTGCAGCACCAATGCCAGTAACTCATGTAAACATCATGTGACACTGGACTGGTAGGGCTTCAATAAATGCCAGTCGGTCTTCACTGCCAAATAAGTGTTCATTCAGTGGCACATTTACCATATGTGTCAACTGTGTATGCAACAAAGCAGAATATTGCATGCATATTTGGAGGCAACAGTCCAGGCAGTGTGCAAATGGGTGCACACTTACACACGCCCACACCTTTCCTGTTCCCTAAAAAGCAGCACTGGTTCAACAAACGACCTATTCAGTTGACCTGCTGCATAATTACAACAGATAATCCTAAACAATTGCAGTATTCACAGCCTGTATTTCTCAAGAGGAGGAGGAGGCTGCTGTAAGTAATCTCTTTCATAAATGGGTTAGGTGTGGCCTGGTGGTTAGAACATAAGAGCAGGTTTTTGCTGTGCTTGCCCCATCTCTGCCACAAACAAAAATTACCTTGGCCAAGTGAGCTTACTTCCTTGTAGTGCTGGGAAAATCCAATATCGTTGTGCAACAGATCTACGCTGCAGCTGGAGGAAGAGCAACGGGGAAATCCATTGCCGCTTCCTTCGGCGTATTTCTTTTCTTTGTTTCAATGCGCTCTACCAATATGAAGGATAAGAGGCACAGAAACAGAATACAAGCAGTTTAAGAGGCCAACATTCCCAACATCAGGGCATTCTGAAAAGACTGCCAGAGCAATATATAGTGAGCAGTAATGGTACAGCAGCAGGATAAGATCTTGAGTGCAAGCTATCAGCTAATATAGCTTTTCGAGTGAATGAAATTGCTTACAAAAAATGTGATCTAATTGATCACTTGCCGAATGGGAAATCAGAAAGCCAGAGTTCTAATCCAAGCTTCGCCATCTGGCCAATAGTGTTATCCTAAATAAACTGAAACATTGAGCTGTGTCTCAGTTGTCCGTTCTGACATAACTCTGGGGAGATTATAAACAGGCTAAATACAACAGAACTGAACATGTAAAGTCTATATCCTTCCTTCACTATATAATAAAAAGTGTTGCTTGCGGCAAAAGTTTTAAACAGATTGGGACCCTCTATGAACAGTCTGGTCAAATTTTAAGCCATTTCTTACCTCTAGCTGATCCGCAGTTGTTTCTTTTGGTGCTTGTGACAATCTATAAACCTGCAAGTTTAATTTCCATTACTTTATTTCCTAAAATTTAATTGACAAACCATAGACCCGCTGTTTCACAGGATGTTCTTTTACAAATACCTAAAAATGTCTCCGTGAACGAGTGGAATGGAGAGGACATGCTTTGCTCCCATCCAGGAGGGGCGGGGTAAAATGCAGCACATTATTAGCAGCATCTCCATGTAGCTGTGCCACAAGTAGCAGGCTCCCTTTGCCTGTGGGTGTAAATGCTTTCTACGAACTTGTAAGATATTTTCAATATAGTAACAATATTAATAAAAAACTTCCTACATTAGATGAAACTGACTTGTTTCTTGGTTCTTTCATGAGATCAAGAAAACGTTTGGGAAATCAGATGCAACTTATATTGAATATGGCTGCTCAAATAAACGAAGGCCATGGCACTAGTGCAACGATTGTTTAGAATTAAAAGAATATTTAGAAAAGCACACGTTACACACATTGGCTCACGTACAACATATACAATAGCAAAAAATTGAAAGTACCTTTCTCGAAAATTATAGGCTGAATAGGTTACTCTGGAAGTGTTACCCAAGTCCACGGTATGGAGACCTCTCAGAGTTTGCATTAGGACTTTTGGATGTGGCTTGGAGCTCTCCCTTAGCAAGTCTGAACGAATGACCCAATACATAGTGTTGCCCAGAGTGACTCTGTGCATCTCCCAGCTTCCTGTAGGATCACATGAGGCTGAAGCTGTAAGTATTCCAAGGCCTCTTGGGTGGGGGCTGGGGCTTCTCTAGAGCTGCCACATCCCTTCCCTGAGGCGACCTCAAACACTGAATTGGCTCCGAATATTTTTCTTTTACAGAACCTCCTTTTTTATTTTAAATAAAGCTGCTGATGAAAACATGTCACAATATCGTATGCTGCCAAGAAATATTTTTTGATTCGGGAAGGGACATTAAACAGTGTTTTCCTCTCTAGGTGGCTTATTCTTTATTAAAGCTCTCTGTGACCTTCTAACTGGACTGATGAAGAAGATCTGTGTATGGCGAAGCTGAGGGGAGTGTTTATGGTGGGCTAGAGATGGCTGGCAGTCTAGTCTAGTGGTCCTCTCCTTTCAACTATAGCCAGTTCTCCACAACATCACAGGACATTTGTGATCAGCCATACCAACCAATAGATGAGTTTTCTTTTGACATGGGGGACTCAACAAAAGACAATGGACTGATCTCAAGGATCTTATGTTGAAAGTCCATTCAAAACCTAAATTGATGCCTTCTATTATTAACATGGTTATTTCCACTCCAGGATACTAGTCACTAAGGCTCTCCTCTGTCTAAAGGGAAGAAGAAAACACAGTTCTCTTTCTTCCCAGCCAGGCATCATTAACAATCATCAATAATAAGCATTCTAGAAGGTTTTGTGGTTTGATTAGGTCTGCTGGAGTTTTGAGATCTGTTGTAACATCACTCACTGGATGACCCTTTAAAAGCTTTCACTCTGCTAACACAGGCGTAGGTTAACAAGTCCTCCACGCAAACAACAAGATGCAAATTAATTCTGTTTGTATTTCTGCATAGCTCTCTACACTACATGAGAGCTAACATCAGAGAATTCTATTGGAGATTATCTATTTTGTTGCAGGTGCTCTACGTACCAGAATATATATATATTTTTATTATTAGCGATGTACTCACAATTGACCTAGGTTCAGAGTTCTTATCAATTCACTTGAAAATGAATGCAGATGCTGCACCAATAATACTACCTATTAGTTGCTCTATCACCATAAACTAGACCTACAATCAAAAAGCTGTTGACAAAAATACCTTTTTTACTCTATAAATATTGATTGGGGCAGACAAAGTTCAAACTTTGACACATGACACTAAACCATACTGGTGGACGGAAGTAGAAGTGACATTTTTGTAAATAGCTTTTAGACAAAGCTTTTAAAGACAGGGGAAGGTTTCTCTGTCAAATATTTTTTTTAACACAAACTAAGTTAGAAGCAAAATAATATTTTCCCAAATATGGAAATTGAAGAGATGTCAGTAGTTTGGGAGGCTTTTAAAGTCGTCCTTAGAAAGCTTGGGATCTTAGAACAAATTAAATGTATTTTTAAGACTGGATAAAGAAAATTAATTATATAATGCTTCAGGTATAGCTGTTTTATAAGCGGCATAACCTTGGGTGCAAATTGAAAAAAAGTGGTAATTGTTGAAAAAAATATACTAAATCTTAAAACATTCTCTTGAACTTCCAGCATATATTGTACTGTATAATGAACTTACTTGTAAAGGCTTCAGTTAGGGCCGAAGTAAAATTAATTACTGAAAACGACACTTACATAATTAACATCTGCTATAGACTTGGTTTCCATACTTACAGTATTTTGGATTCCGAACTGAACATTTTTTGGTGGTAGTATATCAGGATTTATTTATGTAAAGTCAACAACTACTATGATTATATCTTTGTGTATTTGATGGGGTATACATTTGTATCATGCTAACTGACACAAAAAAGGCTTTGATGCCTGCCAGGAGGACTTGAAGACACTGCTGAATTGTGAGCATGCCAAAGACGTACCGTTTTCGTGAATCAGGGTCAGGCTTCTAAGTTCTGTAGGACGCACCGCCAAAAATTCTGCCACAGCATGTATAGCACAGTACTGATGACCCACTTCTCTTCCCATAACTACCAATTTCCCTCTTCCTCTCTGGTCTGTCTTGGGACAGGGAAGTGTAATGGTGATAGAACTGTCCTTCAATTGCATATTTGCCATGTGCAATCCCCCTTTTGCATTCCATTTTGAATTGGCTACCAATCCATCCATGGTGAATGCTCCTTAAAATGCTAGTACAAATGCTGCTCTGAACAATATGACCTCAAACCTGGAACAGCATACTGAATAAAGCACTCCAAAAAGACTATTCAGCTTTTCTCAATCTATTGGTCTTCCAATGTTTGGCGTTACTCCTCTAATGATTTTGCAGGGTTAAAAAATGTTTTGTTGACTCATATTTATTTATTTATTGAGTTTTATATAGCGCAAACTAGACCTGAAGGTATGAAATCTTACAATGAAAGCCATACGTTCAACTTTCATAGGGCTCTATTCGCTCCCACCCTTTTAGAGCTTGCTTAACCCAAAAGGTTAGAGAAAGATCCTCCGCCCGGACAGCTTTGCAAAAAAGGATATGGCTGTGACATCACTTTAAGCATACACTGAGGATATTTTATTATACTGCAGAAAGGCGATTATGGTCCTAAGGAAACAAAATCTGACCACTGTTACTCAATAGCAAAACTTAAGAAATGACGAAAAGCCTCTTGTAGACCTCCTTGGTCTTGCACACCAGGCAGGGTTCGATGAGTTCTGGTATGACCAGACACCAAGCTCTCAAAGGTTAGCTGGGAAAAGAGCAGCCTGTGTTGCTGCTTAGGAGAAGAACCCCAAAATTCCTGCATCTTATAACTTGACAATCAGCCACATTGTTTCAGATTCCCGGGACATGCCTTGCCCTTAATAAAATATTATTATTTAAGCACACAAGAACCACCTCCTTCAGCAATCTCCTAACCTTCTTACAATTCGCATGTTGCTGGATGATCAATGGCAGGAAACCTTAACAAAACACAACTGACTTGCCTGCAAAATGCATTGTGCAAACAGTAAAAGCAACAAGAATGGGGAACAGTTCTAGGAAAGTGATGTCCCAACCAACCCATTCTAGACCCACTCTTCTTGCCACCTTTGCACACACCTGTCCCTCCTTAATGTGGCTCCAAAAACAACACTTCCTGTCGCATCAGCAATCAACCCCATCCTCTTGCTAATTGTCTGCACCATAGACCATACAACAAATGTGTGAAAGGAAAAAATCTGATATGAAGAGGTCCTTTATGAACACCAATGAAGTCTAGTTCTTTGGTGTTTCTTCTTGAGACACGCAGGGGCTGAGCTATAGCCTTTGAGAATGGATACCCTGTTGGGATTAATCACAGACCGAAATTGAGCTAGCACTGGCAGTGGGAGCAACATTTACTTTTTTCATTCAGTACAGATCAGATGCCCAAAACTGTGCAACTATATTAGATAGGAGTCAATAAATGCCCATGACTGTGCCAATGTCTATTCATAGAAAAACCATGATGGTGTGTGACCCAAGTGTTTTGCCCTCAGCCGACTCTGGTAAATAATTTTAGGGGTTTCTGATACTGGTTAGTGCATTCAGCCCCTAGGAGAAGGACATCATCCAAGTAAAGTATCACCCAGTCAGTGCCCACTACCTGAGTGAATACCAATTCCAGGAACGTACTAAAAAGCTCAAAGCAACCTTATGCTGTTGTGAATACCACGGGCACACATATATGTATGTAGAGGAGGCCTTCAAAATGGAAACACAGTAAACTGAGTACCAGGAGCAGCCTGAAAGCAGATTCAAAATCAGACTTGCCCAGTAAGGTGGATTTACTCATCTCCCTGAGCATGCCTCTGGCATGGGTTAAAGAGGCATAATTGGCCATGCAACAACTGGGGTCAACAGCTTTGTTCACTGAACTCCTCACGCCCTTCTGGCGCAGTTAAGTTATGGATCAGCCTAAATTGTCCAGGGTCATTCTTAGGACTATGTTTGGCTACAAAAAAAATTCAGATTTATGTCAGTTTCATTTGAGAAGATTATTGTTGATCCATTCAGTTACTCTTCTAAGGAAATTTTTAAAGGTGGTCAAGGTATCATTGCTAGTCTTATGGCAAGACAAAAACAGTTGAGCATCATCTACATATGATACCACCTGAAATCCCCCCCGATTCAACCAGATCTGTCAACGGCTCCAGGTAAACATTGAACAATATGGAGCTCAATTCTGATCCTTGTGGGAACCCATATCTTAATGATTTAGAGGGTGAGGTATAGAGGGGTAGACTGCCTGAGATCTGTCCTCAAAGAAAACTTTAATCCAGGCAAATGCCTGTCCTTCAATCCCTGACTTTCTCAGTATATCAGTCATAATGCAGAGACAAGACTGATCTTAAAAATTCTCTTTCGCGAATCAATTAGCCCCCATTTAAACAACTGAATTGGCTACCAGTTGATAAGCGGATTAATATGAAGCTTTAGTCTTATCTTAAAGAGCTTTTTCTCAGCAAGTCCCCAAAGTGTGCAGAGCTAGAAGGGGAAGCAGGTCTTTCACTTACCTAACATCCAAATTATGGAAACCCCTCCCCATTGCTCCTAGGAAAGCTCCATCGGAATCCATCCTTAAAAAGAAATTAAAAACCTTTCTGTTTCAACTATTTTTAGGCTGCATTCTTCTCTTGGTGCCTTCTCTGTGTTAGTCTTTCCTCTTAGCGCCAGGACACCTATTCGGAGGAAGCTGTGAGCTGTATAAATGGCTTATTAATTTTATTTTTATTTACCAATTCAAGATGGCAAACACCACTTGGATTCGTAAATTTAAAAAAAAGGAATTTTCATCTGCGTGAAAGTGCTTTTTCAGAATCAGAATGGCTTGGCAGAAAAAGATGCTACGCCTTTCAAAACAATGACATATATAATTTTTAAGAACCGCGATGGCTGGGGAGCAATAGAACAGTGGTGGTTTGGGGACAAACAGAGTGGGCAACGGATGACATTGAAGTTGGGGGAAGAGGTTTGAATACTTTAAAAAATACATAAAAATCCAAGGAGGGGAAGGATATACACAGAGTAGAGGGAGAAACTTATGTGTATGAAACAAAACGCACCATCCAAAGTAGAGAGCAAATGAGTGATGGGGCAATACAAAGCACAGGGGTTGGTGTTTGCAGGGAGAACAGCACAGGAGAGAGAGAGCGAGTGAGAGAGAGCAAGGAAACAAATTAACTCATGGAGTGCTTGAAGAAAAAGAAAAAAGTAGTTCCATAAATGTAAGCAGTGGAAGGATACAAGTTAGCCAATACAAGAATGGTAGGGAAGTTATACTCCAGGCAAGCGACAATTACAAGAAGAGCAATGCAAGTCATTGACTAAGAGGTAAGCAACTGAGAGTGACAAAGCAAACCAATGGAAAGCAATGGGTGGGCTCTAAGCCCACAAAACTTTTCGTATGGTCAACAAGAGGTCTTCTGTAAAGAGACAGCTAAAAAATGTCTGTAGGTGAGACCTGAACAGCCTCACAACGAAAAATGCAGAGTAAAAAGTTTCTGTCCCTGACTCCTGTATTTCAACTTCACCTTTCGCACGCACTGCAATACAGAAATGAAAAAGCTCTAGGGTTTGGCAACCATGACAAGTAATCCCCAGTGTCTGGAACTCACAATGCGCTTTGGAAAAACAGAAAGGTGTGACAGCATCCTCGACAGGGTCACTGGGTTTCCTGCTCCAGATCACAGCAACATGGGAAAGAGGATGAAGAGGCCCCCAAAATAAACTGACACTGTGGTGAAGGGAGACAAGAAGTAGCCAAAGGGACAGTAGTCCCACTGCATACAGTTCTGGCGTGGGGCTGGCTGATGGTGCTCCAGGAGTCGGGCCACTGCTTTCAAGAAGGATGATCTCCTCACACCTAAGACTTTCAAAGCCAAAGGCGACAATGCAGCCCCACTCCCTCCCCCCCCCCCCCCCACCTTCTTGTTGCAATCTGTGTCACAGACTGACTTCCAGAGGGGCTCTCCAAGCACCTCGTGGTGCCATGACCCTTTACCCAGAAGCACATTAGATGACCTTCTTTCCTTGGTGCTGCCCACCAGCCCATTTCCATGCAGCTTCCAGGGTAGGAAGCATGTTTTGCAAGTCTGGAATGTCTCCCAGAAAAGACTTGCACCCAGGAAAACGCTACTACTATAATATGTTACTGAAATGCAGATCTTCTAGGGAATTCAGGGATCAGAGACTTGAAACTGATCCAGGAAATGTTCCCTATCGTTAGCGCCTTACAAGTTATAGCATGCTTTTTTTCCTTTGAGTTACATCTGAAGGTAGCAAAAATGAACATTTCCTGCTAATAAGCATTATAGCAGCCCGTGAACCTGCACTTCGTTGATAAAAATGCCCCCCATATCTGTAGTGTAACTGAGGTTATGGGAGAGCAGACCAAAACTTCAGTAATGTTCGGTGGAGTTTGGACAGAAAAAACTTGCACTGATTATGCATTAGCAGCAACATTCCTTTTTTAAACATCCGGGTGAATACTGAGTGGAGTGATATGTTGAATTTCAAAGTTTTTTGCCACCAATAATGCATTTGGAGAAAAGTTCATACATGAAACAGTGCACACTAGCATGAGAAGCCCCACTCACAAAATAATAAACAACTACTGTTGGAAGCCGGAGTCCCCGTCATGCGCCACTGTCACAAATGCGTGACCCGGGACTCCTCACTCAACGTTAGGCCAAGTAAGGACACCGTTTGAGATAGCCCTGCTCACCCCCTTAGTAGCTTGGCACGAGCAGCCAGGCCTATCTCCAAGGCACGAGTGTACAGTATGTGCAACCACACCCACAGCAATCCCCTGGTGACACCACAAATGGACTCCACACGAGTTTGATAAAAACGAGTATAAACTTTATATAAAAAGATATACGATCAGACCACACGATACAAAAGCCAACATATAATAAAGGGTAATATTTGTGCTGGCTGGTAGGTTCAAATCCCAACCACCGCTTTCAAAATGCTATGCTGGTCGTAATGCTAGAATCACACACGTTGCAATGGACAAACAATAGTGCGCTGCGTAACGATACAATCCTGTGCTGGGCAACGGAGAAATAATACAATGCGTAACAATACACCCCGGTACCTGCAATGGGAGAAATAATGCAATGCGTACCGCTACAATCATGTACTGCGCAATGCAGGACTAATGCAATGCGTCACACCCCAATCACGTACTTTGCAATGAAGAAATAATGCAATGCTCCCCGCTACAATCATGTACTTTGCAATCAAGGAATAATGCAATGCGTAGCTACAATCATGTACTTTGCAATGAAGAAATAAAGCAATGCGGGCCGCTACAATCTTGTATTTGCAAGGGAGAAATAATGCAATGCGTAGCGCTACAATCGTGTACTTCGTTATGCAGAAATGTCAGGCGTCATAAGACAGTCAGGCAGTTCGTTCGCAGCAATATTGGCAATGTGTATTACGACAGTCAGCCTCTTCGATAACAGTTGCCCCCCACACGTATCAACGATGACAAAGTCCAGCTTCTCACTCTGGCCCCAGTACTACCACTCCTTTGGCCAGTACGGGCCCCAATCTGAGCCGAAGCAAAGGCTCACGTCGCCAGAAGGACTGAGAGGCCGGCCGAGAGAGTGTCCCTCCGAGCCCGCACCCCGCCTAGGCAGTGATCCACGTTACCTGGGGGCGCGATCCCACTCTCCTCTCCTCCTTCAGCGAACTGGGCCTTCCGTGTAGAACTTTCTCAATGGGCCTCAGCGGCTCGGCCTGGCAGCTCAGCTCCTCCGGGGCTGCCGGTCCGGGCTGCGACTGTTAGGAAAGTCTCAGGCGGCCGCAGGGCACACGTACCCCACGCCCCTGAGATTACGTTACTCCGGGTGCACGGTCACCACAGCACCCTCCGGGTCTTTTCTGGCACGAAGCCACACACACAACGCTGATGGGACTTCCCGTCGACTCCGAGTGCACGTTCACCAGGTACTCCTTCCTGCGGTCTCAGTTGGCACCAAGACACGCACACCGCGTTGCAGAGACTCACTTTCTTCCGGTGCACACGATGATCAGCCGATCACCTCCACAGTCCCAGGTTGCACCAAAGCACGCACACTGCTTCACTGAGACTTACTCCAACTCCGGTGCTCCGATATCCAGGCGCTCTTCACCAATGCCTTCGGCCGCACCCCGACACGATCACCGTGTCCGAGCCTCTCTTCTCCTCTGGTGCACTCGATGACCAGGCGCTCTTCACCAGCGCCTCTGGTGCACCCCGACACGCACCCTGCGCGTCCGAGACTCACTCCACCTCCGATGCACACGTTGACCAGGCGCTCCTCACCAACGCCTCCTGTGCACCACGACACGCACCATGCGCGTCCGAGACTCACTTCACTTCCGATGCACCCGCTGACCAGGCGCTCTTCACCAGCGCCTGCGGTGCACCACGACACGCACCCTGCGCGTCCGAGTCTCACGTCCCCTCCGATGCACACGCTGCCCAGGCGCTCTTCACCAACGCCTGCGGTGCACCACAACACGCACCCTGCGCGTCCGAGACTCACTTCACCTTCGGTGCACACGTTGACCAGGCGCTCTTCAACAACGCCTCCTGTGCGCCACGACACGCACCCAGCGCGTCCGAGTCTCGCTTCTCCTCTGTGTGTCCAAGATCACAGGGCACACCTTCCAAGGGTCTCAAGCTGCCACAACACGCGCCCACCGCTTCGCTTGAAACTTCTCCAGAAACTTTTATGTTCCTGTGTTTCCAAACAGGGAGCCAGCTCACCTCGGGCCCTTGGGGTAGCAAGACACAGCACAAAGCACAGTCTTCTTCAAGCAGGGGGACCCAGCGCACACAGCACAGTCCCAACAGCCTCTTCCTTGGTTAAAACAGCAAACTGCAGACCAGCCCCAGATCACGAAGCAAGGATTGGTCCTTCCCAGCAGTCTCTTCAGTTGTTCCTTCCTTAGCAGAGGTTCCTTCTTGACCACGAAATGGGTCCAAGCCTTTCAGTCTCAATCCATTTCTATTCCAACGTTCTGGGGTCTCATCTCTCATAGTTATACCCCTAAATGTCTTTGAAGTTTGTTGTGCTCAGGGGTCCCTGACCCCTGCCTAAATCAGTTCTGGGTGTCTCCCTCCCAGTGTCACCTTTCTCCCTTTGATACTGGGGTTCTGGATCCTTAATCACTCAGCAGGAGATGGGTCAATCGTTTTATAGCTTGCAACCCAGGCCTCTTCACCTCCAGGGGTTTCTCCTCTCATACTCTCCAGATGCAGGTCAGCTTGGTGCCATCTCAACCCCTCCCTGGGTCAAGACCTCCCCCGGCTCCTCTCCCCTCTCAGATCCAGACAGTCAATCCACATTCAGCAGAGACACACAGAAATGCTTAAAGCACAAAACTCAGCCACTTTCAAAAAGAGTGGTTTCTGAACACATAGTGACAAAACAACTTTCATAGAAAGATGTGTTATGACGCTGTGAGTTCATACATACTAAACTTCACTTCTCCATTTTAAACTTATGGGAAACTAGGCTAACAAACAGAATACCCAGCCTCCCCATTCTGTCCTATGGGCAGAATGGCCTTTCACCAGTCAAAAACGAAATGGAGTATTTTACACTGTCAGGACATAACACACACCTCAGTATATGTCCTGCCTTTTACTTACACGGCACCCTGCCCAGGGGTTACCTGGGACCTACCACAGGGGTGCCCACGGTGTACGCAAAAGGGAAAATAAGGCCTGACAAATGGTTGCACTTGTCAGGACAACATGCTAACTTAGCAAACTGCGCGCAGGCCCTACACTGCAGGCCTGAGTTCCCTTCTCCGCGCTCCTTTGCATTACTAGCCCTGGCACACACAGTGCACATCACTAGTGACTTTATTAGTAAGGCAACATACCAATCATGCGATACCAAAGGGGATGATGGACGGAGCGTTAGAGCAAATCAAACACTCACCCCCAGTCAACTGATCTGGGTTTAATCCATCATCATTCTTTAGCTCACTCCACCACCCCAGTTCAGACATGGCCATATGCAAATCAGTCTGACCCTGTGCCTCATGGGAACAGTCCAGCCCGAACTGCCAAGCCATGTCTTCCTGGATCGGAAACAAGCATCCTGGGACCGGTTTCGGGTTCAAAACCCTCATCAGCCAGGCTAGCTTGAATCCAGTGGCAAAGTGAGCAAGGGACCCACGCCTGGGCATACCCTGCTAACTTAGGGCGAACAAAGCGATACTCAAAGGGGATGATGGACGGAGCGTTAGAGCAAATCAAACACTCAACCCCAGTCAACTGATCTGGGTTTAATCCATCATCATTCTTTAGCTCACTCCACCACCCCAGTTCAGACATGGCCATATGCAAATCAGTCTGACCCTGTGCCTCATGGGAACAGTCCAGCCCGAACTACCAAGCCATGTCTTCCCTGGACCGGAAACAAGCATCCTGGGACCGGTTTCGGGTTCAAAACCCTCATCAGCCAGGCTATCTTGAATCCAGTGGCAAAGTGAGCAAGGGACTCACGCCTGGGCATACCCTGCCAACTTAGGGCGAACAAAGCGATACCAAAGGGGATGATGGACGGAGCGTTAGAGCAAATCAAACACTCACCCCCAGTCAACTGATCTGGGTTTAATCCATCATCATTCTTTAGCTCACTCCACCACCCCAGTTCAGACATGGCCATATGCAAATCAGTCTGACCCTGTGCCTCATGGGAACAGTCCAGCCCGAACTGCCAAGCCATGTCTTCCTGGACCGGAAACAAGCATCCTGGGACCGGTTTCGGGTTCAAAACCCTCATCAGCCAGGCTATCTTGAATCCAGTGGCAAAGTGAGCAAGGGACCCACGTCTGGGCATACCCTGCCAACTTAGGGCGAACAAAGCGATACCAAAGGGGATAATGGACGGAGCGTTAGAGCAAATCAAACACTCACCCCCAGTCAACTGATCTGGGTTTAATCCTTCATCATTCTTTAGCTCACTCCACCACCCCAGTTCAGACATGGCCATATGCAAATCAGTCTGACCCTGTGCCTCATGGGAACAGTCCAGCCCGAACTGCCAAGCCATGTCTTCCCTGGACCGGAAACAAGCATCCTGGGACCGGTTTCGGGTTCAAAACCCTCATCAGCCAGGCTATCTTGAAACCAGTGGCAAAGTGAGCCAGGATCCAGTGGCAATCATGGCCAACCAATTACCATTACACTTTACACAGGGAACACTTGTACTTTGACACTGATCAGCAGTGGCAAAGTACCCAAAGCATCTAAATTGGCAACTTTATGTCAGGAAAACGGTCTAGGGGAAAGCAAAATGTTTAGAGAACTTTAGCCAAAAAGGCCAAGTCCTACAACTACCGAAAAAGATGGTCATGGCTGGATAGGCTTTGTGAAAAACAAAAACATAAATTGTGTCAGCCATGTTAATGTTCCCCACTATACATTTTATGATTTTTCACTAAAATTAAAATGATGCAATTCTTGTACAGGGAAAATCATACACTTTCACGGAAGCATATCCTCTTGAAAATCATGAAACCATGGCATCTCCAAAAAAACTGTGTGGTGATGACGAAATTCCCAAACTAAGTACACAACTGGTGATACTGTCAATACTGGACAATGCGTTATTGGGAAAAATCTGCTAACAGTGAAGTAGATGTAGGAAGTCACGGTTTCGTTTTACACCTGCTTTTCACAGGAGACTTGACCGAAGGTCAGAGGTTGGATGCAACACAACTCCTTTCAGTTTAATCCTAAGAAAATGCAGTAAACACAGCAACTTTTGGTAACCCTTTAAGAAAGAACTTCTGCATATACGAAATGCAAACCACAATCACTTCTTAACAAACGAGAAGAGCCTGCAGAAAATGTTTTTCATAAATACAGAAACCCATGGTATTGGCAACCCAACAAAGCAGCTTTGAAGCTGGAGTAACTTCTCAATCACCTGCACTTCAAGGAAAAGTTTAAGGCATAAACAAACAGTAGATCTCAGCTTGATAGCAGTACAAGGAGCATTGGACCGAAGAAGCAAGATATGTCGAAAACAAGGTTTTTTTGGCGTTTAGGTAAAAATATCTGCATAGTTGAAGAATCAGCTGAGCTTGCAACATGCAATGGCATTTTGTGTTAGAAGTTTAGACGTACAAAGTACAGACTTTACCACATATCAAACCAATCCTCAATGTCAAATCACTTTACCACATGTATAACTAACACTGTTTAGGAAAGTTAAAATCATTTTATTGTAACTTATTTTAAGTTCATGCCAAATTGGCTTCTCGCACACATGGTATATCCTGGAATCAAAATTCATACATCTATGTACAACGCTCCCCACATTGGTGTGTTCCAAGCTACCAACGAGGCCTTAGTAGCAGTGTCAATGGATGGACAAACTGCTGCGATAGTACAATCACTGCATACTATTGCTCTATTGTAACGTAATTTGCAGGTGAACTAGAATGCAAACCTTAAAAGCAATACTAGTGGTTGTTATCCCCTTCTATTTAGCAACATCCGCTGTTTAACACTTGCTATTTAAGTCACTGTGGCCCTTTAAACTCCGAAATAGCCACTTTAATTAAACATAAAAAAATGTGTTCTGATATCTTTTTCAATAATAGAAATAAGCTATCTTTTAGAATAAACCGCGTAATCTCCTATTTGGAACTTTTGTTGCCCGCCTTTGTAACCAACCTCTACCTCCCATGAATAACACCATCGTCACGGGCATGTCAGGGAGGTCACCTATGGACACTACAATAGTTCCTTTGCTGAGCTTTCCTTTCGCAGTGCATTTTTATGTGTCTGATCCATAACCCGTGAAAAGCTGCTGCACTTGTACATTCAACAAAGGTGAGAAACAAAGGAGCTGTGCAAGTCTCTCGGGATTAATACTACAGAAGACCCGTTGTGCATGAATAGGAAATGTCACAAAACACACCGAGTGGTGACATGATCGGATCAAGAGGACTTGGCAGGCTTGTTTGCGTAGCTACCAGCACATCACAAACCTGGCCTGATCACTCACCTGAGCAGTAACTAATACCAGACATCTCTGTTTACAGTTCCCGTGACTGCTACCAGCTTCCTAATCCCATCCCGCTTCGACACACAGAAACTGAATCCAAGATCAAGGGTTCACCGCACAGCATTAAAGGAAGAGAGTGTATTAAAGGTAGCCGATAACTAAAGGCTTTGTCAAGGGGCTTGGCTCTTCACCGACGGACTCTTATCGAGCTAAAAGGAAGAAGGTGGTATTGGATGGGCTTCAGTAGAACTTCCTTTGAGCATTATGGACAAAAGGTTTAAGTCTATAATGTAAACTTTATAAAGTTTCCCCCAGTTATGTTTTTCCACGCCTGCGATTTTTGCTTCCAGCTCTATTTGACTGCCGGGTCTGTAACAGCACAAATGCTGCAATGTGGCAGGGGAGGGTAAATTTAAGGGACAAGGAGTCATCAATGTAGGCTTTGGCTATTGAACATTGCGGGCTCAATAGTTAGAATGGCACCATGCTCATCAAAGACCTACTCTACTAGCCAGAGGAAAAGCATAATTAAAATGAAGCACCTAGACAACAGATCTGAATTCCACCTCAGCTAGAAAACATTTTTATTTTTTTATTTCTTTTGGCGTCCTGATCTTTCAGTCAACAAACCAGTGCATTCTAACTTGTAATTCTTGTTTGCTTCAAATGACCCACCTGGAGGAGTGCACCTGAAAGAAATGATTTGTAAAAGCAAAGCCCACACTGGAAACATGGTGTCTACATAGAGCGATCTCTACCACTAAGGAGGTATTAAGGGGTGTTCTGGATCACACTTTGGAAAAAGACTGCAATGTGATCCAAAACAACTGCTTGTTTCTGATTTTCTGGTGCTTTCTGGAACCTGAATGGCATGTTCAACTGCTGGCTCATTATTTTAAACTCCAGAGCAAGATATCTCAATAAGTTGATCTCATGCTACTGAGATCTACTTATAACCATAAGATCACAGGTTTGAAGACAGGCTGGGGCAACCCAGCTCTTCACCCTTCCTAAGTTGATAAATTGATTACCAGTGATTGAGATAAAAGTAACATTTATATTGCTACTAAAAGGCAGATTTCTGTTAGCAAGTGTAAAAAATGGCTAAAAGTATTGGCTTGTCTCATTAGCATATCACAGATTTTTTCTTTCTTTGGATACAGCAAAACCTTTCTAACACTTATCCTGATGAGATGGGATGTGTCCAGAGACGAATCACATTAGTGTCCTGCAATTTAATTTGCAAAAATGCTGACAGTTTGGGAAGCCAGAGAAATTCCCTGCACCCTGCTCCAGTCCCACATGGCAGGGTCAAAAACCAACACTGTTAGGTAAAAGTTTGATATGGTTGGTTCTCAGACCAACAGGTATTCCTGCCCCGTCCAGGGAAGAATGGAAAAAACTCTCTTTATCAGACCACAATCAACCAATGTGGAAGGATTAACAATCAGTGTAGTAAATCCCAGCTTTGAAAGGATAGCTGCTCTGAAAGAACATGAGAAGCTATTAAAACACAGAAAGAATCCAAATTCCGCCATAAAAAGGACAAATAAAAGATTTTGTTTTTTTGTTATGTCAGAGCGGTGCTAACAGTTTAAACATTAATGGTCAAATAATTGATGACTGTTATAATGTTGTCTGCAAATGATTAAAGCAACTTCACAAAGACTTCGAACATGTCCAAATCTAAACTCCTGCCCCCAGTCTTACAGAGGAGATGCCTCCGGGAACAAGCACTCCTAATAAAATTTGAAACCATTTGCTTATCTGGACTGGAGTCCTATCGCTGTGCTTCGACATGCTAGAATGGCTACGGCACAGTACTATGTAGACCCACAAATTTAACGCTCAATCCTAAACATGAGAATCAGTGTGAAATTTTGCCAGGAAA
Source organism: Calotriton arnoldi (assembly GCA_963921515.1). Lineage (NCBI taxonomy): Eukaryota > Metazoa > Chordata > Amphibia > Caudata > Salamandridae > Calotriton > Calotriton arnoldi. The sequence continues at coordinate 306,184 of CAWUFW010002336.1, forward strand.
CACCCCCATCAGTGACTGGGGTTTTCGAATTTCCAAGAAATATACCTAACTTGGGAATGAAAAACTTGCTAGAAAACAATTCTAGTAATTACTTCATTAGAACAAACCAAAGCTGTAAGAGTTCCAGTTCTTTCCAGATAATATATATTAGACTGTAATAGCATTACTTTGAAAATACTTACCTTCCATCGTAAATCTGAACACCTACCATATATTACCACAAACTTGGGCCTACACAATGCTGCATCGATGCAGCACACAATGTAATGTTCGGAATTCGTACTCCGCCCTAACGTGAGCCCAAATCCTCGTTATCACAGTCTAAATTCTGTCAGGGAAACAATCAGTGCTGTCTTTTCTAATTTACTAAATCACGAGTAGCACTTCCCTCACTTGGAGTTTCCAATGTAATTTACCATAGCAGCATTAAAGGTCATAGCAGCATTATCGAAGGTCAGTGACTTGAAAAACAAAGGGTTGGGATAGAGAGTGCAATACAAAACGTAAAGATGAAGAATTGTGCTCAACACATTTTCACCGTTAATAATCCTAACTAGATTGAATCTCCTGCTCGTCATTATCAAAAGGCTTTATGTTTTGGAGAGTACCAAAAAGGGCAGAGACTTCCATTTCACCCAAACACTATGTGTACAAAAAAGCCTGCACGCCAGGGAAAGGGTGTCATCAACCCTCCGCTTTAGCTGCTACATCGGGGGTGGGGTTCTTGATGGACGTCGTCTGTCTGCAGCTTTGCAGACAAAAGCTCATAATTAACGTAAAAGGGCGGGAGGGTGAGTGGGTGGATGGCTGGATGGGGGGGTCGATGCATGGATGAATGAGCAAAACGATGGATGTAAGGAAGGATGAGTGAAAATGAGGTAGGAAAGATTAGTGAAAGGGTGAATGGATGAGTAAAGGGTGGATGGATGATGAGAGAAAGGATGGAAGGATGATGCAAAAAAGGATGGAAGGATGGTGCGAAGAAGGATGGTGCGAAAAAGGATGGAAGGATGATGCGAAAAAGGATGGAAGGATGATGCGAAAAAGGATGGAAGGATGATGCGAAAAAGGATGGAAGGATGATGCGAAAAGGATGGAAGGATGAAGCGAAAAAGGATGGATGGATGAGCGAGTAAAAGGATGGATGAATGAGTGGATGGATGGAGTGAAAGGGTGGCTGGATGGGTGAGCAAAAGGATGGATGAGTGAAAGAATGGATAGATGAGAGGGAGGGTAGATGGATGGCTGGGTGAAAGGGTGGATAGATGAGTGAAAGGGTGGATGGATGAGTAAGTGAAAGGGTAGATGAGTGAAAGCGTAAAGGGATGGATGGATAAATGGATGGATGGCTCGAAGGGAGGATGGATGAGTGAAAGGATGGATGGCTGAGTGAAAGGGTGTATGGGATGGCGGAGTGAAAGGGTGGATGTATGGGTGAAAGGGAGGATTGATGACTGAAGAAGGGTTGGATGGAGTGAAAGGGTGGGTGATAAAGGGATGGAGTGAAATGGTTTACAGATGAGCAAAAGGATGAGTGGATGGATGAGCAAAAGAATGGATGGATGACTGAAAGGATGGATGGATGACTGATGGATAGATGAAAGGGGATGGATAAGTGAAAGGATATAGGACTGTGTGAAAGGGTAGATAGATGGATAGGGTTGATGGATAGGTTTGGATATGGATAGGCGGAAGGATGGACGGACTGAATGGTGACAGACTGAATGATGGATGAAAGATTGAATGGATGTGAAAACGTAAAGGTGAAATGGTGATTATCAGCAGCTGGACGGAAGGATGAATGAGTAGATGGTTGGATGAAAGAGACAAGCTAGCTCTTCTGGGGAGGGTCGCAATGACTTCCTTCACTTGCATAGTGCCATAATTTAATCTTTGGTTCAAAGTGGGGGATATTTTAATTTTCTTGCTACTCCCTTGTGCCAGGGCCATGCTTAGATTTGGTATGCTATTTAAATGTAGACTTTTAGTACTCAGGTACCAACCCAAGCATCAGAGTGTTCTCCCAGTGACTTTATATTGATGCATCATTTCCCAATGTAACTTTACACCAATGCATGACTGCAGCTATAGTCACTCAAGTGACAGTACCATAAATATACATTAAATATTCTTACGACTAAAGCGCTGCCATCTGACAGATGTTCCTGGAAAACAGTATGTAAAGCTAGACTTCCATGGTGTAAGCCTGCGAGTTAAAAAGCTAAATGCTGCTTTTCAGCATCGAGCAACATATAAAGACAAACTCTACTGTCCAAATATCAGGAAGTATTTGAGTAACAAATTAATTCATAAAATGTTTGACAATCTGGCTCCAAATTAGTCCTCTATGATCTACAATACATACCTTCACTGCCTAACGGAGTATTATACAGCATCAGTCCTCACTTTCACTTGATTTTATCACTAAGAGCCAGATTAATAAATTAGGCATCAAAGCGGAAGTCCACGTAATCCACCTGGCAGTAAGAATCCCGTCCAGATCCAACAAATGTATTCCTCAAACAAAGGGACTGGCCTGCTAGAACAAGCTCATTAAATTAAGTATTGTTGTAAATATCCATGTGTCCCTTCCAGTAACAGTAACATAAGAGCACTTCACAGTGGTAGGTAGGAACATAGCAGGTTGGCAAGGATTTAGAGCCCAGAGGGAGAGGTGATTGGCCAGGTTCAAAGATTTTCAATCGCTACTCATGTTCCCAGTTAAGGTACGTGTGGATGGTGGGTTTTCAAACATGTTCAGGTTTGGATCTCAGATTCAGGCTGGGGGCATGTTGGAGTCTAAGAGCATGTGTCCACGATTACTGTAAATACAAGTTCAAGGAATTTTATGTATATCAGTTTGGTAACCTATTAAAAAAGGTTGCATTATTCATCAGAAGCAGAAAAGCTCCCTGAGAAAACAGTCTCTAACAATATCATTCATTTTGTGCGGGGTAATTGTAATATACTTGTTTTTAAGTTCTAAAAGGTGATCCTTCATTGCTCCCCCAGCTCTATGACAAAACGTTCTTCTAACACTACTGGAACATTTGCATCTCAGTGGCGACATTGTTATGACTGCAGTAGTCCAGTCAGCAGGAATTATGTTTACGAACAGATCCAGACCACGGGAAGGAAAGATGACTACTATTGCTTAAAACTCGCAGCAGAACACACTTATAACCTCACAAGCGAGCCACCAACCTCAAAAACAAGGAGGACATATTGGAGACAGCCTGCAGTACATATGGCTGCTCCTCTTTCGATCGTCTGCTTTGTACTACATCTATGAGAAAGCTTGTATAGCTTAGTAATTTCTTCTGAGGTATGAGCGTATTTTCTTGGAGTCAAACATGGCTGCATTGCTGAAGGACACAATGGAAGCGAAATTAAATGTAGTGTGCTAACTTCTCACTTTCAGTGAACAGACACATTGAACATGTCTTCAGTCACTGAGACTCAGTTAACACTCCCAGTCTCGCAATATTAGAGATGACACAGGTGTGACGGACCACCAGTTAAGTCTTTAAAGTTAAGTCAATTATATTTATTATGTGCATTTAAAATGCAATTGATTAGAATGGGCATAGTCCCGTAGCTCTTTTGGAAAGTGTGCACATTTACAACTCAGGGTCAATTGTGTACAAGAGTCAAAGTAGTCAGGTGAGGCTATATCTGGCTATAAATCTTATAACCTATTATCAGAGTTACAGCCACCTTCTGACGGGTAACTCACGAAGTGTTCACAGATTTCCGTCATAAGGATTTCCCTCATGACTGATTTTTTTGTCCACTATATAAATGCCTGACAACATTAAGTGTAGCTGAACACTACTTTTTCAAGTCAATAAAACTGAGGCCGTAAAATGCCATCTGTGGTCTTGTGCTTTATGAGGTCATCAGATTCCAGGGACGGGTTTTTACAACTACATTTATGCACAGTTGGGGGATACTTTATACAAGACTGCCTTTAAATCACATTCAATTTGAAAACTTGTGTTACCACACAACATTCTGACTAATAACGCATTTGAAAAATCAAGGCCTAGACCATATGGTTATGTGGTAGTCAAAAGGACTGGATAACTCAGTGGATGAGAATATTAAGCCAAATTCTATTGCAGCAGGTTGTGCACAAATCCAGCAATCAGTGCTTTGTGTTTCACGTGAGTGGATAGTGATCATTCAAAACATTAGCACATATTATGCTTATATTTGCATATATTTTAAGTTGAGGAAAAACTTCACTTTCCAAGTTAGCAAAGGGTTGTATGACCTCGGTTTTAACTGATGCGCACCCACACTGCATACACCTGGCGCAGACTCCATAAAAAGGTATCCACTCATAGTCAGAGAAAATGCTTAAACATATTAGCTCAAAAATGTAATCTTGTATACGTAAAAGGCAAACTTAAAAATTATCCTTGCTGCAGAATAACTTCAGAGAAGTGTGGAAAAGTCTACTCTTCAAAGAACCTCTCATTTCCAATTGATAAGAACATCTAGGCCTCTGTTGACCTGGGCAGCACTATGCAGAGAAACCTACACATCCCTATAATTATGTAAATGGTCTTGAATCTGCCCTCCGTCCTTTCCAAAAACATTGTGTACTGCCGGCATTTTTCCCTGCTAGGATTGTGCTATGCTTTCATAGATACACGAACAATATTCAGAAATATTGCATTTGCCCATTCTCCATCCCTTTGTTTGTAGAAAAATTCAAGAAAGATCTCAATGTTCTGTAAATTAGATGCCTAAAAGTGCATATGTGCACTTTTCAGGATACCTCATTAACAGCACGTGCCAGTCAGGTTTTGTCTTCCATGGACACTTACTTCAAAAGTGCTTCAACTAAGTTTATCACAGCAGCATTCATAAAATGTGTCTCCAGTTAGGCTGACAAGTGTCCTAGGCTCCTTGAACACTCCATCTGCCTTTCCTCTTCCATGGTCTCACCTATTGCTGACAGGTACATTAAAGCCTACTCAAATTTGGGGTCTTTGCTTCTCTAGGATCCTTCCACGATGTTCTTGCATCGATTCCTAAAGAGGCTTGTAACAGAAAAAGACTATTTTGCCTCCTTATATCTACCTTTCAGATCACTTATTTGGAAGATGTTGCTCTCCTTGAAATTATGTCCTTCTTCCCAACAAGCAGACTTCAATGGGACCAACAACCCCCGCAAGCTAGCTAACCCCACTCCTCAAAAATTGTTTCCTACTTTGAGCTAAACTGGATTACCCTGGCAAATAACGGACTACACACCTTATGGAGAGTGAACAGAATAAATAAGATCCAGGTCTTAGAAGGGGCAAAATAAGAATATTACATCTTCATTCCTTTATTTTATATAGCAATTACTGCAGTTTCACCGTCTCTAAACGCAGTTACAAATAGATGTCATTAGTATCTGATTTCATAGGATGAAGTTTACTGACCTTCGAAGGATGCAAAGCTGAGTTGGCATTGCTGGGATTCAAACTCAGACTGTTATCTGAGCAGATGCCATTGGTGATTTGGTGAGCATCTAAGTCACTCAGCTATGGTGCTAGCTCATCAGGAGCATTCCCCAAGTCTTGCTAAACTGCTAACCATTCACATGTCAGAAGGTAGGATATACAACTGAAGCACGCTCTAAGCAATCACAAAGCACAAATGGTAGATATACAAGAATACACTATATTACAAAATAAAGTATGGATGGAAGTTCTACTGGAAAAAAACAATTTAAAAGATCTATAAAACAATCAATAACACCCTGAGATTTTAGGGCGAGCAAAATGCATATGGGAAGAAAAGGTGGGAGCAACGGATGATTCAGGATGGGAAGAGGCAAAATGGCTATTAAGGCCGGGTTCCAACTGGTACATCTTAAGGTACTTAATTGAGCGGATTATTCTGGGTCCGGGCCCAGCTGGGGACCTTCGCTCTCATACAGTCTGACCTGTACCTGAGAGGCCTGAGGGGATGTGGTGGAAAGGAAGATTTTATCCACAGATGAGAGTGCCCACTGATAAAGGAGTTTTGGTCGAAGGTGGGGGGTTGGTTGTCAATAGTAGTGTACATTTTAAAAGAGCTGGTATCCTAGATAATGCTACCAGGTGTCTGGCAAGATCTCCCACTATGAAAATATAGTCGGGACCACTGAAATTATGCGGTAGAGAAGGACCAAATTATGCAGCTGGGTTGACTAAATTATGTGGCAAGAAAAGGCAAAATATCCGACATAATGCAGCACATTTTGTGATAGTATTATTTCATTATTTTTTCACCTGGTAACAGTGTCTGTGAAAAGAGTTCACCTTAATTAGTACCAATTTAACACCCAAATACAGAGGTTAGCCACTGAAAGACGACCAGAATAACCTTTGCAAAACAGGTTTTCGAAGGCAAAGGAATCCGAGTCGCCATATTGTTTGTAACTTTTGATACGTTTGAGCTAGAAACACAATTTTTTTTCTTAATATCTGCAGATGTATTATGTGATACATGCTGTAAATCCATAATTATGTGAAAATCTCTGCAGAACCGCATAATTCCAGTGGCCCTGAATATGGTAAACTACTGTGTGAAACCTGCATGGCCAGATGAGACATAGCTAAGCTATGGGGCAATGACTTAACTCCCAATTTCTACGAGTAGACTTTAATAATGGACGGATACATGGCAGCCGTGAGAGAGGTATATGCAAGAGCACAGGATGCCCTCATACATTTACAAAGATATGGGGGCAATGGTGTGAGTTTCAAAGGCTGTGATAGGACGGTGGGGGTCTCGAGAAGCGGGGTGCTAATTACAATATTGGTGTCTGGAACGTATATGTATTTGAGCCCTTATAGATCTCAACCTAAAAGTTATAGACTGACATTGTGTCCCACGCGTTGATAATGTTTGTTTTACGCTTTGTATTATTGCTGTAAGTGCTGGATTGGAGAAACACAATCGTCGTCTATTCAAATGCCGCTAATTGTTTCAATAGGAATATAATAAACACAAGAAAATGTTTTGAAAAAAACATTTAAATGTCATGCGTGCAATCCCGTGTAGTGTAGCCCCCAAAAAAGCTATTTAGCATGTGAACCAGTAAATACACTTATGCGATGGTATACTGCTATTTTTCTGATGGAGCCCAAAATATGGTTTCAAGGCATTTCATATCCATCTCTTGCAGCTCCAGCATTTCATGGTCATATTATGTGACACTTAATTCAGTCAGCACGCAAATCAATGTGTAACATCTCGATATATTCATTCTCTTGAACGAACAAGGGTCATCGGAATAGAAGAATGTGAGTCACAATAAGATCATGGACAAAATACATTTAATGAGGCATTACCCTCAAATAATACCTCGCTTATTTGAGTGATTACCAAAGAATGGCTGCTTGGGCTTCCAAAGGAGTGAGCTCGCTCTTGGTGTTGACTACATGAATGATGCCCTACTCCCTGTGGCCTTCCTACACGTAATGCTGTGACTCATCCTTCCATTGTCGTGTTTATGACGTGGCCAAGAGCCCCCCCTTTGCGAAGACCTGTGTAAACTTGCCCATTTGTTGCTGCGTAAATTAAACCTTCTGCCGCGGCCCATCTTTTCGTTTGGTGACATGCGTACCGACTGGGTTCAATTAAACGCCCACCGCCAGCAGCTGGCCACGCACGGCGCCTTACCCTCGCGCGGATTGGATTATCCGGTCACGAGGCCGGAAGGGAGGCTTTCACTTACCACTTCAGTCGGCCTGTAGTACTTGTGGTCAACGGCAACGTGGATCTTGCCGGTCTCCTTGCACAGGCCTACTTCGTTCTCATCCTTCCCTTGCCACCTGTAAATAAGACAAACAATTACTGAGACTTTAATTACACCAACGCTCTGATTTTAAGGGCCATTTGACCTGCTTCAGATGTCGGGGCCCGGTGTCAATCCACTCCACGGGAGTGAGTGTGTGAACTCATTAACGGAAGGAACAAAGATAAACGGGGAGGGGGGCAAGGAGGTCGGAGGGACCACAAGGGGTGCTAATGACCTCAAAAGCCAGCATGCTTCAAACCAACACCACTTACTTCACAAGTTCATTCCACCATAAACAGCTGCCAGATTAACTGTACGTACGTTTCTTCCAACATTTCTACGAGCTGCTGCTAACCTACAGAGCGAATACGCTTAATGTGGTAAGGCATTCACTCTCACCTGTGACTGCGTTTTCACTCACTCTGGCGTTTCTAGTTTAAACTCGTACTCATTTTTTTTTACACGTGGATGCATGCAATTTTGATAACTTGTTTTTATTGCTGGAAAATTCATTAGAAAAAGGTTCACATCAAAAGGAAAAAAAAACACGTTCTAATGTTCTTGTCAAAGGCTGTTCACAATATGCCAAGAAATACCAACATGCAAGGCACTCCCAGACCACTGTATGGCAGTATATACAGCGCTTTACCAAAAAAGGGCAAATAAAAGTAAAATAATAAAAATATTAAGCTAAGACTAGTAAGATTATAACGGTTGATACCACCATGCCACGGATGGCCACAAAAGGCCAGGAATTACCACCATTATGCCAGGCCTTGCATTATACCGAGGGTGGACAGTAGTCATGGATTCTCACCTTGCATCAAATATTACAATTATCCTAGAGCCAACAATACCATCCATGGGCACAACCATGTCCTGGATGCCCTCCACATGGTACAAATTAGCACAGATATGCCAGATTCCCGACTTCGTCAGGGGTTAGCACCATCATGGCATGGATGCACCCACATATCACAAGAATTATGACAAATGAACAAAAGTTACTTACCTGTAATCTGTGGTTCTCCAGTATTAGTATCTTTCATAGATTCACATGCTTGAATCATTCCCCGTCGTCGGAGTCCCACGGTACATAAAAATAGCAATATATATATATATATATACCATATCCTAGGTAAATTAGAACCAGGAAGTAAAGTAGCCAGAAATCAAAAGGAAAAAATCCTCCACTTTCATGACTCGTCCAAGTCATTATATATAGTCCAAACTACAGCCAATCAGGCGACAGCACCACCCAGAATGTTCTCCTCAGAGGCTCAGGCTCTCAGATTTTCCAGCACAAGTGTGATCCAGAATGAAACAGAGCATAGCAAAAGAGCCTCTGAGGGGAGGTGGGCGGAGTTGCATGTGAATCTATGAAAGATACTAATACTGGAGAACCACAGATTACAGGTAAGTAACTTTTGTTCTTCTCCAGTATTGGGGTATCTTTCATAGATTCACATGCTTGAATCAGAGTAGATAGCAGTGACTCCATAACAATACTAGTGACATTATCATCACAACATAAGCATATGCATAACACAGTCAAAGTGTAATCACAAATATAGCTTATTGTTATACATCTATTCACATATGAAGATATATATGTATAAATCCATGTTAAACAATAGTAAGAGGAGGAGGGAAAAACAGAGGCTCACCTTATTTAAAAAGATTACGGAGAACCGCCTGTCCCACAGACGTGTCTGCATCATTGGCAGCTTCCAAACAGTAGTGCCTTGTAAAGGTGTGCCTGTTGGACCACGTAGCAGCTCTGCAGATTTGATGAATAGGCACACCAGCAAAGAGAGCGGTAGAGGAAGAGATTGCTCTAGTAGAATGTGCTCTTGGAGTTGTCTGTAAAGGTCTGCCTGCCAGCTGATGACAGAAACCAATCGCAGCAGAGATCCAACGGGCAATGGACTGTTTTGATATTGGGTGTCCTGTACGCATTTTTCCATAAGCTATAAATAGCTGATCAAATTTCCGTATGGAAGATGTCCTTTGCAAATAGAATTTGAGACACCTTTTGAGATCAAGAGTATGTAAAGCCCTTTCCGCAGGTGATTGAGGATTGGGACATTTTTTTTTTTAAATGACCGGTTCGTTGAGATGGAAGTCCGAAGGTACTTTAGGCATAAAAACGGGGTTAGTGCGTAACACTACAGAATCTCTTGTGAATTGAAGGTACGGCGGTTTTATAGTGAAGGCTTGAATGTCACTGACCCGCCTAGCAGATGTGAGGGCTAATAGTAAAGACACCTTCCATGAAAGAAACTTCAATTCTGTCCGATGAATAGGTTCAAAGGGGTGCCGCATAAGTTGTGAGAGCACAACGTTAAGATGCCAGGCTGGAGGTGGATGGCGAATAGGTGGAAACATACGAAACAACCCCTTAAAGAACTGTCGAATGATCCTAGAGGAATAGAGAGAGTTGGAACCATCCTGCCTAAATCTTGAGATAGCTGCTAAGAATACTTTAAGTGTAGAATGAGAAAGGCCTGATCTTGCCAGATGCAGGAAGAAAGGTAAAATTTGCTCCGGCTTTGCATGTATTGGATGTATGTTGGCAGCTTGACACCACAGGCAAAATCGTTTCCATTTAAGCGTGTATGTCTTGATTGTGGAAGGCGCCCTAGCATTGGCCAGAACTTCTCTACAGTCAGAAGGAATATCTAAGTGGGCGAATTCAAGGTGCTCAGGCGCCAGGCCGCTAAGTGCAGGGATGCAGGATCCGGATGGCAGATCTGACCGTTCTGAATGGATAGAAGGTTCGGTATTGGTCTCAACTGAATGGGATGGCATTCGGAGAGAAGGAGGAGTTCGGTAAACCAGAACTGGCGAGGCCACCTGGGAGCTATGAGTATTAGGCGACAAGGTTCCTTCTTCATTTTCCAGAGAACCCTGGGAACCAACGGTATCGGTGGAAAAGCGTAGGCATAAATCTGCGACCAGTTCATCAAAAAGGCATTTCCGCATGATTCCTTGTGGGGACGCCAACTTGCGAAGAATGGGCATTTGCGGTTCAGACTGGTCGCGAACAAGTCCAGGTCGGGCTGACCCCACTCCTGAAAAATTCGATTCTACGTTGGCTGATGGAGCTCCCACTCGTGATTGGAAGTTGTCAAGCGGCTGAGGGAATCCGCGAGAACGTTGGACACTCCCGGGACATGGACTGCTGTCAGAGTTATCTGATGTTTGATCGCCCAATCCCAAATTTCCTGGGCTTGCTGAGACAACAGTGTGGACTTTGTTCCTCCTTGTTTGTTCAAGTAGTGCATACTTGTTGTGTTGTCCGTCCGAATCAACACTGATGCTCTGAGAATGATGGTGCGAAAAGACTTTAGGGCTAGGAAGATCGCCAGCAATTCCAAAGGTTGATATGACAAGTCTTTTGCTGAGCATCCCATCTTCCGCTTGCCGTCAGTCCCTGCAGGTGGGCTCCCCATCCTTCTAGGGAGGCATCCGTGGTGATGACGAAGCTTGGAGCTTTCATGAGGAATGAGCAGCCTGCTGCTATATTTGTCTTTGAAGTCCACCATCGTAGAGTGTCCCTTATTTGAGAAGTGATGCGGATGAGATCGTCGAAGGATCCTGAGATTTGCAGCCACTGTTTGTTGAGTTCCTCTTGCAAGGGTCTCATTCTGAAACGGCAATTGGGGACCAGAGGAATGCAAGATGAAAGCATCCCCAGAAGCGACTTGAACCGTCGGACTGAAACGTACTCTTTTGATCTCAGTAGCTGTGCAAGATTGCAAAGTTTCATTTGTCTTTCGGTTGAGACAAAGACTTGTGTTCGCAACGTGTCTATGGTGGCTCCCAAGAACGTTCTCTCCTGCGATGGGAGGAGGTGAGATTTGTCGAAATTGATGGAGAGGCCCAGAGATTGGAACAGGGATAGACATCTCTGAGTATGGACGTTTGCGCTGTTGAAGGAATTCGCCTTGATAAGGCAGTCGTCCAAATAGGGAAAAATCTGAATTCCCTCCAGTCGAAGGTGTGCAGCCACCGGTGCTAAGACCTTGGTAAAGACCCGGGTGCGGAACGTAGTCCGAAAGGGAGGACTTTGAACTGAAAGTCCCTGCCAGCCACTCTGAACCTCAAGAACTTTCTGTGTCTGGGTAGAATTGGTACATGAAAATAAGCATCTTGGAGGTCGAGGGTGGTCATGTGAACCCCCGCAGTAAGGAGAGGAAGAATTTCTTGCAGAGTTAGCATCCGGAATGACAATTTCTTGAGATATTTGTTGAGGGAGCGAAGATCTAAAATGGGACGCCATTCTCCCGATTTCTTTTTTATGAGAAAAAATCTGGAATAGAAACCCGTTCCTCTTTGCAGTCGAGGGACTACTTCGATGGCTCCTTTTCGCAGCATCAAATTTATTTGGGCAAACAGCTCTGAGAAGTGAGCTGGAGGTGGACCTTTAAGGGGAAAATTTGGAGGAAATTTTACGAATTCTAGAACGTGGCCTCTGGCCACAAAGTCCAAGACCCATTTGTCTGTTGTTATTTTCGACCAGTTTGAGTAATAACGGGAGATTCTTCCTCCAACTTGTAAAGGGGTAAGTGGTCGAGCAGGTGGCAGGTGGCACTTGTCACTGCTTTTAGAGGTATCACGTCCTCGGAAGGTAGACTTCCTTCTATTTTGCGAGTAAGAGGTCGCTGATTGTTGCCTGAATGGTTGTTGGCGCTGGGAAGAGAAACGCTGATTACTTTGATAGGGCTGATATTGCCTTTGTTGATTATATCCTCCTCTAGTAGAAAAGGATCCACGCCCCCTCGCACCCCGAAAGGGCGGTTTACGAAACTGAAGTGTTCCGAGAGATCTTGCTGTCTCAGTATCTTTTTTAATGGTCTGTAGGGCCTCATCAATATGGTTCCCAAAAAGAGACTCGCCATCAAAAGGCATGTCCAATATTTTAGCCTGAACCTCCTGGCGAAATGAAGTTGATCTTAACCAGCCCTGCCTCCGCAAGACTGCGGCACCTGCCATTTGTCGAAAACCAGTAGAGGCAACATCCACCGATGAATCTATAATCTCAGCCGAGATTCGTTCCCCTTCCTGAAGGATTTTAAGCGCCTCTGATTTAGAGGGCTCAGGCAACATGTTAATGTAGGGAGCAATGTCCGACCACATTTGTCTATCATATCGTCCTAAGATAGCCAGTGAATTAGCTGCCCGAACTGTTGTCGCCGCCATAGTGGACACCTTTTTTCCAATAGCGTCCAAACGTCTACCGTCCCGATCTGGGGGCGGATAGCGGAGAGGAGGGATTCCGCGCTCGTCGTTGCGCTGCCTGTGCTATAACTGAATCTGCTTTTGGTTGACCAATCAAGCATGCAGGCGAGTTGTCCGGCGCCTTGTATTTTTTATCAAGGCGGGGCATGACCGCAGGAATAGAGGCCGGAGCCTTCATAACCTTCAATCCCTCTTGCCAAATGAAGTCAATAATGGGAATGGATCGTATTTGTTTTCTTGGTTGATCCTTAAAATCATAGAGGAAACACTCATCCTGTTTTGTTTCCATAGAAAGTAGAAAACGCTTTGTAGCCCTCTCCATAAGAAGGTGAAAACCTCCAACGTCAGCAGGAGGAGAATCGACAGGAGCAGGAGTTAAAGGCGATGGAGTTTGAATCTGATAATCATCCCATTCCGTGAGTAAAGATCTGTCATCTAATTCTCCTTCCTCTCTGTCGTCGTCAGAGGTGTGGGCGTCCTGAGAGTGATGCGACAGTACAGGAGAATGTGGCCTGGGTGACCTCAAAGCTGATGAAGTTTGAGGCACAGGTGTGGGCGGTATAGAAGAAGCCGATTCTGATGGAGGGAAACGGCGATAGTAATCATCTAACATGTATTGTAGATTGTTCAAAAGAGCCAAAGGCATTTGGGCCGTAGGCAGTGGATCTGGAGGTAAAGGAACCGTTTCCTGACAGACTTCGTCGTCTGGATCCTCATCTTGATACTTAATGAGGAGCTCTGAAGGGCTCCTGGCGGTACGGAACATATCACCTTCTTCTGATTGTTCATCGTCTTCATCAGAGGTTAGCAATTGGTCAGGTAACCTAAGGTGAACCTTAGGAGGAGAGATTGTGAGCGGAGAACGTACATTTAAAGAAGATGCACGTCTTTGTAATAAAGAAGACGTCGCTGTCAACGGAGGCAACGTAGACGGCGTAGTCTCTACTGCAGGCGTCGACGAAGACCAAACCTGCAGAGCCGTGCATGAAGATAGTGGTAACGTCGACAAGGAAACCGCCGACGAAGTAATCGTCGTCGGGGCAGGCGTCGATGGAAGTATCGTCGACGAGATGGACTTCGTCGACGAGATGGACTTCGTCGACGGGACCTTCGCCGACGGAACGGACTTCGTCGACGGGATGGTCGTCGACGAGGCAGTCGACGACGACACTCCTTTACTCTTCGTCGTCGGAGCGTCGACGGTAGATACCAACACCTTCGTCGACGGAACTGGTCTGACTGAGACTGATACCAGCGTCGACGGCGAAGACGCCGACGACATGATCATTTGTGGCTTCGGCGATGAGAATGTTGCCGTCGACGTCGTAGTTGCGATGTAAGAGCTCGTCGACGAAGGAGTCGCCGACGAGCTCGTCGACGAGGAACTCCGCTTCTGAGGCAAATCCTTGTCAGAAACTTGCTTAGAAGAGAGAGTTTTTAGACTTTCTCGGGGCGTAGAAGGTATAGATCTAGGCTTAGAAGGTGGAAGAGTCTTTTTTGAAGCAGAAGGCAACTCAGCACTGCTGGAGGGCTGTTTCTTCGACACCTTAGCCCCAGGAGAAGATAAATTTGTGTCAGCAATCCTCTTTCTGGAGGACGTAGACTGAACAGAGGCAATACTCCCCACATCAGATAAGGGATTGTCCTGGTCCTTTATCTTCTGTAGCCACAGAAGTAGACGCCCCTCTCTGTCCCTCAGAGTCTTTTGGGGAAAAGTTCTGCAGATCTTGCAGTCTCTCACCTGATGGTCAGGATATAAGCAATAAATGCACTTCTTGTGGGGATCTTCTGAAAACAGCCGGAGCTTCCCACAAGATTCACAAGGGCGAAAAAGAGACTTCTTTGAAGAAGACATCCTAAGAAGAATATATTCCAAAGAACTGAGAAGAAAACTGAGCAGAGCTCAGGGAGACTCCCTTCACACGACGTGCGGTAGAAAATCTGAGAGCCTGAGCCTCTGAGGAGAACATTCTGGGTGGTGCTGTCGCCTGATTGGCTGTAGTTTGGACTATATATAATGACTTGGACGAGTCATGAAAGTGGAGGATTTTTTCCTTTTAATTTCTGGCTACTTTACTTCCTGGTTCTAATTTACCTAGGATATGGTATATATATATATATATATTGCTATTTTTATGTACTGTGGGACTCCCACTCCGACGACGGGGAATGATTCAAGCATGTGAATCTATGAAAGATACCCCAATACTGGAGAAGTAGCAGTTCCAACAATTTTTCAGGTGTGGGCACCGAGATGCCATTGCTGCATTCACCATATGGTAAGATTTAACACCAATATGCCACAACCCACAATTTTTCAGGGGCACTGCGCCATGGTAGCCTAATTTGCCAAGTATTACCAGCAATATGCCTGGGACAGTATCAATCTATCAAGCATCACACACACACACAAGGTTTCACACAGGCAACATTGGATCCATTTTTAGGTCGAGCCTGGGAAGCGCATGCGCTGCTCTGCGAGGCATGCTGTATAGGAGTATGGACTTGAAGCCCTGCCAACTCTCCACTCATATTTGTCATTGGCTTATGTCATTGTCCTTCCTAAATCCTTGCTTTGGATTCGTTAATAGGCTTCTTAGTCTCTCCTTAGAACCGCCTTGTCTTCATTTGTAACTTCCCATGAGGACTGGCCCCTTTTACTTCGGTTGTTACACAGTACGTCTTATTTAGTCTGTAAGCACTATTTTCTTTAACCCCTTCCGTGCGTCGGACGGCCGGGAGCCGTCCAACGTCACGGTGGGCGTGTGCGTCGGACGGCTCCCGGCCGTCCTAGCACCCACCCACGGGGAAGCGCTGGCGCTCCCCCCGTGGGACGCCCATCTACGTGCCCCCACCGGGGAAGCCCTTCCCCTGCCTCCCCCCACGCCCCCCTCCACGTCATCAATGACGTCAACGCGCGAGGCGCACTGACGTCATTGGAGGATTCCCAACGTGGTGGAAGCCATTTGCTTCCAGCGCGTTGGGAAGAGAGGAGGTGAGTTTCTCCTCGGGAGAGGGGGGTATTTAAACAAAAGAGGCATGGGGGAAAGGAAAGGGTTTTCCTTTCCCCTGATGCCTCTTTTGTGCATTCCTGCTGCACGATCGTGCAGCAGGAATGCCCACTAGACGCCAGGGATTTTTTAAATTTGGAATTGACTACTGTTTGGGGGGAGCGGCCCCTTAGGCAAGGGTCGCTCCCCTCAGATTTCGCATATTTTTTAATAAATTGGCCCACTGGACCACCAGGGAATACTTAGTGGGGAGTGGCCCCTTGGGCAAGGGTCACTCCCCTTTGGGGGCTATGTTTTTGGCTGTCTGCCCCCATGGGGGGGCAGATCTCGCCTTTTTTAATCTAGGGCCCACTAGGCCACCAGACATTTTTTTTTTGGAGAGTGACCCCTTGGGCAAGGGTCGCTCTCCTTTGGGGGCTGTGTCTCGCCATGTTTGGCCCACTAGACCACCAGGGATTTGTTTGTGGGGAGTGGCCCCTTGGGCAAGGGAAGCTCCCCTTATGGGGGCAATGTTTTTTGGCTTTGTCTGCCCCCCCCTGGGGGGCAGATTTCGCCATTATTTTTTTTAAAGTGGCCCACTGGACCACCAGGGAATACTTTGTGGGGAGTGGCCCCTTGGGCAAGGGTCACTCCCCTTTGGGGGATATGTTTTTGGCTGTCTGCCCCCATGGGGGGGGGGGGGCAGATCTCGCCTTTTTTTTTTTATCTAGGGCCCACTAGGCCACCAGGAATTTTTTGGGGGGAGAGTGACCACTTGGGCAAGGGTCGCTCTCCTTTGGGGGCTGTGTCTTGCCATGTTTGGGCCCACTAGACCACGAGGGATTTGTTTGTGGGGAGTGGCCCCTTGGGCAAGTGTTGCTCCCCTTTGGGGAGCATTAATTTGGCCGTTTCTGCACCACTGGGGGGCAGATCGGCATATTTTTTTTTTTTGTATGGCCACTAGGCCACCAGGGATTTATTTGTGGGGAGTGGCCCCTTGGGCAAGGGTCGCTCCCCTTTGGGGAGCATTAATTTGGCCGTTTCTGCCTCCTGAGGGGCAGATTGGCTGATTTCTTTTTTGTATGGCCACTATGCCACCAGGGTTATTTTTTATGTTGGGAGCGGCCCTTGGACAAGGGTCGCTCCCCTTTATGGGAGGTTGATTGTGGCCATTTCTGTCCTCTTTGGGTGGCAGATTAGCAGTATGTTTTTTAGGCCCATCTGCCGGGGCAGAAGCCACTAGACAACAGGGGTTTTTAAATTTTTGTGTTGGGGAGTGGCCTCAAGGGCAAGGGTTGCTCCCCTTTTACGTGGGTGAATATTTTATTTATACTCTTAGGCCCACCTACCCCTTAGCTTGGCTGGTGGATTGTATGTGGACTGGTGCATTATTTGCAATTGTGATTGTAATGTTTTTTTTTCTCCTTTTTTTTCTAGTGTAAAGCTTTTGATTCCTGTTTCCGGTTTCGGCAGTGGTTGTTCTGCAGTTTTGCGTATTTGCATTTTTTTGGTAAGAAAAACATTTTTGTTGTATTTACTCCAAATGAGTATTATTGTCATGCATGGATGAATTTTTTGTAAGTGGTGTCATAATAGCAGCATATTTAGTTAGGGTTTTGTGCATGAAATTCTTTGCGATGTGTTTTGCGTTGTCTTATGTGTAATTTTTTTTTTTTTTCTTTTTTAGTGGGATACTGTTGGTCCTTACTGTGTCTGTGCAGAGTAGGTGGTGGTGAGTCTAGCTGCTTCTGGCAAGTGAGTGGTATAGTGTTGGAGTATATAGGTCTTTGTGATAAAGCTACATTTTGTTTATTTCTTTTTTTACAAAGGGTTTGTTGTTGTTGACTTGTTTGACAAGTTACCTTTATTAGTAAGCATTATGGCTAGCCGTAGAATTACTGCTCAGCAGGTGGTTGGTATGCTTCTTGAATCTTCCTCTGAGCAGGATTATGAGACTGACAGTGCGTCTGAGGGAGAGGAGGGAGGGAAGATTCAGGCAGTGAGTTTTCTCTCCACATGGAATCATCGGATGATGAAGCTACTCTCAGTGCGGATGAAGCTACTCTCAGTGCGGATGAAGTGCCTGTTTTAGAGGAGGACACTGATGTGCCGATGGTGCAAGAGGCATCTGGATTGCAACTGGAAGTGCTGGATTCTGGGTTGATCCAAACATGGTGCAGCCGGTGCTGCCTGCCTTTAGTGGTGATGCAGGGTGTAGAGTGGATTGTGAACATTTTTTGCCTATACAGTTTTTTCAGTTGTTCATGGATGATGTATTTTTGGGTGAGATTGTTGAGCAGACTAATTTGTATGCTGAACAGTTTTTGAGGGACAACAGTGCCAGACTTAGGCCCCGCTCTAGAGCTACCCGGTGGACTCTCACAAATCTGGATGAGATGAAGAAGTTTTTGGGTTTGACTTTTTTGATGGGCTTGATAAGGAAGCCGTCCCTGGCTTCATATTGGTCTACCAGTCCCTTGATGGCAACGGCCATATTTCCTGCAATTATGAGTCGTGATCGGTATTTACTTTTGCTTCGGATGCTGCATTTTGTTGATAATGCTTTGGCGTTGCCACGAGATAACCCTGACTGTGACCGTCTTTTTAAGATTCGGCCTGTTCTTGATCACTTTGTAGATCGATTTTCAGAGATCTATACTCCAGGCAAAGAAATATCTCTTGATGAGTCTTTGGTCCTGTTCAAGGGCCGTTTGGTTTTTAGGCAGTACATTCCTAGCAAGAGGGCACGTTATGGAATTAAGATGTATATGTTGTCTGAGAGTAGGACAGGATATGTCTATAATTTCCGGGTGTACACTGGTAGGGATTCCACTATTGACCCCCTGGTTGTCCGTCCACTTTTGGAGTTTCTGAGAAAATTGTGTGGGATCTTGCTAGAGGACTGTTTAACAGAGGCCACCATTTGTACCTTGATAACTTCTACACTGCTGTGCAATTGTTTAAGGAATTGTTCAAAGTGGACACTTTTGCTTGTGGCACAATCCGCTCTAACCGTAAAGGTTACCCAAAAGAGCTTGTTTGCAAAAAGCTTCAGAAGGGACAGTGCAGTGCCTTGCGTAGTGAGGAACTGCTAGCTGTGAAATTTGTGGACAGGAGGGATGTGTACATGCTGACTACCATTCATGATGAGAGTACTTCACCTGTGACTGTTTGGGGTCAGGCTGCTGAAGTGCGCAAACCTGTGTGCATTGTAGACTACAATAAGCACATGGGTGGTGTCGATAGAGTAGATCAGAGGTTGGAACCTTACACTGCTATTCGTAAGGCTTACATTTGGTATAAGAAGTTGGCCATCCATCTCTTCAATTTAGCAACTTTCAATGCTTTTGTTGTGTACAAGGAGTGTTCTCCTGCGTCAAAGATGACTTTTGTTCAGTTTCAGGAGTCTGTGATAGGCAGCCTTGTTGTTGTGGAACAGGCAAGTGTTCCTAGAGTTGGAGTGGTGGAGGATGTAGCTAGATTGAAAGATCGCCACTTTCCTGATTTAATTCCTCCCACGCCCAAAAAAACAATCCCTGTAAGAGATGTAGAGTCTGCTTGCGAAGAGGTGTGCGGAAGGAGAGTCGTATGCACTGTGCCGATTGTCCTTCTAATCCTGGGCTGTGTGTGCCCACATGTTTCAGATTGTATCACACTCAAAAGAGTTTTTGGGAGCAACCGTGAGTCTAATAGTGTACTGCCTGGTCTGTATGGTTTTATATAGTTGTTCAGTTTCACGTTTGGCAATAGAATGATGTCTTTAGTTACTGCTGTTGTTTTTGTAGTTATAGTTTTGTATCTAGTTGCAAATGGTTTGTGTTTTCTTTCTTGTTTAAAACATTTTTTAAGACGGTGTGCGTGGACTGGCGCTTGGCTAGCGGTGTGCGTGGACTGGCGCTTGGCTGGCGGTGAGTGGATTGGCGCTTGGCTGGCGGTGTGCGTGGATTGGCGCTTGGCTGGCGGTGTGCGTGGACTGGCGCTTGGCTGGCGGTGTACGTGATTTGGCGCTTGGCTGGCGGTGTGCGTGGACTGGCGCTTGGCTGGCGGTGTGCGTGGACTGGCGCTTGGCCGGCGGTGTGCGTGGACTGGCGCTTGGCCGGCGGTGTGCGTGGATTGGCGCTTGGCTGGCGGTGTGCGTGGACTGGCGCTTGGCTGACGGTGAGTGGACTGGCGCATGGCTGGCGGTGTGCGTGGATTGGCGCTTGGCTGGAGGTGTGCATGGATTGGCGCTTGGCTGGCGGTGTGTGTGGACTGGCGCTTGGCTGGCGGTGTGCGTGGACTGGCGCTTGGCTGGCGGTGTGCGTGGACTGGCGCTTGGCAGGCAGTGTGCGTGGACTGGCGCTTGGCTGGCGGTGTGCGTGGACGGGCTCTTGGCTGGCGGTGTGTGAGTAGTGACTTGCTGCTGGTCACTACACACACTGCTAGCTAAACGCCACTCCACGCAATCCGTGAGCTGGTGTGGTTGCTGTGTCAGGAATGTGGGCGTGTGAAAGTGAGGGGCCCTTGAATGGCGCTGTCTGCTGTTGTGAGTGTTGTAATGTGCTGGGCCCGCGGCTGGTGGTGTCAATGGTTTTGTATGTGTCACACGTTTGAAAGGTGTATAAATGGCCTGTAAAGCGGTTGGTGCCTTGTCGTGGCTTTACAGCTCACGAGCTGTGAGTCAATGGTTCAGTTTCTCGTCCTTTCAATTATTAACAGTGCATTTCATTTTTGTGAAATCTCTGGTTAATACAACTGTATATACTGAACCATCACTCGCCCTCGTGCCAAATCCAACCAGTATGTCTGTGTGCTTGAAGAATAGGTGGTTGTGCAGAAATATTTGTCTTTTCTGTCTTTCTCAAGCAGGGTGTACCTTGTCCCTTTTTGTGAATGTTGTAATGTGTTGGTTTCGTGCCTGGTGGTGTGAATGGTCTTGTGTGTATCACGTATGAAAGGTGTGTGAATGGCCTGTAAAGCGGTTGGGGCCTTGACGTGGCTTTACAGCTCACGAGCTGCGAGTCACTGGTTCAGTTTTTTGTCCTTTCAATTTTTGACAGTGCATTTCATTTTTGTGAAATCTCTTGTTAATAACATTTTATATACTGAACCATCACTCGCCCTCGTGCCAAATCCAACCAGTATGTGTGTGTGCTTGAGGAATAGATGGCTGTGCAGTAATCTTTGTCTTTTTAGTCTCTCTGCCAAGGTGTACATTCCATCTAAGAATAACCTACCAACTGTAGATATTGTCGTAAATTAAACACCCATGGGAGTACATGGTGATGTCTCTCTTGTAGATCCCAACAAGTTATCTTACCCACAATGTCCTGCAAACCTCAAAATGTGTCTGTCACATTTTCCTTGCATTATTGTGCCAAAATTTTCACGCTGCAGAAAGAAACAACAAATTTCCTACCCCCCGCCTTGCTCCAAGTATCCCAATAGAAATGGTACCTCACTCGCGTGGGTGGGTCAAGGACCCGTGACAGGCGAGGGCCCAAAACGTATTGAGGCGACATCAAAATTGCCTATCACAAAACGACCTGGTTTTGGTCACCTGGGTTTTGCCCGTGCTCGGCGGCCAGCTAGGAAACCAACCAAACCCACATTTCTGAAAACCAGACACCTGGGATTCAGGAGGTATGGCTTGCGTGGATCTCCAACGTTCTTACCCAGAATCTCTGCAAACCTCAAATTTAGCTGAAAAATCATTTTTCCACACATTTTGTGTGGGAAAGTTGTGGATCACCGGGCTGACACAAATGTCCTACATCCAGCGTTCTCAGGTCTCCCGATAAAATGGTGCCTCACTCGCGTGGGAGGCCCAGTACCAGCGACAGGCAAGGGCCCAAAACTTATTGAGGCAACATCAAAATTGCCTATCACAAAATGTTTTGGGCCCTTGCCTGTCGCTGGTACTTGGGCCTCCCACACGAGTGAGGCACCATTTTTATCGGGAGACCTGGGGGAACGCTGGGTGGTAGGAAATTTGTGTCAGCCCGGTGATGCCACAACTTTCCCACACAAAAATGTGTGGAAAAAGTGATTTTTTCAGCTAAATGTGAGGTTTGCATAGGATTCTGGGTAAGAAAACGTTGGGGGATACACGCAAGCCATACCTCCCTGGAATCCCCGGGTGTCTAGTTTTCAGAAATGTGTGGGTTTGGTAGGTTTCCTAGCTGGCCGCCGAGCACGGGCCAAACCCAGGTGACTTCTTGCAAAACAAGGTTGTTTTGTGATGGGCAATTTTGATGTCGCCTCAATACGTTTTGGGCCCTTGCCTGTCGCGGGTACTTGGGCCTCCCACACGAGTAAGGCACCATTTTTATCGGGAGACCTGGGGGAACGCTGGGTGGTAGGAAATTTGTGTCAGCCCAGTGATGCCACAACTTTCCCATGCAAAAATGTGTGAAAAAGTGATTTTTTCAGCTAAATTTGAGGTTTGCAGGGGATTCTGGGTAAGAAAACGTTGGGGGATCCACGCAAGCCATACCTCCCTAGAATCACCCGGGTGTCTAGTTTTCAGAAATGTGTGGGTTTGGTAGGTTTCCCTAGCTGGCCGCCGAGCACGGGGCCAAAAACCCAGGTGACCCCCCTTGCAAAACCAGGTTGTTTTGTGATAGGCAATTTTGATGTCGCCTCAATACGTTTTGGGCCCTTGCCTGTCGCGGGTACTTGGGCCTTCCACACGAGTCAGGCCCCATTTTTATCGGGAGACCTGGGGGAACGCTGGGTGGTAGGAAATTTGTGTCAGCCCGGTGATGCCACAACTTTCCCACGCAAAAATGTGTGGAAAAAGTGATTTTTTTCAGCTAAATTTGAGGTTTGCAGGGGATTCTGGGTAAGAAAACGTTGGGGGATCCACGCAAGCCATACCTCCCTGGAATTCCCCGGGTGTCTAGTTTTCAGAAATGTGTGGGTTTGGTAGGTTTCCCTAGCTGGCCGCCGAGTACGGGGCCAAAAACCCAGGTAACCCCCCTTGCAAATCCAGGTTGTTTTGTATTAGGCAATTTTGATGTCGCCTCAATACGTTTTGGGCCCTTGCCTGTCGCGGGCACTAGGCCTACCCACACAAGTGAGGTACCATTTTTCTCGGATGACTTTGGGGAATGCGGGGTGGGTGGAATTTTGTGGATCCACGCAGGTTCCAGAACTTTTCACCACAGAAATGTGAGGAAAATGTGTTTTTTTAAACAATTTTTTAGGTTTGCAAGGGATTCTGGGTAACAGAACCTGGTGAGAGTCAGTCAAGTCACCCCATCCTGGATTCCCCTGGGTATCTAGTTTTCAAAAATGTATAGGTTTGCTAGGTTTCCCTAATTGCCGGCGGAGCTAGGGTTCAAAAACTACAGCTAGGCACTTTGCAAAAAAAGGGTCATTTTTCACTGTGAAAATGTGGTGTGTCCACCTTGCGTTTTGGGCCGTTTCCTGTCGCGGGCACTAGGCCTACCCACACAAGTGAGGTACCATTTTTCTCGGAAGACTTTGGGGAACGCGGGGTGGGTGGAATTTTGTGGATCCACGCAGATTCCAGAACTTTGCACCACAGAAATTTGAGGAAAATGTGTTTTTTTTGACAATGTTTTAGGTTTGCAAGGGATTCTGGGTAACAGAACCTGGTGAGAGCCAGTCAAGTCACCCCATCCTGTATTCCCCTGGGTGTCCACTTTTCAAAAATGTATAGGTTTGCTAGGTTTCAGTAGGTGCCGGCAGAGCTAGGGTTCAAAAACTACAGCTAGGCACTTTGCAAAAAAGGGGTAATTTTTCATTGTGAAAATGTGTGTGTCCACGTTGCATTTTGAGCCGTTTCCTGTCGTGGGCACTAGTCCTACCCACACAAGTGAGGTACCATTTTTATCGGGAGACTTAGGGTAACACAGAATTGTAGAGCAACTGTTATTACCTATTGACTTTCGATGCATTTCTGCCTTCCAATTGAAAGACAATGTGTAAAAAAGAAGTCATTTTGAAAAATGTCCTATAATTCTCATGCTAGTATGGGTATTCCCAATTTCGGAAATGTGCAAATATCTACTGTTTCTAAACTCTATATTTTGTTCCCATTTCAGAAATACATAGGTGTCTTTCATACCGATTTTTCCATGTATACATTTTCCCAGATTAATTGCTATATACCCGGTATATAATAAAAATCATTGCAAGTCGCTGCTCAGTTATTGGCTCTGGGTTCGCCGGGTTCTTGGTGAACCTACAAGTCCTATATATCCCCACAACCAGAAAGGTCCAGCGGATGTAACGGTATATTGCTTTCAAACAGCTGTCATAATTAGAAAAGTTACAGGTGAAAACGTTGACACAAACGGCTGTTTTTTCAACTAATTTCCAATTTTTCCTATATTTAACTGTTAGTTTCTATAAAGAAACCTTGAAGGATCTACACAAATGACCCCTTGCTGAATTCAGAATTTTGTCTACTTTTCTAAAATGTATAGCTTTCCAGGATCCATTATTGCTTTCATACCCATTTCTACCATTAACTGGAAGGAGGTTGAAAGCACAAAAAATAGCAAAAATAGGCTATGTCCCAAAAAAATGCCAAAACTGTGTAAAAAATGTTGGTTTTCAGACAAAAGTCTGCTTGTCCCTGAAAGCTGGGAAGATGGTGATTTCAGCACCACAACCCCTTTTTGATACCATTTGCAGGGAAAAACCAGACACTTTCATCTGGAGCCCTTTTTCCCCCCAAAAAATGTAGCTGTATTTTGGCTAATTTCTGGGTCCCTCCAGGGAATCCACAAACCCTAGGTACCTTTAGAATCCCCATGATGTTGGGAAAAAGGACGCAAATTTGGCATGGATACCTTATGTGGTCAAAAAGTTACAGGGGCCTAAGCACGAACTACCCCAAATAGCCAAAAAAAGGCTAAGCACGGGGGGAGGGGGGGGGGGGGGAGGCCTAGCAGCGAAGGGGTTAATGAGTTTCTCCTACTGCGGGCATGACATGCTTTCCTGCAACATTCAGCACGCCATGGGCGCTTTCACTTTCCAAGCAGCCCGGGACAGTGGCAGCCGCTTCTTTGAATTGAAATAGGTCTCGCATTTGCAAGAGCTTGAGCTTGACATTGTAAATGACAATGCCTTTTATTTTTGTGTTAATTATCAAAACAGATACATAAAAGGCATTGTCATTCACAATGCCAATAGCTTAACCCCTTTGCTGCTAGGCCTGTTCTCCCCCGTGCTAAGCCTTTTTTTGGCTATTTGGGGTAGCTCGCGCTTAGGCCCCTGTAACTTTTTGACCACATAAGGTATCCACACCAAATTTGCGTCCTTTTCTTCCAACATCACAGGGATTCTAAAGGTATCCAGCGTTTGTGGATTCCCCTGGAGGGGACCCAGAAATTGGCCAAAATACAGCTAAATTTTGTTTTTGGGGGAAAAATGGGAAAAAAGTGCTGCAAATGAAAGCGTCTGTTTTTTTCCCTGCAAATGGTATCAACAAAGGGTTTGTGGGGCTGAAATCACCATTTTCCCAGCTTTCAGGGATTGACAGACTTTTGTCAGAAATCCAACATTTTTTACACAGTTTTCGCATTTTACTGGGACGTAGCCTATTTTTGCTATTTTTTGTGCTTTCAACCTTCTTCCAGTTAATGGTAGAAATGGGTATGAAAGCAATAATGGATCCTGGAAAGCAATACATTTTAGAAAAGTAGACAAAATTCTGAATTCAGCAAGGGGTCATTTGTGTAGATCCTTCAAGGTTTTATAGAAACTAACAGTTGAAAATAGGAAAAATTGAAAATGAGTTGAAAAAAACAGCCATTTGTGCCAACGTTTTCACCTGTAACTTCTTCTAATTATGACAGATGTTTAAAAGCAATATACCGTTACATCCGCTGGACCTTTCTGGTTGTGAGGATATATAGGACTTGTAGGTTCACCAAGAACCCAACGAACCCAGAGCCAATAACTGAGCAGCGTCTTGCAATGGTTTTTTATTATGTACCAGGTATATAGCATTTCATTTGGGAAAATATATGCAGTGAAAAATCGGGATGAAAGACACCAATGTATTTCTGAAATTGGAACAAAATATTGAGTTTAGAAACAGTAGCTAATTGCACATTTCCGAAATTGTGAGTACCCATACTAGCATGAGAATTATAGGACATTTTTCAAAGTGACTTCTTTTTTACACATTGTCTTTCATTTGGAAGGCAGAAATGCATCGAAAGTCAATAGGTAATAAATGTTGCTCTACAATCCTGTGTTACCCTAAATCTCCCGATAAAAATGGTACCTCACTTGTGTGGGTAGGCCTAGTGCCCACGACAGGCAGCGGCTCCAAACGCAACGTGGACACACTTCATTTTTAGAGTGAAAACTGACCCTTTTTTTGCAAAGTGCCTTGCTGTAGATTTTGAACCTTAGCTCTGCCGGCACCTAGGGAAACCTAGCAAAACTATACATTTTTGAAAACTAGACACCCAGGGGAATACAGGATGGGGTGACTTGTCTGGCTCCCACCAGGTTTTGTTACCCAGAATAACTTGCAAACCTCAAACTTTGTAAAAACAAAACACATTTTCCTCACATTTCTGTGGTGGAAAGTTCTGGAATCTGCGTGGATGCACAAAATTCCACCCACCCCGCATTCCCCAAAGTCGTCTGATAAAAATGGTACCTCACTTGTGTGGGTAGGCCTAGTGCACGCGACAGGAAACGGCCCAAAATGCAACGTGGACACACCACATTTTCACAGTGAAAACTGACCCTTTTTTTGCAAAGTGCCTAGCCGTAGATTTTGAACCCTAGCTCTGCCGGCACCTAGGGAAACCTAGCAAACCTATACATTTTTGAAAACTAGACGCCCAGGGGAATACAGGATGGGGTGACTTGTCTGGGTCTCACCAGGTTCTGTTACCCAGAATCCCTTGCAAACCTCAAACTGTGTCAAAAAAACACATTTTCCTCACATTTCTGTGGTGGAAAGTTCTGGCATGTGCGTGGATCCACAAAATTCCACCCACCCCGCATTCTCCAAAGTCTTCTGATAAAAATGGTACCTCACTCGTGTGGGTGGGTCAAGTACCCGCGACAGGCAAGGGCCCAAAACGTATTGTGGAGACTTCAAAATTACCCATCATAAAACGACCTGGTTTTGCAGGGGGGGGGGGGGGCACCTGGAATTTTGGCCCCGGGCTCGCAGCCATCTAGGGGAACCTACCAAACCCACACATTTCTGAAAACTAGACACCCTGGGGAGTCCAGTGAGGTATGGCTTGCGTGGATCCCCCAACGTTTCCCTACCCAGAATCTCTTGCAAACCTCAAATTTTGCTGAAAAAAATCACTTTTTCCATACATTTTTGTGTGGGATCACCGTGCCGGCACAAATGTCCTACCACCCAGCATTCTCCTTGTTCTCCCGAGTAAAATGATACCTCACTTGTGTGGGTGGGCCAAAGGCCTGTGACTGGGAAGAGCCAAAAACATAGGGATTAAAAGTATAGCACCGTGAATTCTAAGGGCGACATTTAAAAAAAAAATAAGTTTTTAGCAGATTCTGCATTGGACAGCCACACAAGTGAGGTATAATTTTACTCGGTAGACCAAGGGGAACGCTAGGTGGTAGGACATTTGTGCCGGCACAGTTATCTCACACACAAAATGTGTGGAAAAAGTGCTTTTTTCAGCTAAATTTGAGGTTTGCAGGGGATTCTCTGTAGGAAAACGTTAGGGGATCCACGCAAGCCATACCTCACTAGACTCCCCAGGGTGTCTACTTTTCAGAAATGTGTGGGTTTGGTAGGTTTCCCAAGATGGCCACGAGCCCCGGGCCAAAAAACCAGGTCCCCCCCCTGCAAAACCAGGTAGTTTTATGATAGGTAATTTGGAAGACTCCACAGTACGATTTGGGCCATTTCCTGTTGCAGCCACTATGTCTACCCACACAAGTGAGGTACCACTTTTATCAGGAGACCTGGGGTAACACTAGGTGGTAGGAAATTGGTGTCAGCCCGGTGATCCCACAACTTTCTCACACAGAAAAGTGAGGAAAATGTGATTTTTTTTCAGCTAAATTTGAGGTTTGCAGGGGACTCTGGGTAGGTAAACATTGGGGAATCCACGCAAGTCATACCTCCCTGGACTCCCCGGGTCTCTAGATTTCACAAATGTGTGGGTTTGGTAGGTTTCCCTAGATGGCTGCTGAGCCCGGGGCCAAAAACCCAGGTGCCCCCCCTTGCAAAACCAGGTCGTATTGTGATAGGTAATTTTGATGTCTCCACAATACGTTTTGGGGCCTTGCCTGTCGCGGGTACTTGACCCACCCACACAAGTGAGGTTCCATTTTTATCGGGAGACTTTGGAGAATGCGGGGTGGGTGGAAGTTTGTGGTCCCACGCAGATTCCAGAACTTTCCATCACAGAAATGTGGGGAAAATTTGATTTTTTTAAACTAAGTTTGAGGTTTGCAAGGGATTCTGGGTAACAGACCCTGGTGAGAGCCACACAAGTCACCCCATCCTGGATTCCCCTGGGTGTCTAGTTTTCAAAAATGTATAGGTTTGCTAGGTTTCCCTAGGTGTCGGCACAGCTAGGGTTCAAAATCTACAGCTAGGTTCTTTGCAAAAAAGGGGTCAGTTTTCACTGTAAAAAAGCGGTGTGTCCACGTCGCGTTTTGGGCTATTTCCTGTTGGGGGCACTAGGCCTACAAGTGAGGTACCATTTTTATCGGAAGACTTTGGAGAATGCAGGGTGGGTGGAATTTTGTGGATCCACGCAGATCCCAGAACTTTCCATCATAGAAATGTGAGGGAAATGTGTGTTTTTAAACTAAGTTTGAGGTTTGCAAGGGATTCTGGGTCACAGAACCTAGTGAGAGCCACACAAGTCACCCCATCCTGGATTCCCCTTAGTGTCTAGTTTTCAAAAATATACAGGTTTGCTATGTTTCCCTAGGTGCCGGCTGCGCTAGGACCCAAAATCCACAGCTAAGCACATTCCGAAAAAAAGTCAGTGCCTAGTGGGCTTTCTGCCGCCCTGGGGAGGGGGGAAATCGGGGGCTATTACCCCGATATGCCCCCAAGGGGGGCAGAAAGACTGAGGCTATTCTTTGGGGGGGGAGGGGGGCATTGGGATGCCCATTCCGGGCAGCCCCCACCCCTACGTACAAAAAAGCCAGCATAATCGCTGGCGCATAGTGGGCTCTCTGCCCCCTCCGGGGGGCAGATCAGGGACTACTGCCCCCGTCTGCCTCCTGGGGGGGGCAGAAAGACTGTGGCATCTTTTTTGGGGGGGCATTGGCATGCCCATTCTAGGCAGCCCTCACCCGAACTTTGGAAAAAAAAAATCCCTGGTGGCTAGTGGGCTTTCTGACTGCCCGGGGGGCAGATATTGCCCCATCTGCCTCCCTGGGGGGGTGGGGGGCAGAAAGACTAGCATTTTTTTTTGAGGTGGGGGCATTGACATGCCAATTCTGGGCAGCCCCCACCCCTACCTATATAAAAAAAAAATCCCTGGCGCTTAGTGGGCTTTCTGCCCCCCCCGGGTGGCAGATCAGGGGCAATTGCCCCCACTTGCCTCCTGGGGGGCAGAAAGTCTTTTGTTTTCTTTGGGGGGGAAGGGAGTAGCCCCCCCCCGGCCGTCCGACGCACCGAAGGGGTTAAACTCTCGCAAATGCAAGACCTATTGCATTACAAATGCTTGTTTTACACTTGCCATGCTTCCTCTTCTTATGGGCTCCTTCGGGTAGGGGGCAGGGGGTCTCCACTCCTCCATGGCTGAATGCAGACCGAGAATTTAGAACTGAAAGCAGCAACCAGTAGACCAGGACACCGAGGCCGCAAAAAGGAAGCTAGACAGAGCAGCAGGATTAGGGTGGGAATGGCCTGTCTTGTGCCATCTACTAACTTCTGTTCGGACGGAAAGTTCCACTTCCATCAGAAAATGGGACAGGGCTTGGGATCCCACCCTTGCTCCTCTTCCTGCCTTTCAAGTGGTCCGAGAATGCTCTCTCTGTTGAGTGTCCCTTGATAGGATCATTTAGCAGTATGAAGCAGTGCTGCTTGGTCATGGACAGTATCTCTGCTAAGTACAAAAATGTATGCATGCGTGAGGAGGCATATCTAAATTATATCTGCACATGTGCACCATTGAAGCCTATCTGCAGACTGCTGTGTACTTACATAGTAATCTAGAGATGGATCATAGTTCTGCCACCACAGCCTTCCACCACCCCTGCTCTCCTTTCACCAGCTGCGCTGTCTGTAGGGTTGATGTCTGTTGGCAGTGTACACGAAACTACAACTGTATGTTCATGAAATCAATCATGTTTTCATGCATACTCCCAGTACAGGGCACATTAATTAGTGAGTATGGGGAAGCCACTAGCAGGGTGTGACGGCTCACAAGTGGACATACCTACAAAATGACTTTTACCTTAACCGTTCCTACTCTAATCCTCAAAACTCTAGACCTTGGGGTAGGTTCAACAGACGAGACAATCTGGTAAGATTCTCCGATACATCCGCAGAGTCATCTGACAACTCCGACCAGGGCGAAGGCCCCAGCACCTCCACTCGGGCCCCCAATCAACCTTTTTTAGGCAGGGGTCAAAACGAGCCACCAAAACGGGGCAGAGTCAAACAACAGCAACAATGGTACAACCCTCCAGGCGAGCGCCAGACCCGCCAGAAATTCTATCAGTGGTAACCAATGACGCAGAAGCTGCACATGACCCCCTTACCATACCCATTTTCAACTTGTCCAGACATGCCCTCACTGACCCTGAACAATCACTTCTCAGTAAAGGCCTCTCATATGTCCCAACTACCCACCCCAACTTACTAGATTTACAAACTGAACTTCTTTGATTTTTCCGCAGAATTAGACTACATACCTACTTCCTACTCAATCCTTCACCTACCAGCTTCACCAACAACCCCCTTCGCCCACCCTCCACCTTTTCTCCTGTCTCCAATATGATCCCTGGAGAAGTACTTACTTTTGAAAAATGGTCATGAAAGACGTTTCTATGATTGAAACCACCAGACGCTACATTCCTTACAACATATCACTTGAGGAAAAGAGGGCCCTTACTGATCTCAAAAACAATGACTCATTGATCATTAAACCTGCTGATAAAGGCGGTGGTATTGTCCTACAAGAAAAAGAACTATACAGATCCGAAATACTCAGACAGTTATCCAATACGGATCATTATTGCAGACTGCCCACCGACCCCACCAAAGAACTACAGAAACTCATTCTCCAAATCACTAGTGATGCCAAAGCACAAGGTTTTCTGAGCCAGAACGAATTTCTCTTTCTAAATACAAAGTCACCACGCGCACCTGTCATATACACACCCCCGAAAATTCACAAAAATCTCACAAACCCACCAGGACGCCCCATAGTTTCTGGGTGTGGTTCAATTCTCGAACCACTAGGACAGTACGTGAACTTTATTTTGTCCCACACACGGAATGCTATATTAGAGATAGCATGGCAATGATTAACCTTGTAGAACATTATCCGTTTAATTGTGATTCAGACATCCTATGTACTATGGATGTCGAATCCCTCTACACAAATATCCCCGAGATAGATGCACTATTTGTCATTGAACATGTCTTAAACACCAGACCACGACGACATGCAGTACCTACTATTTTCATTCTGCAGTTGCTTGAAATGTGCCTCACTAGGAATTTCTTCAATTTCAATGACCAATATTACCAACATGTCAAGGGAACCTCAATGTGGGCTGTTTTCGCCCCAAACCTGGCCATACTATTCATGGATTTCCTAGAAACAACCCGTATCCTCTCCATAAGTAACCCCTTCCACACAGGCATTTGCTTGTGGAGATGATACATCGACGATATCTTTCTGATTTGGCATGACACAGAAGAGACCCTCAAACAATTCGTGCTTTGGCTCAACAACAATTGTCAGGGCTTGAATTTCACCCTCTCTTTTGATAAAAATACAATTTCCTTCCTTGACCTCACCAGTCAACATCTTAATGGTGAACTTATCACAACTCTGTACAGGAAACCCACTGAGCGTAACACACTTCTCAGGTATGAGAGTAACCATCCTCGTGCACTTCGTGACTCTTTACCCTACTCCCAATTTTTGAGGATCAGACGCAACTGTACTCTAAAGGAAGACTATTTTCGTGAGGCATTGTTCCTTTCAAAGAAACTTTTAGCCCGTGGCTATCCACGTAGACTGGTACGTACCTCATTAAAAAGAGCCTGGTATTGCCCTAGGGAATGCCTCTTATCTCCTAAACCGAAGTCCACACAAAACCGATTGGTATGTGTCACGAACTTTTCACCAGTTTCGCACACAGTGCGCAAATGCATTTTAAAACACAGGGGTATCCTTAATGCTGGCAATCTCACAATTGACCGTCCACTCTTTGCCTTCTGCAAGAGTAAGAATATAAAAGATCACTTGGTTAGAGCCGCACTCCCGACTACAAAACAAGCAGGTACACTAAATGAACACTGGGGGTTGGAACCCCTAATTGGACATGCCAAATGTGGCAACTGCAGTGTTTGCAAATTCACTATTGAGGGCAAGGAGTTCACTTTTAATAACACTAAGGTTGAATCCAAGCAATTCTCAAATTGTAATACATGTAATGTAATCTATGCTATTGTATGCCCATGCAACAAGATTTACATTGGACAGACCACGCAAAAAGTGTGAATGCGGATTTGCTAGCACCGTAGCCGAATCCGTTGCAAAACACCTAATGCACCGTTGGTGAAACATTACTCTAACAATCCCCACAGCGAGGATGACTTAAGGTGGACTGTAATCAGCGTGATCAAACCACCACCAAGAGGAGCAGATGTAGGGCAACTGTTGAATAAAGAGGAACTCAAGTGGATCCTGCGCACTGGCAGCATCAAAACCGAACTCAACAGACTAGAAGATTGGACAACTTTACTATAAGTCCAACCCCAATGCAACTTGAGCACCTTTTCAATCAGCCTTCTGAACTTTTTACTCCTTTGCTCCTTTTATTCTGTTTATCCCCACAGGTCTCCTTCCCAAGTCCACAAACATTAACAATTAACATATGTAATTGTGTTATTGTGTATACTTAATGTACGTTGTGCCACAATTCTTTATTCCTACAACTGGTGCATGGTACAAAGCTGAGAGATTTTTGTAAACTTCCTCTGTCCTTCCAATCTCATCCTCTGCATTTTAGTCTATTTCTATTTCAAGTTTTCATGCTACCCGAATGAGTACCGATCTCCAACTATCAAATGTTTTTTCGATATTCACATGCTGTGTCCTGAACTTCTCTTTGATTCTACCAAGTCAATTCCTTTCCTTCACTTCTACCATTCCATTATGGCCGCCCCACTTCAATGGCAATAGTAATTATGTTAATCAATGCAGAAAACTCGGTGGAAAATGTACTCATTACGTGTCTTCATAGATTGAATATAATTCCATGCATAATTTATAAACGGTTTATGATCCTTTCCCTTCTCTATCACTCGAAACTCTGAGTTCCTCTTACCACTCTAAGATGACCGCTATCTCCATGGCCACTGCTCTACTTTTCTTCTTATAAGCCAGCATATGGTTAATGCAGCTCTTTCAATGAGCAAAACGGATATATATCCTCAATGTGTTTTCTAGTCCTATTGAAAAGTTAAATCCAAATCCGCCTCCTTATCTGTATGTATTCTACACTCACTACCCTTCGCTATTTTCACCTTTGCGAAATGGCCGCCATTACCGCGTCACCCGCCTCACTTCGGTCACGTGAGCAGTCACATGACCTTTCCAGCACTCCTTGAGGAACTTGATTCCTGGCTCACTCATTCACCGGGCTCATCCGATCACGGAAGGATCCTCAGGTAAGCCCCATAGCCGGCCGCAGGCTTAGCACAGGTTCTCTGTAACCCAGCGCCTGTGACATGGTTTCTCTCCTTCCCGTACAGGTCATCGAACCGGTTCCCGAGTAATTGCACCATTGTTGCGCTACTCTCAAATCTTTTTGAATCGCCTCTGCAATTTTCGTATTCTAGGTAAGCCTTACAATGGTTGGCTTACTTTCTCTCACTCGCTTGCTCCCGCAGCCTTGACACAGTCTGGCCTTCTCTCATCTCCCCAGGTCATCGTGCCTCCCCCTACACCGCTGTCCCTTCCCGGGACATGGTCATCCCTACATTCATTGCCTTTGCGTATATATGGTAAGACGTACCCTACGTACAAATGGTACTACACCAATTAGCCATTTGCCATGTACTAATTTCTCCCCTTTCTCACCAGCGCCCTTACGCTCGTGTGACACCACTCGGTTTTGCCCACGTGCGACCAATTTATACCATTTCCTGGCATAACATTGCTTGCCGGACTGCTTGCCTTAAGCCATCCCGCACGGTAAGCAACGCTTCTCTCAGGAGATCAGTTAGCCTCCAGCAATTCACGCTGCTCCAGCACTTGATGTAAAGCTCGCCATTTACCGTGGTCACTCACAGTATTCCCACGTACCTCACTCTCTGACTTGCTCGCCCTAACACTTAAGGCCTTGTTCCGTATTATACGTTGAGTTCTCCGCCATTAACGGTTTTTCACCCAGCATTTGCATCTTGTTGACACCTAGCACACGACATCTGAATGGAAGTTTTACCACCTATTCCTCCACCGGCACTATGTTTTAGAGGTTGTGTTCGACCATTCTAATGATCTATTTACTGTTTCTTCTTGTTTTTTCTACCTCTTCATACTGTTTTACAGGCAAAATTTCTCTCAGGTGTGTAAACTTTACTCTTTACGTCCTGATGATGATCCCAGGATTGCGTCGTCGACCTTATATACACCGTAAACGCAATTGAAATAATTATTGATGTGTAACAGTGTTGCTACTTATTGTTTGCTTGTTTAATTTCATACATAATTTACAAGCCTTTTTGTCCTGCCTGAGCTTTCTGTGAATTTTGTTCATTTTTGTTTTGTGTTATATGTGTTGTGTTGAAAGCAGGATTGTGTCCCACTTTATTCTTGCTTTTGTGACTCAAAACATTATTAAAATCACTCTGTCCGGCTGGACAGCCTTAATATAGCACTGATTTCAGGCTTATATTTATTGTTCTTTCTGTGTATCTTCCCTGCCAGGGACTTTTTGTAATTATAACGAACTACTACCCAAGGTCCCCGACCATTACAATTGGGTTCCCTTGTTTCTTTAAACACAAGTGGTGGGGCACCATCCCAAATATCCCTCTTGAAAAGATGCCATTGCATTACAATACGAGTACAGCTAGTCTACCATGTACCCAACCTCCTATCTATTTTTTACTCACCCAAATCCTGTCTTTGCTTTTCCTGTCCCCACTTTGCCACATCTACTCCCACCTTCCTGTTCAGATGGCAGAAGTTGACTACCGATAGTGCACTGCTCCTCCACTATCCATGAGGTACATCCATTTTGGGGCAGAACAAATGGAATCCCCCATTCTCTCTCCACTGTTACTTCCTGTCCTCATTCCTGAGCCCTTCTTTCTTTCACATTCCTTTTGACTTTTCCCGCCCCACACCCAGGCTTGTCACTATACAAAGGGCAATAGAGTCAGCCAGCACATCAAAACACATCCAATGACACTTCATGGTTTGGCTTGTAAACTCATGGTTCCCATTAATCCTTCCAGCTTACAGGAACAGCAGCAGATACTCACAAAACGCTTGTTCCAAATGTCAGTGGTTCCTTTAATCACTACAAATAACAGCTATTTAAACGAAAAAGGGCAATCAAGGGCATCACCTAAGTTTGGGCATAACACAATCACCAGTTCACTGGACCATTGTTGGTGTCCCATACATGAGGTGTGGACTACACTTAAGGCTTTTCAGAGTCAGATCTAGTCATTTACAACAGGCATACAGGATCACGCTTGCTTCAACACTGGATTTACTAAGAGGTTTAGAAAAACGGGGTGGGGGGGTTGCAAAATACTTGTCCACACGTTTCTGCACACAACTGAAAGGACTTGAAGACCCCAGTCAGGACCGCACACCCTCAAATCCAAATGAGTCAATGACAAGTCAACTACTTGTTTTTGGAAAGCTGGGTCATGTTTATTACAGTACAATCAAAACACAACAAGAATTATCCAGAATCATATATTGCCAGTAATTCATATATCGAAACACAGCAATCATAGATAAACACAGGTCAAAACTCTAAGATATGTAACACTTAAGTAAATGAGTACATAGTTCGGTGATATTTACAATTGGGGCCTCCATGGGCAAAACTCCAAAACTAAGGTAGAGGCAACCCTTCGTCCCAAAAGGACCACACAGAT
Organism: Calotriton arnoldi; assembly: GCA_963921515.1. NCBI lineage: Eukaryota > Metazoa > Chordata > Amphibia > Caudata > Salamandridae > Calotriton > Calotriton arnoldi. The sequence continues at coordinate 342,497 of CAWUFW010002336.1, forward strand.
CGCTCCATCGGCATCGCTGAGGGGTGGTCCCCACTCACTGTAGCCATGTATGCATCCGTGGTCCCTCCCTTCCAACCTATCTCAAAACAGAGAGGGGCTCCTTCAAACCAGAAGAGGTAGAGCACCAAATAGACCCAAGTCAAAAACAAATTTCCTCTTTGGCAAAGTCAATCAATTCGGTTGCATCCACACATTATAGCCATACCGCATCATCAAAACCTAAATTCACAAGTCTAAAATACTAAAAAGCAGTGTTTATTGATTTATAAAAACGATTTGTTGCAATAGTTTAAAACATTTTCTAAAAAAAGTCATTACATTTCATACACACAGTCAATTGTTATTTGTAAAGAAAAGGGGCATAAAAACCTATACTGTGTCAAAGGAGGGTCACATAGAAAACACACAAAGGTTTCACAAATTGTTAACACAAAAGCGGGAGAAAACAGAAGACAAAAAGTTCATATCTTTGTACAGAAACTCCAGTCACTATTGGATTGTCTGTCACAGTCGAAATGCGTTACATATTATTTTTCCATTGACTTGCAAACATCCTAGAGATCTAGTGTCTATACATAAAAAGGTATCGACGCGTTTCAGTGGGTTGAAGTCTATTGCAACCACCTTCTTCAGGAATATAGATATCTCTCAGCTACGAAATGTATTATCTTTCCAAATTTTTAAAAAAACAGGCTCCTGAGTATTTTCTATGCACTCTAGGACTTCCAAAAACGTGAATTGTGAATTTATGTTTTGATGATGCGGTATGGCTATAATGTGTGGATGCAACTGAATTGATTGACTTTGCCAAAGAGGAAATTTGGTTTTTGACTTGGCCCTCCCTTCCAACACCAATCATCAATTGATATGTATATAGTGTGGCTTGCCACCCAAGAAGGTATCCAAGCGCTGTGCTGTGGGTATCAGTCAAAGAGCCAGGTCTTTTTTATTTTATTTTTTTATTATTTTATTTAACATTTTTGTGAGAGAGCAACCACATTAGGCATACATGTGTACATTCAATAAACATTTGTAGATATATTACAGATCGACAATGCATCTATTTCGCCGGAGACAATCTGGGCTTCACCATAGAGACAGCAAACTTCCAATATTGACATTTGGAGGAACGGTGTGTTAAAAACAATCAAGGCTAAGCTTCCCACATCCCAACAACACACACATAAGTCATCCATTCATAAGCAGGACCATAATACTTTCCGAGCCCACACCAACACAATAGCGAGTACAGCAAACTAGGTGTCTGAGAGAGAGGGGCAGTTCTCCTTCTGACTGGGTCTAGCTCCAGTGTCCTGACTCCCGCGCATACGCAACCAATCACTAAATGGACCCCAGATATCCCTAGGCTTGGACGCTGTCGGCATAAGATCCCAGTAGTTAGCCAGCTGCTCTTGACAGTAGGCCACGTCTTTCAGCCATGTGTTTATGTGCAGCTGTTGCGGAGAGCCCCAATGTATGGCCAGTCTACGCCGCGCAAGAACCAGCAGCATTGCAATTAAACGACTGTATTCTGGTTTGGATTGGGCCACATAGCCCAGCAGCATAATCAACGGGGTACCCTCCAGCACCTCGCCTGTAATATCTCCTATGACATTTGCCACCCTCCCCAATATTCAGAGACACTGGGGCACTCCCAAGCAATGTGCATAAAGGCTGCACCCTCCCGCCCACATCTCCAGCAGTTAGACGTTGAACGTATCCCTATTTTAAATAGGTGTTGTGGTGTGCGATAGAAGCGGTGCAGAAATTTAAAGTGGATTAAGCGTAGTTTGTAGTTTGGGGATAGACGTTTCGTTTGTGAACAGCAATAGGCCCATATATCGTCTGTGATCTGGTCTGGTAAGTCCTCGCGCCATTGCGCAAGCGCCCCAGGGTCGGACCATGGCATGTGTAGCTGCGTGTAAGTGTATATCCTGGTAACCAGTTTCCGTGGCGACGGTGTGGCCAGCAGGTTATCCAGGGAGTGCAACGTGGGGAGAGGCCGGAAACGATTCATGTTGCTTCTTGCATGCCACTTTAAATTGGTGGAGTAGAAGCCTCTCCAACATTGGTACAGGGCCGCACGATTGCGCAGTAAGTTCAGGTAAGAAAGTCCCCTCTGGGTATAGATCTGCCATTGTCCTAAGTCCCATTTTATGAGCCCTCGCCACTGCCCCCTTATCCTGTAAGAAGGGGAAACTGGGATGGTACGCCAGCGGCACTAGGGGTGCATATAGGCATTGAACTCGGGATCGTCGTCTCAGGCCCTCCCAAGCCCATCTAGCCGTCTCCACTGTGTTAATTTCAGTTGGGGATCTACGATAGGGATAGTACACCGCCACTTGCAGTGGTATCTGATCCGCAATATCTCGCTCCGTCGCCACATGTGGTTGGAAAGGAGTAGGATAGACCCAGTAATGCAAGAATTGGGCCTGTGCACTTAAAGCATACAGTTCAAAGTCTGGGGCTCCCAGGCCACCCCTGGACAGTGGACGTGTGAGAATGTCCCAGCTGATTCTGGGCGGACCTCCCGCCCAAACCATAGAGATCGCAGCCGAGCGAAGCTGTTTAAAAACGCCTGCGTCAGAGGTATCGGAATGTTCACAAACAAATATAAAAATTTAGGGAGGACTATCATCTTCAATATTGCTATGCGTCCTGCCAGCGACAGGGGAAGTGCGGACCAGAATTTTATTCTATCCGTGAACCAGTCAAACAACCTCCCAAAGTTGAGGCTCCAGATAAGCTGGAGGTCCCTGCTAAGCCATATGCCCAAGTATTTTACAGTTTCCTCCTCCCACTTTAGCGGGAAGTCCAAGGATTGGCTCAGGGGGCGGTCGTCAAGGGCAGTATCGAAGACTTTCTCCAGTTTACCGTGATACCAGAAAGGCCTCCAAACCGAAGCATCTCCCTCAGCAACGGATTTAGGTTGTCATCCGGGTATCTGACATATAGGGTAATATCATCCGCATACATAGATGTGATGAGATTGCGGTCCGTGAAAACCAGGCCCCTCGACGAGTGGTATTGGCGTATTCGGGCAGCTAGTGGCTCCATTGCAATAGCAAATAGCAAGGGGAAAGCGGACATCCTTGCCGGGTGCCTCGGGAGATCTCAAAAGCGTCTGAAAGGAGTCCATTTGCCAGCAGGCGCGCCATAGGCCGTGTATACAGCAGTTGGATAAGTTTGATAAATTTAAGACTCAGGCCCAGTCTGGTGAGGATAGTGAAAAGGTAAGACCATTCAAGTGAATCAAATGCTTTAGTAGCATCCAAAAAGACTGCAGCAGCTGGAAGCTTGGGCTCTATTTGATGTACAACCGAAAAGAAGGTACGAAGATTGTGGGCTGTCGAACGACCCGGAATAAATCCGGATTGATCCGGTCGGGTAATGAGGGGCATCAGTGGTTGGAGTTTATTTGCGACAAGTTTAGCTAGGATTTTAGTATCCACATTCATCAGGGATAGTGGTCTGTATGAATCACAGCTGGTTGCTGGTTTGTCTGGCTTTAAAAGGTTTATAATAACCGCCTCTCTCAGTGTTGGTGGAAGAGTCCCCGATTCCAGGGATTCCTGATAGACATCAAGAAGACGAGGGGCAAGTGTCTCAACGTATGTCTTGTAGAAGAGCGTAGTCAGTCCGTCCAAGCCAAGCGCCTTACCTGACGGCAGACTCCTAATCACCCGCGTAACGTCCTCTAGTGTGAATGGGAGATCTAGAGATTCCCTATGCTCAGGGCTCAGCCATAGGAGCTGTACAGAATCCAAATATTCCGTGAGTTCTGCGGAAGTAGACGTGTGCTTTGTGGTATAAAGGTCAGAATAGTAAGCAGTTAGGCGCGCATGTGTGTCCACTTGGCCTCGGACTGGCGGGGCGCCCATATCTGTCAGCTCAGAAATAAATGTAGGTGCTGGGGTTTGTTTCAGCAGATTTGCGAGGGTTCTGCCTGGTCTATCTCCCTCCCCGTAGCTTCTGGCTTTAGTCTCCTTACCCAGAAATCTGGTCTCCCTCTCCGCCTCCTCCCCAAAATCGGATATGGCTTGTTTTATCGAGGCTAGTACTGTTACGTCATTCGTGGTATAGAATGTGTTTTCAAGGCCTCGTATGGTGCTCTCTAGCTTCGTTAAGGTTGTGCGTATAGATTTCAAGACCCCCGAGCCCTTGGAGATGCATGCACCCCGTATAACCACCTTGAAGGCCTCCCAGAGCGTTGCTGCAGAGTCTACTGACCCCTCATTTGTAGTGAAATAATTATCTATTTCAGTCGCTATTTCCTCCTGAAATACAGTATCTAAAAGAGCATGTGGGGGAAGCCGCCAGCTAAAGGCCCTCTGGAGTGTATTTGGGGCGCGCCAACTTAGCAACACTGGGGCATGGTCTGAGAGTGTACGCGGAAGGTGTCTTGCCTCCACCGTCCATGTCAGCACATCCGCAGAGAGTAGCCAGTAGTCTAGGCGGGACCAGGCCTGCTGGTGAGCAGTGATGCAAGTCCCCTCTCGTAACTTGGGGTTGAGTTCCCTCCAGACATCCCGCAGCCCATTCTCCTTCAGTATAGTGTTTAGTAGTTGAGTAGTCTTAGTGTGTGGGTTTCGCGCCGTTCCCTCTCTATCTAGAGTATTATCCGACACGACATTAAAATCACCGCCCCAGATAACAGTATCACAGCCCATTTGTACTATCTTGGCCCATACATCCAACAAAAACTGCGGGTCGTCTGTATTTGGGCCATAAATGGCCACCAATGTCACACGCGTGGAACAAAGACATCCAGTCATCAAGACGTAACGCCCATCTTTATCTGCCAGTGTCTCTATCGTTTTCCAGCCCAGTCCTCGTCTAATCAGTATAGTGACCCCCTAGCATAATTGGAAAAGGTGGCTGAGTGAACCTCTCCCCAATATCTGTGTTTAAGCTTGGAATCAGTGCCACAACTCAGGTGCGTCTCTTGTAGAAAGCAGACATCAATACGGTGCCTGCGTAAATACGTGTGTACCAGTCTAGCTTTTTTGAAGTCATTTAGTCCTCGGATGTTCCATGTTAGACAGTTAACTACAGCCATGACCAATGGTATATATCAGTGAGTGGAACAAGCTGCCTTGGGATAATCTCCACATTCCCCATGTTGCCCTCCTAGTCTAGTGCATTTGAGAAGCCGATCTTTCATTGCCCTCTTGCTCCGTATGTAAATCAAAAAACAATAGTACATTTCTCTCTTCTTATGAACTCCCATCCCCTTCCCCCCTCCCACTACAACCTCCCAATTAGGTCGAGAACTACCCTCCCTCCTGTGAAACCCTCCCATAAACAAACATATAAAATACAAACTCATGGGAGATCTCCCTGTGAGGGCGTGGAACAACGGCTAATACCCGCCTGGTGGCGGGGTGGTCAGGCTAAAGGATATCAACGTGAATAGCCTCCACAGTCAGCCAACTTCGGTTTACCAGACATATCGCAAATCACATAACCGTGTCAACAGTGAATTATTCTCTCGCCCCCCCTTCCTGGCGTTCAAATGTCTCATATCAATGCTTTAGAAGCTGTAAGCAGATTCAACTATTGGTGCGCAAGTGTCAAACAGTTAATCATTATCAGCAAGCAACGTGTGTGAGTTCTGTCTCTCTTTGATGGGCTCTGCTGCGAGTTCCGTGGACAAATATGCTTTGTGTATTTAAGAGCGGATTTGGCGTCCGTAAAGAAGTGTGCCTGGCCGTCATAGGTGATTTTTAGCTTTGCCGGGTATAACATCGCATACGGGATGGAAGATGACTGTAGCATCCGTTTTGTTGGAAGAAACTCCCGGCGCGCAGCCTGCACTGCTGGAGTGTAGTCAGGGAAGAAGGATAGGGTGTTTCCCTGGTGACTTACAGGGCTCTTCACTCGGGCCTCCCTTAGGATTGCATCTCGGTCCGCATAATTCAGTATACGCGCAAGAATAGGCCGTGGTGGAAGGCCCGGTGCTGGCCTGGGACCCAGTGTACGGTGGGCACGCTCCACCGCCAGCAGTGGAGACAGGGCAGGCCCAAACAGATCTTGGAGGAGAGTAGTGATGTAGGGTTCCATCTTTGAGATGGCTGTTGACTCTGGAAGGCCAAGAATCCGAACGTTGTTCCTTCGAGAGCGGGCCTCCAAGTCTTCATTCTTTGCCCTGATCACCTCCATCACTTTCTCCATGTTGGACAGTTGGGACTTGACCTCAGATTGTGAATCCTGGGTATCCGAGAGCCTATTTTCCACCAGGTCTAAGCGCGTTTCATGTGTGTCTACCCTCTTCCGTACGGCATCTAGGCTAGCCGTCAAGGAATCTATTTTCCCGTCTATTGTCTGTAAGCTTGAGCGCACATCCTTTAGAATGGATCGCAGGTCATCCCCAGACAGATCTGGTTCCTCCCGTAGTACCGATGCACCTCCTTGATCCGTCGGGCGTCCATGTTGCGTGTCTGACGTTTTTCAAAGGGAATTTTCGATTGCTTAGGGTCGGTCTTACCCATAGTGTCTTAAGAGCAGTCCCTCATGGCCTGACCACGCAGGTGTATCTAGTATCCCGCAACGTTTCGAGAAACAAGACAGTATTTCTCCTTCCCTCGGGCAGCGTCAGGTGGATCACTCACAGTCAGGCAGGGCCTCCAACCTTCACCCTTTCAATATGCACGGGCCCGTCTCAAAATTCTCTCCACAGGGGTGAGCCCTCAGCCGGTAGAGTCAAGACGACAGCATGGGCCCCCAAGATGTAGCGCCCTCACTTCATCAGCAGCAGATATCCAGCCAGGCCGCTCCAGGGTAACATAGCATGTAGGGTCATTTTAGCACTGAGAGCGAGCCATGAGGGATCAGGCACTCCGCACCATACAGCCCATGGGGGTCAGTCACCACCTCATCGTGCACTCCATAGATTCACCGATGGACCCCAGCACTAGCACCACAAGGATCCAGGGCTCCCAGCCTCAGAGACCATCGGTCAGACCGGGCTCAGGACTTCGCATCAGATCTGGGACGGGCCCTGCAGGCACGCACCAGGGCAAGGAAGGCCCCGGCAGGCCACAGCGCGACAAGCCACTCACCGGCCCTCTACGCCGATGAGCGAGCTCCGCCACCGGCCCTCCGTGACCCCCCCGCTTCCCGTCACCTGCACCACAGCCCGTTCGCCGTCTTTAGAGGCAGGCGAGCACCCCAGCCCCAGTGGAGGATCCCTTCCCTCGGCCTTCAGCAGCCGATCACACCCCTCTCAGCAGCAGCACGCTACCGCTGGAAGCGGAGCGGGCGCCTCAGTACCGCGAGGGTCTCCTTCGGTGGCCACAAGCACTACACTCACCTCCTCAGCCTGTAGGTATTTCGGGCCGCCCCCGATGTTCAATCGCCTCTCCGTCCGGCCCACGGCCTCCAGTGCGAGTCCAGCCGCGGCCTCAGTTGATGTTGCCAGCCGCAACTCCTCCGGCGGGTGCCCCTCTCCACCGGCCGCCCTCCGGGATCTTGACAACGCGCCTATGGGTATCTGCCCACATGAAACCAGCAGTTGGGTCCTCGCCTAGTCCCACATACAGTTCAGGCGGTCATTGCAAGACCCGGATCCCAGATCGGGGTGCTGCGCAGTAGCCTTGGAGATGGCGGCGGCCATTTTCTATATACAGACGCGCCCGCGGCTCTTCGATAGTTGAGCGGGTTCCAGGCCTCCCAGACACACGAAAGTCACCACATCGTGTCCGGGGGTGCTGTGTTTGCGATATCTGTCATTTTCCCGGTTTCCGCCGACCTGGGCCATGGTATTTGCCGTTTGTTCAAGCCCGACCTGCAGAGCCCCTTCAACAGGCGACCATCCTGCAGCGCGTCGTGGCCACGCCCCCCGAAGAGCCAGGTCTTGAGTCCCTTCCTGAAGCAGGTCAGCAAGGGTGAAGAGGAGGATGCGTGGTAAATGTGCGAGGACGAGGTGAGCGGAGGTTCCTGGGGCGAGGGGGGTCAATGGAAATTCAGGCGGTGGTTCATGTAAGTAGGTCCTTTGTCGTGGAGAGCTTTGTAGGCGTGGGTCAGGAGCCTGAATCAGCATCTCTTCTAGATGGGGAGCCGGTGTATGACCTTCAGGTGCTGGGTGATGTGGGTCCTCTTGGGCAGGTTGAGGATCAGTCTGGCTGCTGCGTTCTGGATTGTCTGTAGTCTTTTCATGAGCTCGTGGTCTTGCCTGCACAGATCGCCTTGCCGTAGTCCAGCCTGGGGATGAGGGCCTGCGTCACCGTCTTCCTAGTGCTGATGGGGAGCCACTTGAAAACACTGTGGAGCATGTGGAGGGTGTAGAAGCAGGCTGAGGAGACGGCGTTGACCTGACATTTCATGAAGAGTTCGCCAGGGCCTGACTGGGAACCCAAAACAGCCTTGCCAATTTTCTCAGACTTGCCCCTGGGGAAGCACTGCCAGGCCCTGGGAGGCTGGAAACGCTTGCTTGCTGCTTTTGTTACTGGGGGCCGATATTGCAGCTGCTGCAAAACCGGCCCCCACCGCTACAAAACCGGCCACCACCCTTCCAGCCTCCTGGGGAAATGCCTGATGCCCAGTACGGCCAGTTTCGCCCTAGAGTTCGCTGTCCAGGATGATGCAAAGGTTGCGGGCGTGGTCTTTCGGAGTGGGGGCGGGTCCGAGCTCCGATGGCCACCAGAAACCAATTCAGTGAGCAGTGTGTCTGCCAAAGATCAGAACTTCAGTTTTGTCCTTGCTGAGCTTCAGGCACATGTTCTTTATCCAGGCTGAGACGTTCTTCATGAAGTTGTTGAAGTTGATCTTCGTTGAAGTGGGGTATGCTGAGAGCGTGAGGACGAGCTGGGTATCATCAGCGTAGGAGAGGATATTGATGTTGTGAGTTCTGATGTCTGCAAGTGTTGTCATGTAGATGTTGAAGAGGGTTGTACTGAGGGATGAGCCCTGAGGGACGCAGCAGATGGTGTGCTCGGGCTGTGAGGTGAAGGGAGGGAGACAAATTCTCTGGGTGCACCCCGTGAGATAGGATGCCATCCAGCTGAGCGCGTTGTCTGTGATTTCAATCTGGCGCAGTCGATGGATGACTGTGTGGAGGGAGACGGTGTCGAAGGCTGCAGAAAGGTGGAGCAGGGCGGCTGATTCTCCTCTTTCGAGTAGGATGCAGATGTCGTCTGTTGCGGCGATCAGGGCTGTCTCGGTGCTGCCATTGTCTCTGAGACCCATTGGGAAGAGTCCAGCAGGTTGTTTTTTTCCAGGTGTTCAGTGAGTTGGAGGTTGATGGCCTTCTCCAGGACTATGGCGGGAAACAGCAGCAGTGAGATGGGATGGTAGTTCTGGAGCTCGATGGAGTCCACAGACACCAGGTTGTGCCAATGTACTTCTATCCTCCTCATTAGTTAAAAGATGGACCCCTGCCTGCAAAACGCCCAACATATTTCCATTTTTAATTTAATAGCACTCAAACCTTATCCAGGGAATCCAAGCACTGAACTCTCTGGTCGACCTTGTGAAATTTAGCAAAGCTGAGTTTCAGGATACTTTTGAATGTGTACATCTGTTTGACAAATCTGATGTTTTTTGTCCTTCCAGTCCACCGCTTGGCTGCAAAGATGGGCAACATTTACTATAAACACAAATCAGCCTAAATCAGGGTTCTCCAAAGGCGGTCCTGGAGGGCCGGATCCATGCCAGATTTTTTGCATATCCCCATTTAAATAAATTTAGTTATCTTAAAAATCTGGCATGGATCTAGCTCTCCAGGGCCGACTCTGGAGGACCCTGGCCTAAATCAAGGGACTGGCAGAGGGTGCATGCCTGAAGATCTTGCTCCCTGCCGAAACGTATCATAATTATATCCTTCCAGGATGAAGAAGCACACCCATAAGATAATTTAATGTGCAGGAAGGGGATAAGAGTCATGAAGGTTATGGCAGTGACTCCAGGTGGCTCAGGAAGGCTAGGTCAGTTGAAGATTGACAGGCAGAAAGAAGTAAACTTACGGAAAAGTGTCTAATTGCACATATGGAAACCAGGTGTCCAAAGTGTGCAACAGGTGAAAGAAGTACTTCACGTATCAATAAAATACAAACAAATATGTAACCCAAACAAACAGAGTTCAATCCTATTATTTACACAATGCATTTAAGAGAATAAATGTTGTAAAGCTGTTTCTCAATCTCTCGAAGGACTGACAACCAATGCTTTAGCTGGCAATATACTACTTGCCAAGTCCATCAAAACAAAAAAACAAAATTAAACATCATATTAGATAGACAAGAGGTAAAGCGAAACACAATTGGCTTACCTCAATCCCTTACCATTTAAAAGTGAAAAAATAATGTCAGGGATGTTAAAAATCTGCTGTTTGTATCTTCACGTGATATTGACCACTTGTGCTCAATTATCTTAAGATCAATAGATATGAAGCTGTGTTTTCCATGCATGAAAGTGATTGATACATTGATAACTCTTCCAGAAGGGTAATTCTATTTTCTGTCCATGGACCATAATTACAATTTCTGGCCACAGTGCCAGGTCACTGTCTCTGCATTTAAATAGCGCATTGCAGATACTTGTATGGCACTGAAGCAGTACTACCTTGTCTCAGAAGCACATGCAGAGATATGCATTTTGGAGGGATAAGGGTATTGGTCTGTGTGATGTGAGTAGGCACCAAAGGTTTACTCTGGGCATGTTTGGAACATACATTCACAGATCCATTTAAGTTAGTGATGGGACATGTTGAAGTCGAACCTACCAGACAGCACAGCTGTCTGGTTATGGAAGACGTACTGTGGGCTTACCAAGAACAGAGGGGTGTGTACCCTGCCCAGTGCTTACCATTAGCTGGCTTTACTGTTGCTAGTTTGCCTGCTACCTGTTCGATGCAAACACAAGGAGATGATGGACGGAGTGCTGAAACGTTTCAAACACTCACCCCCAGTCACAGATCTGGGTTGAATCCATCATCATTCTTTAGCTCACTTTGCCACCCCAGTTCAGACACAGCTATATGCAAATCAGTCTTGACCCTGTGCCTCATAGGAACAGTCCAGCCCGAACTGCCAAGCCATGTCTTCCCTGGACCGGAAACAAGCATCCTGGGACCGGTTTCTGGCTAACAGCCCTCATCAGCCAGGCTAGCTTAAATCCAGTGGCAAAGTGAGCAAGGGACCCATGTCTGGGCATACCCTGCAAACTTAGGGCGAACAAAGCAAACACAAGGAGATGATGGACGGAGTGCTGAAACTTTTCAAACACTCACCCCCAGTCACAGATCTGGGTTGAATCCATCATCATTCTTTAGCTCACTTTGCCACCCCAGTTCAAACACAGCTATATGCAAATCAGTCTTGACCCTGTGACTCATGGGAACAGTCCAGCCCGAACTGCCAAGCCATGTCTTCCCTGGACCGGAAACAAGCATCCTGGGACCGGTTTCGGGCTAACAGCCCTCATCAGCCAGGCTAGCTTAAATCCAGTGGCAAAGTGAGCAAGGGACCCACGTCTGGGCATACCCTGCCAACTTAGGGCGAACAAAGCAAACACAAGGAGATGATGGACGGAGTGCTGAAACTTTTCAAACACTCACCCCCAGTCACAGATCTGGGTTGAATCCATCATCATTCTTTAGCTCACTTTGCCACCTGTTCGATGGCATGGCTTGCCAATCTTGTGTATGTCACTCCCCTGGAGCATTACCAATTTACTTTTAGGGAACTACTTTTCTCTTTTCTCTTAAGCACTCCACAAGTGCGCAAGTATTTTGCAAATGTCTCCCTAGTGCATTTTTCTTCCCCGTTCTTCCCTCCGTGTTACTCTCTCTCATCATGAGCTTCTTCCCCATGTCACCCCATGATGAGTTATAAAGAGTTACAATAAGTCACCTTGACATTATGACAGTACAATATTATTGTTGCAAAGTGACCCCTTTTTGGGCGGTGACCCCCTGTTTTTCATTTTTTTGTGGGACTCACCTGCTGCTAACTTTGAACTCTCACACTGGGACACTGCTATGCAGTGCCCAGTGTATGTGCCCTGATGCCTAACACATATCCTAATTGGCTTAAACCCCGATTGGCCCATTTGACTTTCCTATAATACCATAGCATATGGTGCAGAAATACATCCTTGGCATGGAAAGTTAAACACCACTAGTGGACTGCAGTACCTATTGTGTCATCCGCTATAGTGGCAGTGAAAACATGGCTTCAGGCATACCCTGGGCGGCATAATAGCAGCGTGAACCCTCTTGCACAAACCTGTCAAAATCACTCTACTGACAGATAGGAAAAACTGATTTTAAATATGTCAACCTTAAGCGCACCTTGCTGCCCACAAGGTAGGGTGTATAATATTTAAGAGTGTTACACGTATGGCATTAGAAATGGCATGCTTTCCCAGTGAGTAGGCCAAAATGACACTGTCACTGGTCGAAATGTCAAAGTATAGATTATACACTTTAAACAAAATTTTTGACCAGTACCAACTATTGACTCATTTCAAAGACTTATTTTTATATTTATTAAAATTCCAGTCAAATGGTAAAGTTGGATTTTTATCAAATATCCGGGAAATTGAACTTTTAGAAAGTTGCGTTTACCTTGCCTGAAGATGCTGGATGCTAATTTGCATTAGATCTCCAATAACTGCCCAGCCTAACACTTGGTCTTAATGAGGTGTCAATGAGGTGTTACATTCCTCCTACAGCTACACATTAAGTTGCCATGAAGGGTCAGAGATGACTCCTCGGAGCTCAGCAGAATATACAGGGCAGGGTCTTTGGGCACCCTTTTGACACCACAGTGTGAATCCTGCCTTACAGGTCTGTTTGAGCCATATACAATACTCTGGCACACTTGAACGGGAGCCAACAGGATGCTATGACAATTTTGGTGTATCCTCTGTCTGGGTGCTTTAGGACCCTGCCTTTGTCCTATCGGACTTCTGAATTCTAGTTTACTGTGTATGCAGGACATGCTTCAAATTGGATTTTAGTGTCAGATGAGGGAGGACACTGGGGATTACCACAGTGCACTGCCCTACACACCCATAACCCTCAGAGCTCAAATTTAGTGTGGACAAAGACTTTCACCATCTTGAAAATGCCCTGGCACATGGCATTTTGTGCCTGTTTGCAGCAAGGAAAACAAGAACTACTTAAAAAGTGGGTAGGGTTGCGCCCTGGAACTTTTACCCCATTGGTTAGCGAGTGGCCAGGAGTCATCCCCACTCACTACTGGTGCCAGACAAACGTGGCATCCCCAGGAAACCTCTTCAAAACACTTTCCAGACCTGCAGACGATCAGGAGGAGGCCTGGATCTTCTGCCAGTGCCCCTAGAGAAGATCTGAATAACTGGACCTGCCCCCCCCCCCACCCCTTGTACCAAGGACAAAGAAGTGGATTTCAAGGTCTAGTTGGCTGACATCCTGAGTGGCTGCAGGGACACAAAAGGTTTCAAGGTCTTTACACTACAATTCCCAGATGACCAGTGGCAACTGGAAGGTGGACTGGGCGTTGCTGGTAGCCTCTGCCTGGCATCCTGAGAGTCCGTGAGGACCTGGAAATATAATCATGCGATTGCTTGGGCACCAGGTAAGTTTGGAAACTTTTAAAAACATTTGTTCCACAGCCAAGGTAAACTACTGCAAAAAGTACCCGAACTGCAGTTTTACATGTCAGGTTAAATTTTAGATTCATCACCCTCAAAGGATCAGCATCTTTGAAAAAACTACAAAGCACCTTTCTGATTTGGGACTTAAAAACGTTTTGAAGCAAAAACCTCAACAAAGCCCAGACCCTTAGCGGGACCAACCTGCCGCGGGTATCCAACAGGCATTTCTATGGTGGCGGCTATAATTTCAGATTTGTTCCAGGGAAAGACAACCTTTTCTTAAAATTAAATTTTTGGGTAAAAATCTCTCTTTGGAGTAGGACTTAGAAACGTTTTCAAACTTTTCTGACTTCAAGGCTTTCACCCAGACCAATCCACTTGTAGCCGACCATCGAGGTCGGCCTGAAATCGCTTCAAGGTCCTGATCTACCGCTCCCATAGATGATCATTGGTGATTTGTGCTTTTTGGGGCTATTTTCACTTAACTCTTTAAAAAAAAAATCATATCTTGGTTCCCCTTATCAAATTGTCATTTTGGTCTTATTTTAATCAATCAAATTATTTTTCCTCTATTTTAAAACTAGTTGGGGCATTACATTGTGTTTTGTGTGATGTTTTGTATTGTGTATGCACAGCTTATATACTTTACACATGGCCTTTGATTTGACTGCTTTGTGTTGTTACCAGGCATTGAGCACGTTTATTTTTTATTTAATTTGGTGAAATCTAGCAGTTGGTGGCATTCTCTTTTGAGGTGAGCACTGGTCCAACCCAAAAAATAATCCACTTTCCCACAATTATTTGGAAAGTAATGTCCATAAGAAATAGCAAAGTGCTTAGGATAAAGCAACATTTTGACAACGTAATTGTTTTGAAGCTGGGATGTTAAGAAGTCAGGCACCGAATTAACTCTTGCTAAACAGCATATGAAAGAGGATAAACCCTGAGAGACTCCACTGTGGATCTTATCAGTATGAACCCCTAGAAACAATGAGTGATAAACAGCATCAAAAAATCTTTCCAGATAGCTAATAGACAGGTTTGGAGTCTAACATTTCCTATTAAGTCAGACAGAAGAATTGCATAACAAAGAGCCTTGATGTTGGGGAACTTGTGCCCAACGTTTCCAACAAGTTTTAAGTAACAGGTGTCATTGCAATGTGGTTGCCACGCCTATATTTCAGTAATACTCCAGAAGAAAAGTAAATATGAAACTTGCCCAATAAGTGACTGGTTAAGCTGAGGTGAAAGTGCATTAGTTTAAGAAACTTGAAAGAGCAACAGGGACTGCATTCTTCAAGCAGACAGGGCATTCATGAATTAACTTTCTCTAAAATATTACCCCACACTTTCATAATTTGTTTAGGGCTGTAGTCCCCTCGGCAGTAATCAGTCTTCCCTTTATAAACTGATTAGCTTGGTGTCTCCTTTTGCTCGTAGATAAGCCTGAAATGTTTGTTAAAGGCAGTGGGACACCAGACTGAATGTTTAATGGCATTCGATGAAGTCAAAAGTAGACATTATATATGGAAGTTTCAAATATGTGGCACTTTTCTGTCCAAGTTGGTCGGATATTATGGATGAATTAATACTAGAGCTTGTGAGAAAACTGCTTCCAAATATATTGTACATGAATTTAATTTATGTAGATGTGAGTTTTTAGTGTGCACATCACAAACTCAATTGTCGCTAGGCTCTAGTTCAATTCATACGCAAAAACAGTAGTTAGCGCCTTTTGGTGCAATTTAATAAAGGGAAGAGCTTTATGGACCTACCTGACACAGAGGAAAGAAAGGAAAGTCTTAAAGGCAAGAGGAAGCTGGTTACAGACATGATGCAGCTTTGGTGAACCTTCATGGGGATTTGGAGAAAGTGATAGCTTAGCAGCAAACAGGTCAAGCTATAAAAGGTAATTGTAGGCAGGACAAGAGAGTTTGGATTTGACCTTGATAGGTAGGCACAAGGGGGCTTTTTAGGACAGGAGAGAGGTCTCTTTAAAACAAGTGGTTATTTTACCAGTCATGATTATAACTCTCTGGATGTGATTAACAAGAGGAGCCTAGTGTGGAAAGCTAATCAAACTGCGTAGTCAAACTTAAATTTTATGAAGGAGTAGGCTAAAACTGGTTGAGTATTTGAGGTGGAATGAATGGGAGGATGCACCCGAGTTGATAGAACTTTGGGGGGGTGGTCTGTTCCAGTACTGTGTCAGCATAGAAGTTGTTTATGCTCAAATCTCCGTCAATGAGAGTACCCATATTATTGACAAATCTGGGAAAGGTGACGGGATGCCCTCTGAAAGTATCAGCTATTGTCATCTTCCGAGAATTGTCTCTTGCATACCACACAGTAGACCATAAAGCTCTGCTGGAGTGTTTGATAAAATAGGTAGAGTAAATAATGTTTCTTTTCCTTCATATCAAACAGAAGCCAACAAATCAGAATTGGAACATTCATCCTGTTAATCAAGCACACCAAATGCAGCGTACCCAATATCTGCACGCATCCACTAACTCAAATCTTCACATAGCCATAAGACCATAATGTGCCTGTCCACCCCTTCATAATTAAAAAAGCACCACTTTTTCCCAGTTGTTTACTAGTCTGGGCAGCTCCAGACCTTGTGATAATAGTCTACTCCTTCATCTCTGCATCTAAGGCATTTATCTTGTGCTCCTGGGCAATATTTATTCATTGAGATAGGGGTAAAAACAAAATCACATGAACCGGACTGAAGTTGACCAATTTGAAGCAAGTGTGCCATGAAATGTTCGGTCCAGTCCCAAGCACCGAAACCCAGTCTTCTTCATGCAGTGGGAGCACTTGGAACGCGCTGGACTTGATCCAGTACACCTTTAGGCCACATTGATCACCAAACCTGTTCAGGACATTAATGACTCTCACTGTGACTGTGTGCATATCCCACAGGAACAACAGAATGATGTCCATGTACAAAGATTTAATGGGAGGCATTCGCTAAAGTTATTCCTACATAGAGATTGCCCTGCCGAACTTTTCTTGCCAGTGGTTCCAATGAGATAGAAAAAAGAGGATGGCAGGGCAACCCTGTCTCATTCTGCTTTCCACCGCAGAAGCGTTTTATATTACGTGACCAGTTTGGACACATGTTGTGGGGTCCTTTACAGCAGCTCAGTCCACTCCTTAAAGTATGCTCCCTATCCATTACTGCATCTAGGTATTTCCACCTTAAAGTACTTTTTAGGATTTGTATAGATGGTGTTCTATAGTACTTACGGCATGGGTGCACATTTTAAACCTATGAAGCGTGAAGCAGGCATTTCATCACTGTATGGTAAAGGTACTTGCAGGGCACGTAACTTTATAACAGCAGGAGGTGCACAGATAGTGTCCCCTTTGGGAGGGCCCAGAGAAGGTCCCAAAAACACTTAAAATAGGAGGCAGTTGGAGAGTGCTTGCCTCCAAGGGAAGGCTGAAGGAGTGCATTCAAAGCACTGCTTTTATATATGCACCTTCACCTCCGGTTCTGAGAAGGGCCTGGAAGGTTCACAAGAGGGTAAGTGAAGTCAAGGTCTGTCCCTATCTTTGTAGGGTCATTTAAGGCATCCTTCAAGTGAAAGGGGGAAATCCTCAGAGAAAAATGGAGCAGTGGTGTAATCTGCTGCTCCATGTTTCACTCCTGCTCTCTTTCAAGTGCATGTGCTAATACTAGCAAACTTAATTTTTTTACAACGTTTGCACTGTGCTGGAAGCAGCCAATGTCACAATTCATTGAAGATAATGCCATACTTTCAAACTTCCAAACGGGATTCCGTCCAGGAAGAGGCACAGAATCTGCCCTCCTTGCCATCTAGGATGACCTGAAGAACACAGTTGACCGCAACGGGGTTGCTGCACTACTTCTCTTGGACCTCTCGGCTTCCTTTGGCACGGTTGACCATGACACTCTGATACAAAGACTCTACGAAGCTGGCATAGAGGGGACTGCTGTAGACTGAATCACATCCTACCTTCGCGACAGAACTAATGTCATCCATACCCCCCTTTCTCGTCCAAACCATACTTCACAAAAGCAGGGGTCCCTCAAGGCTCTATCATCTCGCCCATGCTTTTCGACATCTACATGAAGTCATTATTGGCACTGATCAATCAATGTCTGCTCACGTACTATAACTATGCAAATGACACACAAATACTCCTTCAACTGGAATGCCCCAAAGACATTAGAAACTCGTCAATTTTCAGTTGTCTCAGAGCCATGGATCAATGGCTGACCTGGAGCACTCTCAAATTGAATGCTTCCAAAACAGAAATACTCATGTGTGGCGATTGAAAAAATTAAGACCCGCTCACTGCGTGGCCTGATGATCTGGGAACACCACCTAAAGTATCAAAGGAAGTAAGAAATCTCGGAATGACCATGGACGCCAAGCTATCAATGAATGCCCAAGTGAACAAACTAGCAAGATCAAGCTTTGTTACTATAAAAACTCTGCAACGAATCTTCCCCATTTGGAATTTCTACATAAGGTCCAGGCTACCATCTCCCTTGTTCTGTCCAAACTCAATTACGCCAATAGCCTTTACCACGGATCACCTTTAACGACCACAAAAAGACTACAACGGATTCAGAAATCGGCTGCCAGACTACTCTTACATATAAAACTGCAAGACCACATCTCCCCTGCCTTGAAAGCCCTGCATTGGTTACCAGTTGCCAGAAGATCCATGTTCAACCTGCTTTGTATCACCCACAAAGCGATACATGGAACAGGACTGCTCTCCATCAGGAATAAAATCACCAAACACAATAAACAAAGGAATCTCCACTCTAGAGTGGCACCTCACCTCAAAATCCCAACGTACAAGAAAAAAACCATGGGTGGTACATCCTTCTCAAGCAGCCAAACTATGGAACTCTTCACCCCCCCCCCAACATAAAATCTGCAGATAACCACCTTATCTTGAGAAAACTACTCAAGAATTGGCTCTTTCCCACATAACCACCATACGCAAACAAATATACAGCATATCCCTCTGTATATAAACATTTATTTGTATTATAGATATGTACCTATGTGTATTGCTGTGTATAAACGTGTAGAGTAATTATGTTTAAAAAAATATATAGATATTCATTAGTTCTGCTTAACAAATGTACATATTACTGATAGTTACATTGTTCTATGTTTTTAACATGTATATACGTGACTGCATAAATAAGTAAATCTTTTATCATAACTATTTATCTACAATTGCTTGATTATTGAATTATAAAAACATATATAAATAAATAAAATTAATTTAAAGTACAACACTTGAAAGCCGGAGTTTATTTAATGCATCTTTAATCTACATATACTACCTTCCTTTATGCATCTATATACCTTCCATGTACTTATGGATCTATATATTTATTACTTTTCTTCTAATTCAGCATATCCAATGCACTACCCTATTTCTCATCCTATACAGCTCTCAATATATCCTGTACCTCAACTCTGACTCATCTCAAACCTCTTTCTACTATTCTTTCCCATGCACTACCCTATTTCTCACCCCATACCTCTATCAATATATCCTCTACCTCCACTCTCTCATTCTTCCCAAACCCCATACCACTACTATGATCCCCAAAATAACCCTTTCTAGACTCTTCCCTTCTCTACCCCTCCTTGCATCATCTCATACCTCTTGTACTATTCCGATCTCCCAAAACAAGATTTTCTAAACCGACTTTTCACCCTCCAACTCCCTTTTACTCATCCCAAGCCTCCTTCTACTGCTATGAGCTCCAAAACATCCCTACACTATCCTTTTCAATCCAAATAACAGACTAACATGTCCACCACTCAAATTACTTTCATATTTCACTATACTAATTCACGTCTAATCCTTTATGGGTTCCGGAGTAGCGTGCTACTCGCCGAAAAAGCGCTTCAACACCCCCTCAGGGGTAGCCAGCGCAATATAAATGCAAACCTTTTTCCCTCTTCTATCCCTCCACTATCCTTCTCAATCCAAATAACTGACTAACATATTAACCACTCAATTTACTTTTGTTTTTCACTATACTAACTCACCACTAATCCTTTATGGGTTCTGGAGTAGCGTGCTACTCGCCGAAAA
The DNA here is from genome assembly GCA_963921515.1 of Calotriton arnoldi. Taxonomy (NCBI): domain Eukaryota; kingdom Metazoa; phylum Chordata; class Amphibia; order Caudata; family Salamandridae; genus Calotriton; species Calotriton arnoldi. Next base: position 362,183 of record CAWUFW010002336.1, read on the forward strand.
AAAACGCTTCAAAGCCTTGTCAGGGGTAGTAAGCGCTATATAAATGCAAACCTTTTTCCCTCTTCTATCCCTTCACTATTCTTTTTTATCCAGTTTTTTTCTAGTTGCCCACACATTTTGCTCCTTCTTTTTTCCAACCACTATTTCACCAATCACACTCACTAATGTCATCAATGATACAGAAACCTATTGACTCTTCGTGGCCAAATTTTCTCATTTCAAGGACAGCAAAGCCATTGGGCTTCCCTTCCAGCAGTCTATGCAAGGAATAACTGCGTGAAATATTTTTTCATCGCGATCAGGCCTGGCTGTTGGAAACAATGCAGAGGGATAAGGCTAACAGCCAGAGCTGCAAACTTTGGAACTGGGTTCTAGTTTCGGCGTCGGCTCAACATCCTGTGATTCTGGGCAAATCACTTAATTTCCCCTGCCTACTAAAATGAATGTGTCCTTGTGTAATGTAACTGGTGGTCATGTAAAGCGCTCCAATACCTTCGGGTCGAGTTCACGCTAAATAAAATTGCACACAAAAAAAACAACAACAAAAAACGCAACAAGCTTTTCCCACGCAGGGCCTCACTCATCACCGGTACCCTAAAACAAGTGACCTTGAAGCCCGTGCATTTCCCCTTCCAATCTGCATCCGACAACATTTTGCGATAGCAATCCACCTCAAACCAAAAGTTGCATTCGATTTCTGCTTGTCCTCCCTCCTGTAGCGAGAAAGGCTGTGAGTGAACCGTCTGCAGTCAGCCCGCACGATTGGTTTGAGGCTATTCTTGAAACCCTGTTCCAGTGTAATAAGATTAATGACAGAAAATTAGTCAGGACAAGCGTTTGCCTGTTTGGTTAGCTCTGCAATAGTTTAAAATACATAAGTGAAGTGTTCTGCCTAATATCGCTTAATTACTAATGAGTGGAAGGCTGAGACTTTTTTCTGTAATGCTCACGGGGGAAACATTTGGTGCTCGGAGGCCTTTCCTGTCTGTGCAACAGACTTCTTTTTCCAGACATTGCACATGATTGCCGTGAACCTCTTCTCAAGGCAGAGAGGAGAGTTTAGAGGTATGACACTGCCTGTGTAAATAATGGTGCAGTAGGTTTTCCAATTAAAACTGAATTGGTTACATTAGGGCAGGTTTTGGGGTCCACAGAGCTTGTAATAATTTCCTTTTCCATCTCTGGGGATAATTAAAATGGCGCCTGGTATCCCGGCACGTGGTCTGCCAGCCTTTCACCACCATAGATCTACTTTCTACGGGCACAGAATACAAACAGGATTCTATGAAGTGGCAAAACGTGACGGATCAACTCTGCCAGGAATGATTTATTTTGGAGAGTTGATGTTTAAAAGGCCGGGTTCCTATCAGAACACTTTTTTCAAGCTCATTTCGCCCTATCCACCATTACACAGCTGGGTACTGTGCATTGGCAGGCTTTTTGCCAAGCAGTTTCTCTGCTCCACACCATGTAGGCATCCCAGCACACCAGAGAATGAGAGCTGCCATTATAGACAGGGGCAAAGGATAAATATGTGGGCTCACTTTCCCTCCTCAGTATTCAGTAATATAGCAGGATAATGCTGGGTACTTCATACATTGTCAATATAAAAGTTAAGGTTTTCCTTTAGAGTACAACTGTGGCTAAGCAGGGATTTTTGCAGTCATCCGATGACATGATCGGTCAATAATACACATTTTCTTGGCAAGTGGGAGGATCCCTTCTTGCAGTTACAGTAGAACAGCTGAATAGCAAGGGTATGAGTGGTGGAGATCTGCTGCAAGATTTCTCAACCTTATTATAAAGAAGGAGCAATTGCTACTAGAGAAAAGGTAGTATGCTACAATTTCTGCATGGGATGCTGTCATTGCGACGCCTAGGAAACTGGAGGACAAGGATGAAGGTTCTTCGGAAGCACACAGTTCCTATGATTTTGGAGGGGAAAACAGCCCAACATAAGAATATAATAACATTCTTGCTTCGTTTTTGTGGCCTGAATTAAATTGAACAGCTTCAAAATAGTCAAGAAAAACACTGGAGTTAATTCATGAGTAAAATCACCCTGGTCATGTGAGAGACTAGTTTAAAGGTTCTTACCCACTGCATTCTCACAGAAAAAAACATGTTAACAGAAAAAAAGCCAGGGCTGTGGACCCTCTCCTTCAACGGAGATGAAAATCATTCATGTGCCGTGTGGCATACTGCAGACGAGAGAGTGGTCGTGCAACATCCTGAATGTGCTTCAACCCAGCCATAGCTTGCATAGTGCACTACAGTGGCATTATAGCTTTCTCCACCCCCTCCATCGTTAGCAACGTTTTAAGAGTAAAGTGTGTCCGAGACTCATTTAGGTCACCTTCCCAAATGTTCCAGACAGCCTCCACTACAGAAACTGTAGAGTAGGAACGTGATACAACGGTGTATGGTTCTGAAAGGTGAGCAGTTCAATATTTTCAAATAAACTGCTTACGTGCAATGCCCCAGCTTCAGTGCAGATGGTCTTGTACATGGAAGCCACCACATCTCTGAAACTAGAATAAGTGCATAGGTGATGTGGCCTTTGTCAGCAAAAGACATCACCACCAACAGTCTCGTGTTCTCATGCTGCCCACAATCTGAGGTGAGAAAAGGGTTTATCCCGGTCACTAAACAGTGTCTCTAGTAGAGACGTGCTCAAAATTTCATGTTGTAGATATTTAGCCATTCAGTAGCCACAACAAGTCAGCCACCATGACGCGCTTTGCAGATAGGTAGTACATTTAATGCTCTGGATTACTGAATCCTCCTTCAGTGACTGGGATTTGGAGTTTTCATTCTGTCACCCCAAATGAGATCTAATATCAAACTGAGTGTATTAAAAAATGCGTTAGTAATTTAATTTGGCTATTCCCACAGGGATACAAAAACAGGAAAACACCACCATTATGCAAAGTGCTGTTGTGCCCAATGCAGATAGTGGGAGTTTCTTCCAGAAAATAACAGAATCCGTGGTGGCCGCTAATACCGCAATGATATTCCCATTTATGACTGCAGTCACTTCCCAAAATACTTTAACACCCAGATATTTAAGGGTTGACCACCCACATATGAATGGCAACTCTTGATTGTTCTGGGTGGCAGGTGAACTAATTGCTAACAAACAGGACTTTTACCCATAGCGCCAACAAATCACCAAAATTATCTAATTCCACTATAACGTCTGAGCTCAATGGGGTTGTCCTAGAGATAAAGTAACACATTGTGTGAATAGAGTGAGATGGAGTGCACGTTTGTTTACAAATATATCCTTAGTAAGCGCTCTTTCACAAAACTGTAGCAAACAACAATGTCTCAAGGGTATCGTTTCAAGGGGCAGGTATACATATATGTACGTAATGACACAATTATTTAGACATGATTTTAATCCAAAAAGGAAAGAAACCAAGGAAACAAATCAAATAAATGCAAAATGTATTTCATGTAATAAACATGTTGGACATATTAACTTCATATGTTCAAGCACATGAGTCAGTAGCACTGCGTTACATTCAATGGCATGTAACCAACAAAATACTGTGCACAAGTGCTCGTGAAGTGTGGTGACGGGCGCAAGTGACACATGACGTGGTATGAACAGTGGGAATGATGGGCGCAACAACAAGTGAGATAAAACCACAAATTACATGTTCAGGATACCGCGACAATAAATGGCAAGAGAATTCAATTTTAAAACGACTCCCACAGTGGAACTTTTGGCGCCCCTACCTACGGATACCCTACACGTTTTAAAATTGAATTCTCTTGCCATTTATTGTCGCGGTATCCTGAACATGTAATTCGTGGTTTTATCTCACTTGTTGTTGCGCCCATCATTCCCACTGTTCATACCACGTCATGTGTCACTTGCGCCGTCACCACACTTCACGAGCACTTGTGCACAGTATTTTGTTGGTTACATGCCATTGAATGTAACGCAGTGCTACTGACTCATGTGCTTGAACATATGAAGTTATTATGTCCAACATGTTTATTACATGAAATACATTTTGCATTTATTTGATTTTTTTCCTTGGTTTCTTTCCTTTTTGGATTAAAATCCTGTCTAAATAATTGTGTCATTACGTACATATATGTATACCTGCCCCTTGAAACGATACCCTTGAGACATTGTTGTTTGCTACAGATTATTGCCCTGGTCTCTTTAGGGTTTAAGGGCTACCTCCTGTAGTCTGTTACTGTCTTTCACAAAACTGTGCAGCTAAAAGTTGCATCGCTAGAGCGAACAGAATGGGCAATAGTGGGCACCCTTGCAGAGTTCCTCTTCGCACAGATAAAGAATCAAAGAAGACTTGGCCGCTCATGAGCAGCGTGATGGTAATTTTAAAACCTAATGTGTCATGGCAACCTCAGAGTTTGTCATCTTATGTTTCCAGAGTACACTACCCAATCCACACATACTAGCTATCTGCGGTGACCCAGGTTAAAAAAAATCTGCCATACCGAGTAAAACTCTAATGAAACAGGAATTGTTGAGTTTATAATAAAATATGTATCCAATGGAAATATGGGATGGGTGAGGGAGGACGGTTGGTGGGATAGGTCATAGTTGATAGTACATGTATGGTGTTCTGCATTTCATTTCTGTATCCATGTTATGATGCAGTGACCTAGAATGTAAGGTGGTTGCAACCTGTGGAATGCGTTAGGGGTTGATGCCATGTCAGTTGCTCCTTTACCTAGTTGTGGATGGGGTCTTTGCACACTTCTCTCCTAATAAAGTGGATTGAATTTACCTGAACGTGGTGTGCCCGCTTCTTTGGACTTTACATTTTGCGACGAGCAATGAGCGACATGCTGGACCACCTGTCACCCCTTTGTGATTGTTTGGACTTCGTGCGAATGTTGAAGCAGAGACCTTAAATCTACATCTTGTGTGCTGACGCCTTGCCCACTTAAAGGCACTCATCAGGAAGAAACAGTGCAGCATCGCACCAGCCCGACAATGGTCTGATTTTGTATTGGATTTCACGGTCTGGATTCCTGACCTGCAGTGCGAAACGTTTTCAGTGGAGTGGGAAAGCAGGCTGCACGACTCCTTCCCTGGCTAGAAAAGTATCCCGCAGTGCCGGCCAGCTGGTGATACCCTGCAGTGGGTCTCTACAAGATTTTGACACATTTCTGTGCTGCCAAGGGTGCAAGCTTATTTGGATGAAAGCTCGTGACCCAAGGTTGTCAGTTGCCAGCGTGAGCGGCGCGCTCACCTGTTGCAAGTGTTGGGTTCCGTGACATGCTTCTTTGGCCAGGAAGGAGGAACTTTCATCACAATGACTCCTCTACCAGTGCACTACCCTATGGATGGTGTCTCCTGACAGTGCATCATTTTGCAAAGCATTCTGGGATTAAAGTGTGATAATGTTGCATGCATGGCGGCCATCCTGAATTGGGAGACAATAATTGTTTCTACGGACGTCGTCTTAGTTCAGTTTATTTAAGTGCTTGCACCGACTCTTACCCAGTTCAATGGCTGATGCTGCATTGGGAGGTTTCCTCTTTCTTTGGTGGCCGAAGGTTTCATATTACTCGAGCCCATCTGCGGTGATGCGCTCACCAGTAAGCTTTGCGGTGACACACTCACCTACTTTCTGTGCAAAGTGTGTCACAGAGTGTATCTGCAGTGATACGCTCACCATTTGGAACTTGTAAGTTGTCTGGTGACGCACTCACCTATTATTCGCATAGCATGTTTTTGGATAATGCTGCAAGAAACTTCAGTTGCTGTTATTTTTGAAAGTCTGTTGGTTATTTGCTCTGACAAGAACATAGTGTGACACTGCTGTTCTGCATTGGCACTGTGCCAATCATTAGGTGTGTGTACTTTCTTTGGGTGTTTTCATTGGGGTTTTTATTGAATTGACTTTTATTTCATTTCACCTTGTATTTCTCTAAACATGCCGAGGTGAACCTCTCATAATTTGGAAAAAATGGAGGAAGGTTTTCAGTCATTAGGCCCAGGTGTGTGGGACTTCTCTCAGTGCTGAGAGGAAGTCATCTTTGCTTATGCATTGCCTTGGTCCGGAAGGGCAGAAAGTCTTCGAGCACCTCCCTGATCTTTCTGATGGGGATGCCGCAAGTTTGAATGAGTATGAGTTTTGTCTCAAAAAGTTGGACTTGCATTATCTTCCAAAGATCAGTACTGTTCTGGAACGGTACCACTTTGGAAGGAGAATGCAACACCAAGGTGAGACAGTAGAACAATACATCACTTTATTACATAAGTTGGCTGCTCCCTGTAATTTTGGGCCATCTCTGAAGGAGCGCCTGAGGGATCAACTGATGCTGGGGTATGTGTTGGACAAAGCTCGAGAGAGCATGTGCCAAAAAGATGATCCGCCCTTACAAGAGGCTCTTACTATTGCTAAAATTATTGAATACTCAAAAGCCTGTGTGGATGTGTTCAATCACTAAAGGATTTGTTTCAGGAGAAGTTGAGGAGAAGGTTTAATGGTTGATGGGGTGTTACAGAAAGTCATGAAGATGGTTTCTTTTGCATGGTGTGAGAAAAAAGATTGTGATGATAACATAAGAGGGTACTGGCAGGTCAAAGACGAGTTGGTTGTTGTGGATGGTTTGCTGATGAGGGGTAACTAGTTAGTTCCCCCAGGTAGACTTAGAAAAAGGTTGGCGGATAGGGCCCATGCTAGCCACATGGGCATTACCAAAACAAAGGAGAGGGTAAGAGAAGGCTATTGGTGGCCAGCAATGGACCTGAGTATTGAGAGAGAAGTGAGGAGTTGTGTGGAGTGATAAAGTACTGAAGTGTAGGACACAACTCATGGTGCTGAGGGAGCAGGCGAGGTGTCCCTGGTCTGATATCGCCATTGACAGTCTGGATCTGGTGAGGATAAACTCGTATAATCGTTACGTTCTTCTGTGCGTGGACTTTTCACGCTGGCCAGAAATTAAGGTGGTGAGTTTGGTTGAGTCAGAAGAGGTCATAAACCTTTTGGAGGAGTTAAGAAGGAAGGTTTCCTTCTAAACTACTCTCGGACAATGGTATGCAACTCACCTTAGGAGTGGTTGAGGAGTTTCTGAAATCTAGAGGAATAAAACATAAGAAGGCGGCTTTGTACCACCCAGAGAGTAATGTTGTGATGGAAAGGTTTATAAAGGTGCTAAAGGAAACCCTACAACAAGCCTTGGTAACCAGTGTAAACTGGGAAACAGCGAGGAGGAAAAAGGTACACGAGTATCGCTTCACCCCACATCTTCGACAGGGGTAGCCCCTTTCCAGTTATTCAAAAGCAGAATCGCTAACATAGAGGTGATCCCCATGTGGGTTTCTGAGAAGAGGGTGGTGGTGTATGACCAAGGTGGGAAAACTGAAGGGTAGAAGAAGAAGGAAAGAGAGAATATGTTGAAGAGGAAGTCTTAGGTGCATGTGGGTGACTGCGTCAAGATTAAATCCCCTAGAAAGCATGGTAAAGAATCTAAGTTTAATCAACCAATCAAAGTTATAAAGGTGTTCACAAATGCTGTGAAAACAAGTGACTATAGAATTTGGAACTTGAACAGGGTGGCTAAGTTCAATTTCAATAAGGTGCACACTCCATGTCAGGGAGAGACATCAAATGAACGAGAGCACATTGTGAGACATCAGCGTGTAAGAAGGGTGCCGCTTCGCCTATAGGATTCACTGGGTTTTTACAAAGTATATTGTACATATGTATATTGTGTTTGGTGTCTTATGCACCTAGGAGTTCTCATTTATATTTTGTTGTTGTAATAATGGGCGAGGGAGGCGATATAGTGTTCTGTATTTCTATTCTGTATTCATGTTATGCAGTGATCTGGAATAGAAGATGGGTGCTATCTGTGGAATGTGTTATGAGTTGATTCCATGTCAGTTGCTCTTTTACCTGGTTGTGGATGGGGTGTCTGCAGACTTCTCTCCTAATAAAATGGATTGCATTTACCTAAAAGGGGTGTGCCCACTTCTTTGGACTTCACAACATGCAAGAGTATTGGCATATAAATGTGGTGCAAAAACGCTTTTTAGCTTTTTCCTCAAAAAATACTTGGGGTAGTAGCAATATCAGATGCAGAAAATCTAGTAAAAAAAAAAGTATGAATCTAATTAAAGTCTGCCTTCATTTCACATGCTGTCATACTCTAGCATTTTCCCTGCTACAATCTGAGCCTTCATTCAGTTATGTTGCCAAAAATCTCATTTAGGCGGAGTGCTTCTGGATACAACAGCAACCCTCTTTAGCAGATCCTGTCCCTTTAATCCCAGTCTCAAAGTACGATGTTGGTGTCTGCCCTCAAAAAACGCACTGCCCTTTTCCAATCCTGAGTAGTAATAAACAACCACAAGTATATGACCTCACAGAACACGTAATAATTTAACAAATGAAAATAATTATTTTATAAATCAACTAAAAGAAGAGTGTGCATTCCTATTTATTGACACCACACACATCATTTAAGAGAGACGTATTATAACTAATGTGTAACTAGCAAGAATTTAAAGCAAAGGGGAATTTAGAACTTGCCAGTTCGTTCTGTTCAACAATGTTGTGGAGCAATAAGCATTCATGGCGATCATGAATTTCCAGCTAAGAGACCCAACACCAATTGCACATTTAATTAATTTTAAATGTTTCATGCACAATACACAAGTCACCAACATCGTTTGGAAGCTACCAATTAGAATGTGACATCTGTCTCCCACCTTACTATAACAGATTGATGAAATAAATATTTCAATCTGGAATTTTACCAGGGAAGGAAAAAAGGATAATTAGAAGTCTTTCATACAAGATTAATGACCTACATTTACAGTACCTGAAGCCACTGAATAGCCTTTTACCCGACGGGAATACGCATACCATATTGGCAGATATCTCGCAGCGCTAACATGTGAGGGGGAGCCATCAATTCAGCCACCCGAACCCTAAACACTGTCCCTTCCCTGAACAAAGAGGGCCAAAGGGAACATTTCCTGTTCTGATCCATGCCACATGCATGCGGACAGGAAGGGAGACTGGAAACTGTTTTCAGGAAGACATTACCAAGACATGGAATAACTTTTATACAGAAACTGATTTTGTAGGCATACTGGCAAGAGAAATTCTCATAAGTAGAATTTTACTACCACTCTCAACACAATAAAAGGACAGAGTCTGAGAACAGTTACTTTAGACTGCTGAATTCTTCTATGAAACTAACATCTTTCTAAAGGCCCATCAGGAAGCAGGAGTTGAATTTGCAGAAATTCAAGAAATGGTGAAAATTATAAAAACAAAAATTCCCAAGAAAAAGCAGCAAGAAGGTAACCAAAGTGAAGATGCGCACAGGACTTAACAATGGTATTCAGCAGCAGAGACCACTTCTGATCTGAGTTGTGACAGTGCAGATGTCAGACCGACCTATTGCTTTCTATTTATATGAAGCAGGCTTAGAGTCTGTCCCTTTCTACCACTGACTTTCTTAAACCATAATCTTTCAGCAATTGGCTTGAGACTTTAAAATCACATCTTGCTCAGTCCAGTAGAGTGGTCATCTCACCTAATGCTATTAGCTGTATCCTCTCACCTGCACTTGAGTGCTTGAACTGTAGTGCGTGAAGGACTATTTCACAGCTACAGTCTTTATTTTTCATAAAACGAGGCCTGTATTTAAGCCACAGGAGCCTTCAAATCAGCCTACTTTTCGTTTCTGGTCTAGCTTTAATATGCTTACGCTGTAAGAATTGGCACATTCAACCCCCACCTATTGGCTTTGACAATGCTTGTTCTGAACAGCAAACGATTCTCTTCAGATGAGCATCAGGGGTGGAGGTCATCTCTCTAGATCTTATGGAGTAGCCTCTGTGATGCAGCTCACTGTATACAATCAAATTGGTTGGCAGCTGATTTACCTTAGACAACAGAGATGACCAACAGCTGGTAGCCATGTGCGGTTACCACATCAGTTGCAGGAATTATTGATTTCTTTCAGTGGGAGTCTACAAAATTGTGTTTGCTTACAGTATAAAAATGGATAATACACATCTATGCTTCTCCAATAATGCCATCTGTGGGACCTGATGATATGGCAGTGACCTTGCTCTCCCCCTTCATCTCTACTATCAAAGCACTCCCACATAGCCAGACTAATTGGCTAGCACTTAAAGGGGTCACTGGGTAGCAAAAGTCCCTTCTCCTTCCGGACCCTCTGCTGTTTCCTCTTACTCCATCCCCTTGTGTCAGCCCAAAAAGTACTCATTAGTGATTAGCTCAATGACTCTCACAATGACTCTGTGAAACTGGCACTGGTTCATTCACAGGCGTCGGTGACAGTCCCATTCTAACGTCACTGAGGGAGGTACACTAGAAACTCATTGCATCAACAGTGAAAGCACAGCATCTCTTTAAAAGGGTCCGATTAGCTTATCACTCAATTCAAGACTGTACAAAAACAGGCCAATGAAACAATCTAGAAGTAGTAAAGGACAAAAAACAACTTAGAGGTAGAATAAAGGTAAAAAAGTTCGGAGACAACCGTAAGAAAATGCTGATTCAATAATAAAATCAAGTAAGTTGGTTTTCTAGAACTTTTTTTTTGCAGATTTATATAGCGCAAACTCAACTTGAAGCGCTTTACATGAGCACCAGTTACGTTACACAAGGACACATTCATTTTTTTTTGTTAGGCACAGGGAGATTAAGTGATTTGCCCAGAATCCCAGGATGTGGAGTCGACCCCGAGGCTCGAACCTTGGTTTCCCAGCTCCAAAGTCGGCAGTCTAGCCGTCAGACCACATCCTCCACCCCAACTTTCAAGTCATTCTTCTCTTTATCTAAGTGCTATAAATAACAGGTGTTCCTACTTTCCAAATTAATATGCATATCTGGAGGCTTTCTAGATCTGCCTCCTGAAAGATCATTTTAATAATTTTGACTAGAATTTATTCTATTCTGGTGTTGTGAAAGGTCGGTTGTCCATCACGAAGCACATGTTCTTGTTCCAAGCATGACGGCACTGGGCAAACCACATCACTGAATTCCAACTTCACATCAGACACATAAAATGCAACATAATGGATTGTTCTATCAGTGCTTGTGAAATGAATGATATATTCTAATTGTGTGTTCACATATATTGACCGGTGCAACAAAGCTTACATCCCGCACTTTTCACTATCATGCTTGCAAGGGCGTCTTATCTCATTGGTCTGCAGGTCTCAAAAAGAAGAGCAAGATAATGACATCTGATCACAACACAGAAGAACAAACTCACATCATCTGTCCTAACATAATGCCAGACCCTGCCAACACAAATAGGAGTGCTACTTAAATAAAGCAGTATGTATTTCCTTGTGGTCTATTGTAGGCAAGACATTTGTAACTAGATAATAAAACAAATATAAGATTAATATATTGCAGTTGAAATTCAGCCAAGTCATACTTCAACTAGGTACTAACTATGCAACTACTGAGCCAGACGACTAAGTAAATTTGTTTTCCATAGCATCTTGACTTTACCTGGGCTCGATTCTGACCCAATGATGGCTGCAGAGAGGACGGACACCGCTAGCAATCTGCATTGACTCTATATAAGAGGTCCTGAGTGTATAGAGTGGATTATTTCCAGTTAGCATGACCACACCTCACTTCAGGTCATTAACACACTTCCTCCAGTCATGAGCTTTTCACCTTCAAATCAGTGATTCCAGGTGTGTTAGTCTAATTAGTTTAATGATTGCAAAAGAAGACTACAATACCTAGAAATCATTAGTCTAGCAGACACAGCTCCAGGACTGGAAATAGTGTCCATAATGATTTGGAAGGAGGTGCTTACCCTCCTAACAGTCTTAGGTCACTCATAAAGGGTTTGCAAAGTTCATTTACACAAAGAGCGGTAGGATTACAGGGGGATGGAGTAAATCACCTTAGGTGGCATGTGTTCTATTGTGCTGCTGCTCGTAAACAATTGCCAAACCTTGGGAAGACATCAATATCTCGTGAGCTAATATTTTCACATATGCTACTACTCACACAATAGTTTTTCCGATGTGCTTGAAGGCTTTCTCCACAAACTCACGCACGCTGTGTACTTCCCCCGTAGCTATGACAAAATCTTCAGGTTCATTGGATTGCAGCATCATCCACATAGCCTAGGGAGAGAAAAACCCAACATTAGCTTATTTGTGAGACACTGTCTTTATTTCACTTCCACGCCCTAGAAACAAATAAAAAACAAAGAAGTAAAAGCAGCACAGAGACGGGAAGTGAAGAAACAAATCAACAGGGTATCGGGTCTGACTTTGAGTTTAGGCATAACCTAAGTAGGGCTCGTCAACTTGAGATTCACCACCTTTGTGAGCATGAGAGGTGTTATGGGTGTGAACACCTGCATAATATTGGCCTCTCTGCTGAGGAGGAGAAGGTGAATTCTGAGTGTAAAGTCACATGGGTTCTGAGCATATCACCAATTGTGGTGGCAGTTCTGTAACAAATGTAGAGCGATGGGCAGTATTACAGCGTTTAAAAGGATACATAGGCTCTGCTCATGTCAACATCTGAATTACATGCCTTGGCCTGGTGAGATTACAATCTTTCAGTGTAGTTTCCTTCTATAGATAAAGTCAATAGAAAAAATTCAAACCCCATACCACCATACACTAGGACACACATCCAACCTAAACACATAGACAGCATATCCCACACACCTTAGGTGTGCCATATGGTTGCCTATCATACTAATGCAAACAGCATTTGCAACCAAGATACACCACATACAAAAAAACAACAGCGCCCATGAGATAGAACACCTCACCTACTCCAACTGAGCTCAAAGATGTCATGCAACCAACAATGCTAGGCTTTGACTATCCCTAATCGCTGGTCAATGGGCATGATAATATCCTAAGAGATATGTATGCAATTGGTAAAATTCCTCTGATAGACCAACACCAAAATCATATGCCCACAACTCATTGAACCTGCTACTACCAACCAAAAAGCAGCAGATCACAACAAACTGCCCAGAACATGGATCATGGAATGACAGGATTCTGCAACAGAAGCTATGATATTAAATTTCGAGGAACCTCAGTCAGGTGACAATCTTACATGGCCATACTAATTGCAGATAGTGTCCTATACAAGAGCTAATAGCACACAGTGCTAGTGTGTTCCATAGAGCCCTATGCCCTGAAAGCCCTTTCCAGCAATCAATCAGAGTGCTGCGACGAAGTGTTAAGCAAGGTGACAGCATGTTGTTCTGATGGGTCCTACTCATCTGTTCAGATCCCTGCAAATTATTGGATCCTTGTCTTTGAATCAAGAACTCTGCAATGTGTTTACAGAGAACAAAGACAATCAGGCCACAGAAATCTTAAAAAGGCCACAGAAGCCGGGCAGTCGCTTATAGAAGTCTCCCTCCTGACTATGTACTGAACAGGAACTGATCAATAAACAGAAATTCAGATGGTGAAAGCATGGGGGAGTTAAGTCCATCTGAGATCCAGGACCAATACTCTGGAACACATTTAATCTATCATCCCTTACAGCACAGCCAAAGCACCACTTCGGCAGAAGATTCCCCAAAACTACACTGCTCAATAAACATTCAATTGGTGACTGGTGTAGAAGCCAGTGATCACGTAGCAGAGATTAAGGACCCACTTTGCATGCTGCCTTAACTCCAAGCTGCCCTGTCCACACTATAAGATCTCCCACCTCCTCCAGTTCATTAACTATACCTCAAACGCCCCAAAAGAAGCAACGTCACCCAGGCGCCCTCTCTGCCAGGCTGGGCTCTGTATAATATGGTATAGTCTGTGCTCTGTCCTTAAAAAGTTAATACCCTCTTTTTATTCACATTCGCTTTAATTTATTTTATGTATGATAGTCACAAACAGACAAAACAAGTGAGCAGACTACGTGTGCGTTCTGTGTTAGTCAATAAAGTGCTCTGAAGGGACACAAAGAGAACTCTCTTAAAGAAACTAAGCCCCTTTCAAAATAAGTTAATTAATAAATTATTCCCAGAACTGGCACCCAGATACCGAGAATACATTCATTTGCAGCATAATGCCGGGAACGCACAGAAATCCAACAGAAGAACAGCAGAAAATAAACAACTAACACCACCACATTCCAGTGGCTGCAACAACTACAGTCCGCCGCCCACAGAGCTGTTTGGACTGCCCTTTTCACATCACATTCAAAGAAAACACCGGCAAGTCCCCAGATGCGAGTGGATACTCTGCAAATCTGATTAAAACAAGCTTTGGGAGAGCTCAGTATCGCTTCCGATATGCCACCCAAAACGTGGCAAGTCAATTAAAGTTTTTAGAAATCAATGTCGGATTTGGAAATTAAATGGAAGCCGTGCATGTGTTATTTGTGGGTTTACATGTTTGCGACGTTTTACTTGCTACGTGTTAGGTCAACATGTAATTTAAGGTCGGTGTCATTTTTGATGCGAGGATAGCATATTTTTTTAATCTGACATCCTAGAATGCAGCAATCCAACCAAACTTGCAGCTTTTTAAGTCCGAATAATAAACCTTTCTGCTTCGGAACACATTAGAATTGTACAAGCACAATCTTCAATGTCTGCTTGCTTCCGCTACCCTCAGCCTTCTGGTGCATTGCAGAGCATCTGCATTATTCACAGTTTCATATATTCTGAATTAATTTACGAGCTGGCATTAGCAGGGAGAGCATGGCACGTGATTTTGGGATAGGTTCTTCAATTGTGTATGTGAAGCTTATAAAGTTAGTTTATGGAAGAGCTCTACATTAAAAAAACTGCTAGAAACTAATTGGTATAAAAACTCAAACAGTGTTGCACTTGCACCACAAACTAACTCTGGGCTCCACGGAGTAGCATTTTACTTGACAACGAAGTGCTTCAAAGCCTCGGGAGGGGTGTAAACGTTCTATAAATCTACAATAAACTACAATCTCCGTAGGCAAGCAAGTATAGGCCCTTTCGCCCACCTACTTATTTCTAATCCGAATCTGCAGTAGGTGAGGAATGATGTAACACAATTTCGGACATAAGAAATAATAACCAATCACACTGTCGCTTAAATCGGAAAGATGGCAAGCACCAGCACCCGGGATGACTTCTTGGGGGAGTGGGGAAGGGGCACTTCAAAGGGGTGCTCTAGTAGTGACCCTGCGAGTAGGAGAAGAGTGGGGGGCGGGAAGAAAATGTTAGGGCTAAAAGAAATGACTGCCTACCAAAGAGCATCCAGTCTTCTAGAAAACTGAATTTACTTATTAGAGAAGCGAAAGCCAAAATCCTAAGTCAAAGCGCTGGTCGAAATTCTAATCGAGTAGTTACACTTATTTCTACTAGATTATTTTGTTGGGATAAGGGTTTTTGGACATGTACTGAATTGCTATTCGAAAGAATCTAGTTGATTCCAGTTGTCATTGAGTGTCTCCTTAGTTGTTTCTCGGTTTAATTGAGGTCTATGCAGCCTGTAGATCTAACCGCGTTTTTTTCACTCGACTTGTAAAGCTAAGTGACAGAAAAAAACACGTGCCACAACTGAATCCAGTAGAACCCATTCAAAACTGGACGAAAGTATTGACGCAAAAATGTGGGATCTAACTGAGTTTCCAGTTATTTTTCGAGGTGACTGCAGGCACTGATAGCTTGTTCAAAGACACATTATTTTTTTTACATTAATAATAAGCGAAGCTTACATACATTTATATAGATTAAGAATCAAAGGACAGCAGTGGAAAGTGGATGGAATTCTGATGCACTCGGCAAAGTGACATTTTGCTGTACCCTCTATCCACAATAGGGCCATATTTGCTAATTCGAAGAACAATCTGTACCTCACTTAGTGCTTGTGGCGCCATAGCAGGGGGCTAGTTTTGCCTTCACCTAGAATCATCCCTAGTCATTTAAAGTTGTAAAGTCGATTGAGACCAGTTTGAGGAGCACTCAAAATATCAGATTCAAAAACATGCCAGGACCCCTTTACAAAAGACTGAATTAAGTGTTTTTAGGGATTAAACCCTGCTAGAGCGCAGAGGACCCCTCGAATAAAGGATGTTAAAGAACTTTCTCATGCTTGAATTCATACAAGAGACATGACTACAACAGTCCTTCCTGCAGAGAGGGAAAAAAGTGTTGTTTTGAAAAAGTCAATGCCTCCATTATGTTCAATTTTTCAACAGGATGAAAGGTATTAAAAGTTGATATGAACTCCCATCCGGAAAAATAAAAGAGCAAAGCAAGTAAATGTCAGGCCTAATGGTTTCTGCCCACCATTTCCTACCTGTGACTTAGAAATTTCTTGGTCAAGCCAAATATCACCTTTTCCAAGGACAGAAAGGGTCCACTAGAACTCTCATACAACACACGAAAAACCCAATATTAGACTAGCAAAAGGCTGGGTGTTTGATGTACCAGTCTCTGCCAGGTTTATAATACTGATTTTCTAATGGGTGCCTGGAAAAGGCTCTAGACAGGACTGCTGATGCAGGCAGAATGCACCAAGGAAAATACGGCCCATCCACCAATCCACATTAAGTGACAAATAAGAGACGTGGAAAAGAGAGGAGCTGTGGTCTTCCAGGTTTGACGGTTTTTGGTGTCTGCAGCAAGGAAAAAAGATTTCTGGGCAATCAGACCAACTCATCCTCATTCCAGGGGAACCATGCACTCATTCACTCATCTATGGAATAGGAATTGAAGATGAATGGACAGCTACACTGGAAAGGTAATTAATTAGTGCTAGTGCCTGGCATAGCACTTATTTTGGGACCAGGACGTACTTTTCATCCCCAGACTTTGATTCAGGGTAAGAGAAAGGAAATCAGCGAATGGTAAGAAGGAAGAAAGATAGGAAAACAGTGACGGGAGAAAGCAGGCTTGAAAACAAACATGTAAGTGTAGGATAAGGAGATTAAAAGGGTAGGGTAGCGAAAGCAAAAGGTAGTAGCATCAAAACTAGGCAGGCTTGGTGCTCTGCACCCCGTTTGTACTGGAGGTGGGCACTGAAGAAAAGCTGTAAGACGCTGCACTTTAGTTTTCAAACTAAACACTGGGTAGAAAAGTGTGCATCTGAAAAGCTTATGAGGAGGGTTATTAAAGGGTTTGTTTAATATCCTCTAGTTCACGTATTTTTCTGCTTGAACTGGCAATGCAAATGTTAACAAATGAGGTGTATATGAAGATGGCAAAATCTAAAGAATACATGAGAGACAATAGAATTTACAGCAATATTTATTTCTGCGAGTGCAGTTATTGAAACTTATTTAACTGCATACACATCTTTCAAATGGGGGAACATCTTCAAATTATCTGACGGATGGTTTACAATACTTACTGCTAGGCAGTGCTGATCCCTCAGACAATCAGAGCGCAAGCTCCAGCAGAAGTGAGAATGTTGACAAGAAAAAAGCCCCCGCTCGCTCGGTTATTTGGAGTTGCATGCCCGCAGGACACCACAAGAGTCCTGCAAACCCAACTGTCTACATAGCTATGGATTTTGAACCTTAATTTCTCAAAAACTACTGAACGTATTTACATCAAATACCGCTTTCTGCCAAATTTGGTGTAATTCCATTCAGCCCTTTTGGCTTTAGCGATGTCTAAATGTCCCTATAGAAACTGCATGGAGAAATTACGTTTTGGGACCCCCCCCTCTCTTTTCTCTCAGCCCCAGCTTAACGAATCAACCTGAAAATTGCAAGGAGTGAGCTGAGGAATTTTTTGGGGGCAGGGTTCGTAAAGATTTATCAAACTGCGCCAAAGTTAACAAACCAAAAACCAATTTCCTATGGTAAATAGATCCTAACTATATATAAATTCACTGAAAAAACCCAAAAGGTTAAAGGTATGTTATGTTAAGTGAAAATTCCAGTTAAAACATACTGTTTTAAACAAACAAAACCATTGAATTTCACCATTGATAGTTATCTCAAGTAACTATAACTCGTGCAACGTGGGGTTTGGGCGCTCAAACCCCAGCCTGCGGCCAGGCCCTGAGCCCAACCTCCCGCAGGCACCCCTCCTGCTGCACATGACCTTTGGACCATGCACAGCGTGGGGTTGCAGTCAGGCCCTGTGCCCACCCACCTTTATTTTATTTTTTGGGCACTCCTCTGGATCTGCAAACCCGCTGTGACTCACCAGGGGGTCAAGCTCAGCACCACAGTGGATCAGTGATTGTTTTTATTTTTTAACTCTGAGGGTCCCCTCTCCACCATATGGCCCAGGAGGTCAGGGTACCCCTACCTTCCCCCCTTAAATTCTTTTTCTAAAACGCTGTAGGACTCAGGACCGAGACCCTGAGTCCTAAAATGACAGCTGCAACATTTTCCTGAAGTTGCGGCCAGACAATGGGATCCTGCACAGCCATCGCTAACAGTCACGGTCAACTAATCAGAGTGCATTAGGATCTGCTAATCCTCCATGATGGATCAGCGAAGAGTCCATGGTGTGAAATGTACAAAGATTTTGAACCTTCATTTCTCAAAAACTACTCAACGGATTTACACCGAATCACAAAAAGCACCCTTTTTGGACCAAGATCTAGTTTTCTGCCAAATTTGCTGTAATTCAGTATAGCCATTTTGGCTGTAGCTGTGACTAATTTTCCTATGGAAAAATGAATATGAAAAACGTGCTAAATTACCCCAAAACTTTCGAGGAAGGAGCAGAGGTGAATGAGATTTTTTGGGGGAAAGTTTTTTTGAAGGTTCTTCAAAACAGCGCCAAAGTTATTCGCAAACCAAAAACTAAATTTTCAATGGAAACGTGGTCCTAACAATAATTACCCAGTGGCGATTTTACTTACACACACACACACACACTTACACACACACTTACACACACACACTAAAGTGCTCGCCACAAGGCAGGCTCCTGACCCAAACATTCAAAGGCATTTCCTTTCAGGCTTTAATTTTATACCAGACTTTATCCTGAGATTCAGCAGTGAAGTTCATGCAACTGCATATTTATTTATTTATTTCTAACAAATGGATTACTGGTTCCAACAGAGGGGAAAAGCTTTCGTTTTTTTGGTAAATCTCCACTGAGTACAATTAATGGATATTGAGTGGTAAATGAAGAACAGGTGACACTCGGAATTAGAAGATAAATGACCGCGTGTTTTGGAGTGATAATGGGTTAGTAATTGCAAGGGGCCGGGGCCTTGTGGGCGCTGTCGCAGGGCTAGCCCCCGAGCAGCACACAAAGGCCTCTGTGTGAGGGGCACTCAGCCGTTCACCTCCGCGTCCAGCTGCAAAGTTGATCTGCACCATTTGTTCTCTGATGAACTGCGCCACTGAGGCAAAAGTTCACCCGTGCTCACCTTCCTGTTCTCATGCTGCACCACATGACCCATGACACGGCCGGGCCGCAATCTCCGATGGAATCGCGGCAACCGCTCTGGCTCCTGGCTATCTTTTAACCACATTATCAGTAACACATTTCAGGAATTTTAGGCCCTGGATCGCCTTCTTTTCCGACGGTTTTTTCCGATCTGTTTATCCTAGACACGAGCGAGGTCGGCATATGCCCACGCGGCTGCTCCTCTCACGACGGCTTAAGAAAGCCCATCGATGTGGCTGTTGGTTTGCACAAGTACCCCTTGGATTTGTGAAAAAACCTTTAACGTATGTCCCTGAAAAATGGCCCGGTCTCAACTCACCTGAAGTCATTTAAACTAAGCCGCCCCTCATATTAACTCATTAAACCACTCACAATGAAACCAAGATATCTCGATTGAACAAATATTGTAGCACAGCAGCTATAAATGATAAATTATCATTGAATATCGGAAGGTGAGGAAAGGAGGCAGCTAAAGTTCGCTGAATATTCAAGACTATAATTCTATTTGCCCAATCTAAGAATATATGGGGAAAGTAAATGCCCCCAGATGGTTGCGAGATCTGGGCACTTTATTATAAGTAGTCCGGGTCTTAAATTATTTAGTTATTTCTAGAACAGCTAACCCGAAAGTATCAGGGGGCTAAGAAAACTGAACCCTGTGAAAACAGAGATTTCACAAAATAACTGAATCCCGGATAGCAGTCAAACTAATGGGTAAATTGTCAGGTTTTTAAATTCTACCAAAAAGTTAGAAGATCGTTCTGCAGTTGGAGTGGACGGCATTGAGAATTCCAGAGAATAATCTGCTATACTGAGAAATATTCATAAACAGCAGCAAGAGAAAATTTCGACCAGAAAGCCTGTACATAGATAGGATCAATTACAGTACACAGGTAGTGAATTTTGGTTTGTTTACACAGTTGGTGGAAGAAGCACTTTAAATATTGATGAAATGGCCCCTTGTTCGAGCACTGCATAAAAGATGTAACTTTAGACCTTCAAGCTCCTCACACATGCCTACAAAGCTCTCCACAACCTCGCATTCCACACACCCGGCAGACAACCCCGCTCTGCCCAACTCGCTCTGGCCTCCCCCACGATCCACAAGACCAGAACCGGAGGAAGATCCTACTACCTCGCCGCCAAGACATGAAACACCCTGCCCCTCCACCTCAGACAATCCGCGTCGTTGACCCAATTCAGGGTGGACCTCAAGACCTGGAACTTCGACTGAACCTCCACACCCAGACGGATCAGCACCCCCTCCAGCGCCTTGAGACCCTCAAAGGTGAGTAGCTACGCTATATAAACTCCCGATTGATTAAAGATGGCCCTGGCCTGAGGTAGAGAGATTCCAAACACAGCAGTAGTATTTGTGTACTAAAGAGCAGGGCTTCAATTTAATGTGTGGTTCTACTGGCTGGGCCAAGAAAGGTGGACAACTAACCTTTGGTGATCAACCCAACTGCTGCATCCTGCAGGTACTAGAAACGGCGCTGCATGGTCTTTGTTAGTGCCATGTGTAGGCCAATGCATTTTTCTAGCCTGTTATGGGAGGGCAGCAGACTTTACAAGGGTCATGGCTCTTTCATGTGCAATGCTATAAATTAACCAAGCTTCATAGCTCAATAGGAAACCCATACCTGTGTCATCCTGCAGCTTCCTTAAAACATAACCATGCTTCTTTAAATGGCAAAGGTACAGCACATTTTTCTCAACTGAAATCATTTTTGTTGTGCTTCAATGACTCACATCTGAAGACAATCCCTTCTCTGATTTTATTTAAACGTTCAAGACAAAGTCAATCAGCGGTACAAGCATCCACGGCGGAATATGCGATGTCGATGTGCCTTTGCAGCTACGTGATCAAGAGACCTGTTCTACATGGCTCAACCACATCTTGTGCCAAGACTGTCAGAAAAAAGCCTCAGTGAGTGATGGTTCAACTCAAGCTAAATGTAAAAAACCCAGGCCTTTAGTACTTTAATGAGCCGCGCCCATTTGTAAGCCACTCGTATAAAAATTCAAACCCAGGCTAGTGACTGGGAATACCTGAAGTGGAAAAACCATGCTGATGATCTGCGCTCTCCTTACGCAGCAGTAGTCTGTTGAAACTGTCTAGCCTCTCTCCATTAACTTTCACCTTTCCCAGGTCTGCACCCAAGCCACGACTACTGATTAACTGTGCCCTCATCCGCAACTAACAAGTCTCGCTAATCGAGATGAAGTTTAACTGCACTTGGCCAACTGGGTCCCTTAAAAACTTGCACTTGTGTGCGCGCCCTGGTCCAAAGATTATTTTTAATAGGATTCCAGTTGCATGCAACCCTTCTGTATGCCTTCATAAAAAGTTAAGCTGATGCAATTTTTAATTTATAAAATGAGCATGCCTTTTCTTTGCCTTCTGTCAGGCTTTTTCCACTTCTCACAAAACTCAACTTATACTCAGAATAAAATAAAACAGCTGTGCCAAGAGTGCCAGATGTTTCATTTAAAGTGAAGACACTGTAGACCACTCCAGGCAGTTGTGTGTTGCTTCACAACAGAGCAAATGGCCTTACTGGACACGGTTTTGCACTAATAGAGAAACCATACACTTAGTTGAGGTTTTCTACTCTACCCTCACCCGAATGTGGGAAGAGTGATGATGCGCAGGAGCTCAGATTCTGGTCAAAGGCAGAGATCTATTTAAATGGTACCCTGGAAGAGGTGTCTATTGACTAACATCCAATGACGCTCCGATCTTTCTCTTTCCCTTGTGATGTGCTTAGACAACGACTGTGGCATAAATGGTGAACTCTGCAGTGATATGTTGAAAGCAGCGCAAGATGATGGTTCCCTGAGAAGGTTAAGGCCAATGTTGCTCATTTGTCCTTGGGACTGCATCACAGAGGGCGCATAACAGTTTAATTCCACACTCGTTTTTAGCTGCGCCCTTCTTACGCACAAAAAAGTGATAAAACGGGTTCTGCTCGTTGGCAGCTTTGACTACACACACTGACCCAAGCCCAGTGGCTATCGCTGCCTCCTTCCTTCCACGAGTGAATGACAAAACATGTCCCTTCTCCTTGGCTTAAAAGTAGTCATACTTATTTTAAAACTTTAAAATTCAGAGCAAACATTATCAATTATTTACATAATAGAATGCAACATCACTGATGTTAGCAATGAAAAAAGAATTCCAGCAGATCAAGGATTAAGCATTTACTCTCTTACTTCTCATTCAGGCTAAGCTACATGCAGCTAACCCTATTGGGGATGATTCTGGTCATCCCCACTACTGGATGCAAATCCGAGATGCATGCTCCCCACACCTGCTAGGAACTGTAGGGTAAATAGCAAAGGTGTCAGAGGCTAAAGCCCCTTTTCCCTGACTATGTCCTGAACTGTGGAGAAAAACATGGAGTAAAAATGCGCCAATTATCCTTCAGTATTTGTCATCTTTGTAGTTGTTATGGTCTACATCAAACTGTTGAGGACGCCACCTACAAAATATGGCCAAATAAATGGACACAAAAAGGACAAACCACTTATAAAATTCTCCCGGTTAGCCCTTCCCAACATAAACGCTTGAGAAAAATGTCTCAAACTGAAGCACACATTTGTAAGGCTGATGGAATAGAAAAGGTGCATGCAAGATGGTATGCCCGTGGCCCTGGAGAATTGGAATCCTGCAGGGCAGCGCTGAAGACTAGTCCAGGCCACAGTGCAGGAATTAAAGACTAAGCTAAGTCTGCATTATGTTAAATATTTTACTGCCCGCTGTCCAGCAAGGAATGAAATCATCGCATGCGTAACATCCACAAACCTACCAGGAAGTGGCTCCACAGCAAAAGCCAGCTACGTCCTGTGACAAGGAGATGGCCACCAAAGACTCCCAAAGTCAAAGAGTCCTGGGAAAAGGGACAGATGATTCAGGTTGCTCCCACTCAGAGCTTATCCGCAGCAGCAAATCAGATTCAGCGCGACCCCGCAGAGAAGGCATCTGGCCTTGTGGAGCCCTCTTAGGCTACACCCTTGTCCCTTTGGAAGAATCTGAGCTCCAAAAAAGTGACTACGTCCGAAGGTAGAACTCTTCACAGGGCAAAGGTGCCAAAAGTATCTGGCCAGTGGGGACATTCCTGGAGAATGGAATTCAAATTTCTACCACTGAGAGCTTTCCTGCCAGAAGTCAACGGGCTCCACCGAGACCTCGTCCAGCGGCTATCCAACAATGTGAAGCCCTCTTTAGCCACAGCCTGGTACCTTGCCTCGCTGAAGATTTTTGACTTCCATTTCAGAGGCTAAGTCAGAAGGAAAAGTTTCTGACCAGGGCAAGCCGTGTTTCTATATCCGACCAACCTCCATCGCTGTCGGCCTTAGTTTGTGCCTAGGTACCCGGTCAAGTGCAACTAGATGACTGCGTTGGTGATTAACGCTTTTTTACGCTACTTATATATTTAAACTTTTGACATTTATAACTCTAGTTTCACTTGTTGGATTATTGGAATTTTCGTGTCATTTATTACAATTTACTCTATCTCTATTTTTCTAAATTGGTTTGGGATTTTTCTTGTATCGCATTTTGACTTTACTACAGTCTTGGTACTGCATAAATACTTTACACAATTTTCAGGTTAATTTATTGACTCTAAGGGTTCACTCTGTTAAGGGTTGTGGTTATTACTTGAGGTGGGTACCGATTCCCGCTCTACTAATACCAGTGCTTAGTTAGAGCCGGTGGTTTCTGTTGCTCGGCACCAGCACTTAATTCTAAGCACCAGTGTTTGCGAGTCTGCAACATGGTGGCGTTGTCTGCCAAATTTGGGTATGAGCACAACTACAGATGTTTATTGATTTAATATGTATTAATAATCACTAATACGTGCCACCCAAGCCATTCTTATAGGTTTGGGGGCCGTGAATAGTATGAATTGTCACACTTGTTGAAGTGTGATGGCTAGTAGTGTTGGTACTGTAATTGGCAGCGCTGGCAGGGGCAATGGATGGTGCAAGCTGCTGTGTCCTCTCTACAAGGGCCCTGGCACTTTATGTTTAACAAATTAGCCAAATGCTTGGATGTCCGTAGTCAAAAGAAGAAAACAATTCTTAACAATGAAGTAAAAAAATATGTAATTTGAGAAAACACCCCCTTTGTGTTGTTCAAAAATATATATTTAACAAGCATTTGCAATGCAATAGGTCTCGCATTTGCGAGAGTTTGAGCTATTTTTATTGTAAATGACATTGCCTTTTATTTATGTTTTGGTTTTTGAAACATAAATAAAAGCCATTGTCATTTACAATGCCAATAGGTCAAACTCGCGTAAATGCGAGACCTATTGCATTGCAAATGCTTGTTGTTACCGAAAAGCCCTTTCCACAGCGCATACTGGCTCCTTTATCGTTACTCACAAAAACAAACAAGTACAGGTAAAGCACGAGATGGCTTCGTGTAACCAAAAGCACAATGCTCCAGCACTGGAATTATAATCAACATAGTGGCAGAACTTAAATCCCAATGGCAGGAGTCAGGAGGCCTCACAAGGAACATATTAACCTGTAATAATGTGATACAATCTGTTGGAGGAATATGGTTAAAGACCAGTGTGCACACTGATGAGAGGCATGTGAGTCCAGGACAGTGTCTCCTATGAATGAGCAGTGCGGACCCTGAGTAACAGTCTCTTAATCATGCAGTTTTGCCATCTGCACTAGTCCTGTTATCATCAGCGCTATTCTTATTGTTGTCATCGGCACTAGTCTCGTTGTCATCGGCATTAGTCTCGTTGTCATCGGCACTAGTCTCATTGTTATCATCAGCGCTATTTTCGTTGTTGTCATTAGTGTTGTCATCAGCACTAGTCTCATTGTTGTCATCAGCGCTGTTCTCGTTAGCACTAGTCCCACTGTTATCATCAGAGCTATAGTCATTGTTATCATCAGTGCTATTCTCATTGTTGTCATGAGCACTAGTCCTGTTGTTATCATCAGGACTATTCTCATTGTTGTCATGGGCACTAGTCCCATGGTTATCAGTGCTATTCTCATTGCTGTCATGAGCAATAGTCCCATTGTTATCATCAGTGCTATTCTCATTTTTGGCATCGGCACTAGTCCCATTGTTATCATCAGTGCTATTCTCATTGTTGGCATCGGCACTAGTCCCATTGTTATCATCAGTGCTATTCTCATTGTTGGCATCAGCACTAGTCCCATTATCATCAGTGCTATTCTCATTGTTCGCATCGGCACTAGTCCCATTGTTATCATCAGTGCTATTCTCATTGTTGGCATCGGCACTAGTCCCATTGTTATTATCAGTGCTATCCTCATTGTTGTCAGGAGCACTAGTCCCATTGGTATCATCAGCGCTATTCTCATTGTTGTCATGGGCACTAGTCCCATGGTTATCAGTGCTATTCTCATTGTTGTCATGGGCACTAGTCCCATTGGTATCATCAGTGCTATTCTCATTGTTGGCATCAGCACTAGTCCCATTGTTATCAGTGCTATTCTCATTGTTGGCATCGGCACTAGTCCCAATGTTATCATCAGTGCTATTCTCATTGTTGGCATCGGCACTAGTCCCATTGTTATCATCAGTGCTATTCTCATTGTTCGCATCGGTACTAGTCCCATTGTTATCATCAGTGCTATTCTCATTGTTGGCATCGGCACTAGTCCCATTGGTATCATCAGTGCTATTCTCATTGTTGGCATCGGCACTAGTCCCATTGGTATCATCAGCGCTATTCTCATTGTTGGCATGGGCACTAGTCCCATTGGTATCATCAGCGCTATTCTCATTGTTGGCATGGGCACTAGTCCCATTGGTATCATCAGCGCTATTCTCATTGTTGTCATGGGCACTAGTCCCATGGTTATCAGTGCTATTCTCATTGTTGGCATCGGCACTAGTCCCATTGTTATCATCAGTGCTATTCTCATTGTAGGCATCGGCACTAGTCCCATTGTTATCATCAGTGCTATTCTCATTGTTGTCATGAGCACTAGTCCTATGGTTATCAGTGCTATTCTCATTGCTGTCATGAGCACTAGTCCCATTGTTATCATCAGTGCTATTCTCATTGCGGTCATGAGCACTAGTCCCATTGTTATCATCAGTGCTATTCTCATTGTTGGCATCGGCACTAGTCCCATTGTTATCATCAGTGCTATTCTCATTGTTGGCATCGGCACTAGTCCCATTATCATCAGTGCTATTCTCATTGTTGGCATCGGCACTAGTTCCATTATCATCAGTGCTATTCTCATTGTTCGCATCGGCACTAGTCCCATTGTTATCATCAGTGCTATCCTCATTGTTGTCAGGAGCACTAGTCCCATTGGTATCATCAGCGCTATTCTCATTGTTGTCATGGGCACTAGTCCCATGGTTATCAGTGCTATTCTCATTGTTGTCATGGGCACTAGTCCCATTGTTATCATCAGTGCTATTCTCATTGTTGTCATGGGCACTAGTCCCATTGTTATCATCAGTGCTATTCTCATTGTTGGCATGGGCACTAGTCCCATTGTTATCATAGTGCTATTCTCGTTGGCATGGGCACTAGTCCCATTGGTATCATCAGCGCTATTCTCATTGTTGGCATCGGCCCTAGTCCCATTGTTATCATCAGTGCAATTCTCATTGTTGGCATCGGCACTAGTCCCATTGTTATCATCAGTGCTATTCTCATTGTTGTCAGGAGCACTAGCCCCATTGGTATCATCAGCGCTATTCTCATTGTTGTCATGGGCACTAGCCCCATGGTTATCAGTGCTATTCTCATTGTTGTCATGGGCACTAGTCCCATTGTTATCATCAGTGCTATTCTCATTGTTGGCATCGGCACTAGTCCCATTGTTATCAGTGCTATTCTCATTGTTGGCATCGGCACTAGTCCCATTGTTATCATCATCGCTATTCTCATTGTTGTCATGGGCACTAGTCCCATTGGTATCATCAGCGCTATTCTCATTGTTGTCATGGGCACTAGTCCCATTGGTATCATCAGCGTTATTCTCATTGTTGTCATGGGCACTAGTCCCATGGTTATCAGTGCTATTCTCATTGTTGGCATCGGCACTAGTCCCATTGGTATCATCAGTGCTATTCTCATTGTTGGCATCGGCACTAGTCCCATTGGTATCATCAGCGCTATTCTCATTGTTGTCATGGGCACTAGTCCCATTGGTATCATCAGTGCTATTCTCATTGTTGGCATCGGCACTAGTCCCATTGGTATCATCAGTGCTATTCTCATTGTTGGCATCGGCACTAGTCCCATTGGTATCATCAGCGCTATTCTCATTGTTGTCATGGGCACTAGTCGCATGGTTATCAGTGCTATTCTCGTTGTTGGCATCGGCACTAGTCCCATTGGGATCATCAGTGCTATTCTCATTGTTGGCATCGGCACTGTTCCTCAGTGAAAAATCTAAGAAAGTTTCAAAAGAGCACCCTGTGCCCGACAGGCACTTCAAACTTAGCAGTCTGTCAGGAAGTACATCGAAGAGCAGAGCCCTCCACCGCTGCAAGTAGCTGAACTGAATGCCCAAAGGAACATTTTGCGTGCGTGGTGTACATTTATCTGGAGTTCGCCACCAAACCTGTTACACTGTAATTAAACATTCCTCCGTACATCCACGCCAAAGACAGTCAGCAGAAAACACGGGAGTTCTGCCTCACAGAAGTCCGAGGAGCGGCCAAAAGATGGGGCAGACATTTTTATACTGTGCGAACATAGTGAACATAGTGCAATGCATAATACTTCAATACTTCAACACTTTTAAAAGCAGCTGCGAAACTTATTTCAGATACTATCTGGAAAAAACCAGTGGTGCACGCGCACCACAGAGGAGCGGGGGCGAGGGACCGCGGCAGCGAGGCTAACGCGCGCTGCTGTGCGTGCTAGACACGGACGGGAATGGGCGTTGCAAAGGCGGGACATGCGCCCGCCTTTGCCCAATTGCGGGCCTTTTTTTTTTTACAAAAAAACACACGAAAGCCAATGCCTGCCGGCGAAAGCCTGATCACACGCAGGAGCGTGTGGTCAGCTTTCAGAATCCCATACAAGAGGTCTCGTGCTGCGCACTGCAACGCTAGGCGCGAGACCTAAAAAGGCTCCCTTGGAAAACAAAGGGCACCAGACGGACAGCAGGTTCTACACCAGTGAAGTAAGCGGTACCCAAACAGGAGGCTAAAGACCCCATCCGACCAGCTGGTTCGGGTACACTCTGAACACCGATGTGCGCCAGATGTGCATAGGAACTAAGAAAACTCAAAGCAGCGATCACTGCTTAAACAAGCCTCGGCGATGCAAGAGCCATTGGCGTTGTCAATGTCTTTTAGCCATGTTGTATAGCCACAGGGCTGCTGTACACCATGGCTGAGAATCATGGAAAAAAAGCATTATGGCGATGCTATATAACATAGCTAAAAGACACTTACAAAGCCAACAGATCTCGCATTTGCAAGGGTTAAAGCTATTGGTTTTGAAAATGTGTTATGGAGTAAGGGCTGGGCTGGCCGTAGCGGGCACGGAGCGTTTTCCTGGTAGACCGGAAGGGTGGGGGACGGTTTTGCAGCAGAGCTGCAATAATCGGCCTCCAGTAACAAAGCAGCAGCAGCGCTTCTCACTAGCACGATCCCCCAGCTGTAAGGAAGGAATACCTGATGGAAGGAAGGCCATAAAGTGGTAGAGCGTGGATACAGTGGTTAAGAATGAAAGTGAAAAGAGGAAGGGCTGGGACCGTGTCACTGGTACAGCAATTCCCACTTGATAAAATGTAGAGAACCCACATTAATGTTATGTATATTGTAGAAGGGCTGGGACAGTGTCAATGGCACAGAAAGTTGTGGTTTACGTGCAGCACACTGGTACATTTCAAATTTAGAACATTTGCAGAAAAGCTAACAGTATCAAAGTACGCGCATAACACTGTCTTGTGGCTCATGGCCTCCTGGCCGGTCTGGCTACGTTACCGCAGGCCTGGCTGCCATGATGATTCTTGCGCACGTTATTATTGGATGTTGTTCTGTCGCCCTCTGTTATTGCCAAGTTATTCTACAACTGTCTGCATATTCTGTTTCTCACCTTTTCTCCTGTTCCCTTTTGGGCTCAGTCTGAACAACAGTTACAAGGTCGAATAACAACTCCCTGGTTCCTACTGATTTGGCCCGTCCCTCGCACCTAGACATAACACATGTACAGCTGCCATTGAGAAATTAGCGTGCTTTTAATAATGCGAGCGCTTGCTCTAAGATAGCACTTGGAGACGACCTTTCCAGAGAGAAGAGCTGTGATTGTTTGCTGATGTAGTTTTGCATCAAGAGACTGAGGTATGGGGGTTCGCTAGTCAAAGCCCAAAGGTCTTCTATTAGTATAATAAACTGGCTTCCAGCACGGGGAGGGTGGTAATGTTAGTTAGACATATATCCATTGCTTTATGAGATGCTTTCCCGTTCAGTATTCTATGGAGTAGTAACTATGCTGATTATATTGTTCTTATGTATTATGCTACTAGTACTGACACGTGTACTGTACCTTAGAGCACGTAAGTTGAAATAAACATTTTAACCTATACAGTGTCTCTTCATACGCATGTTGTGGACAGGTACGAATGTGACGAAAGAGTGTTCTTGCCTCTGCGAGTCCTGAGAGAGAGATACCGTGTTCTGGGTTGTCTAAGCATTGGTACATTGGTGCTAATGGGACGCTAAGGCTAGTTGGGTTGGGGTTTTGGGTGCTAAGGTTTATGGTTGGCTCACCACTATATTCCGAGGTCCTATTATCCTGTGCATAGCTCTGTATGTACAGAAACCTTATGACATGGCGCAACCAACAAGTGGGGCAGCTTACTTGCGAGACGCTTGAGTAGTACTTGTGCTTGTCCACACAACCCTCACGTACGCTTCCGGAAGCGTGTGTGATGGTGATACCTCCTATATTACAGTTATTGTAGGTTCTTTCAAGCTTGAAGTTATTAGAAAAGGTTTTTCTTGATTAAAACCCTAATTGTGCTGCCTCCTGTTAGATTGTCGAAGTATTTTAGCCGTAAATGGCTGTTCAAATTGCGGCGCATAGCCGCGGAGCACCTCCGGACACACTTACGGGTGTATGGAGTGCCAGATGCTGGAGTCGAACTGATCTTTGTGGTACAAGCCGATCCGGCTTACCACTTTGAGGTGTTCTACTCATGGGTAACTTTTCCTGCAGTGGATGGGACAGACGATTTGTTCCATGAATATACAGCCACCGCAGTTCCTAATAACTATATACCTTATTCATGTCTTGAGGTACCGCTCACGGCTTGGCAACACCGTGTTTGGTTTAATGGCGCCCTCCCACAACCGACTACCACGGTTCGTTTAGGCCCCTTATCTATTGATGGGGCCACTTGGCCTGTTTTGGCCGGGTACACCCACATCCGCGATATATGACGATACCAGTCGCGGAATTGCGCAACATGTATTCGGCCTTAGTACGAGTGCATCGAGCCTTAGTGCAATATGTTACAGGCAACATCCAGGGAGCCCCTCCTGGGGTTGCAGGCCATCCAGCTGGTGCAGCCGGAGTTGCCATAAGTCCTGTAATGGTGAACTCAGTGATGGGCAAACGTCCACAACATAAGGACGACTTTCCTTATTGGCTTGCAGAAAAATTTGATCAGTTGGAGGCAGTTTTTCCACATACAACTTCAGTGGATAAACATCGTATTTTGACGATTAGTTTGCCAAAAGACTTAATTCCCGAGTTGACAGCATGTGACAACTGGGGTAGAGTATTCGCAGCAGTATATTCTAAATGTTTTGGTACGCCTTCCATGACAGTTCTCCCCTCTGTAATTAAAAAGTACAGGATGAACACGGCCCTGAAGCGGCAGTGGAATTAGGGATGAGACTAGTGGGAGTGTTTGAAGTAGTAGCTGAACTGATCCTTGCGAATGTCAAGGGCGATGCAGTGAACTTTCAAGTAGCGAACGCTTTGGCTTTGGTCCCAGAATTGGACAAGCCTCGCGAATTACCGAAAATTATTACCCAGGCTTACAAAACTATTGGTAGAAACAGCCTGGGTAACAAGCCTTTGCTAAACTGCAAACACAATCGCAACCACAACAGCAACAAACCAAATCTCAATCTGAGAAGGATGAGAAACCAGTCTTCACTAAAAAGAGCTGGAGGCTGAAAAAACAGGGTAAGCAACAGACAAAGCAGGGATCGCGAGGCGCATCCCCGGTTTCAGTTTCTTCTGAACGTACTTATGATTTACGCGATAGAGCGAGAATTAAGTCACCGGATAGGTTTCAGATCCCTGATACGCGTTCTCCTCGTTCTTTATAGGCACAGACTTCGTCACAAGCAGGTGGAGGAGACCGCCAGGATAGAGGAAGGGCCCGTGAGGCCCCACAGGGACGAGACCAGCCTCGACAACAAGTCAGAGGAAAAGAAGAAGACGTTCAACGTTTTCGACCACAATTTCAGAAGAAAAAGTTGCCGCTGTAACAGCGAAATATGCCACAGACGGTGAGAACGAGACTCCTGAATTGGACGTGGGCAGTAACCCTCCTAGACAGCGCAGCGGAAGTAACCATAGTGCGAGGCGCTACGTCCTCATATGGAGGCGACAGCAACTGAAACATTCATTACTGTTGAAACAGCAGACACCAGAGTGGCACCCCTGACAGACTATTTAATATAGTCCTCCAAATTGAAGGTGATATACAACGGGTAATTAAAGGTATTTTTTGGGAAAATCTGACCTCTTCATATGATATTTTATTAGCAGAGGCGGATTGGCCACCCCATTCGTAATTACTGCGCGTAAAGGGAGGAGGTAATCCTTCCGAGCTTTTCTCGACATGTCCCAAAAGACAAAGCAGAGGCTCTTGCAGCAGAGTGGGCTGTGTCCCTGGCTCCAGCGTTATTCCGCAATCACGTGGGTTGGGACGAAGAATCTCCCCCCCATGAAATACCTTTGCGATCGTTGCCACAGCCACAACCCCAATATCCCATAAAACGTGAAGCCAAAGGCCCCGTTTCCGAAATTCTGACACAGTTGGAATATCAGGGAGTGATTGAACCCTGTGTATCACCTATGAACAATCCCCTTTTCGCGGTTTCTAAACCCGATGGATCGTACCGTTTAGTATTGGATTACCGGCATTTGAACTCTCATTGTCGGACCTTTGCGGTGCAAAATACCCATAGTTCTGCGCTTGTAGACAGTCTTGTTCGTAAAAATACAAAACGACCCTTGACCTTTCAAATGGATTCTACACGCACAACTTAGCCCCGGAGAGTGGCCAATGGTGTGCCTTTACTTCCGGTGGTAAAATGTTCAAATTCAGGCGTCTGCCTATGGGGTACAAAAATAGTCCAGGAGTGTTTGCCGCTCGTGTTGTCTCTTTATTAGACGGCATAGATCCAGACGCCTGTTCGTATGTGGATGACATTTATCTGACAGACGATGAATTGTTTCCGCATCTGACGCGAGTGGACCGCATTATTCTTGAATTTGCGGTTCAGGGATACAAAATTAACTTTGCAAAATCCCATATTGCTGAATTTACCGTTTTGTTCTTGGGCTATGAGCTCAACAATGAAGGTAAGGGTTTAGCCCCCATTTTCTGGAGAAATGTGCACTTCTGTGCCCTCCTACAAATCTGAAGAAGCTTCAGTCTTTGCTGGGTTTTCTGAATTTCGGACGTACATACATTCCCGAATATGCCCAGCGTATCAAGCCACTGTATGCCTTGATACAGCCTACTTTTCGAAGTCTTGCTGGCTTCCGGAGCATACCTCCATTCTGCAATCACTGCAGACAGACCTTCTTGAGTCTAAATACCTTTTGACGCGTGATAACCACACAAACTTGGTGATTAGAATCATTCCAGGGGCAGTGGGTTTCACGTACTTAACCTTTAATGAAGGTGATACAGTACCCATCGCATACAAGTCACATCTATACACCTCTGCAGAAATGCGGTTCTCATCTGTGGAGAAAGTGCTAACAGCAGTGCAAATGGCGATCCTGAAGGAGCGCGCACTGGCACAGGGAAAACGCATTCTGGTGGTAACACCCTATCCTGCCCTAGAGGCAGTGGCGAAAGCAAGTGTTCCGAACTCTAAAGCTTTGCACCCCGTTGGATTCAATGGGCAACATCTTTGACGTCTCCGGATGTCACTTTCATTTTCGACTCTTCTCTTCAGACTCAGGAGTTTTTACAGTATGAATTCATTCATCCTCCTCCTTTGTCCTTATTGCCGCTTGAGGATTACGACTGTGTGATTTACACCGATGGTTCGGCACAACCGGCCACGGGGTCCAAGCATGCTTATTCAGCCGCATGTGCTATTGTTGCAGGTACGTTTGTGAACGGAAAGTTCAAATCCACTGTGGTGCATACACAGGCACTCGGGGACAGTACCGCACAATTGGCCGAGTTGCGTGCCTTGGTGCTTGCGCTTGAGTTCGTAAATCCTGATGTGACCACTTTAATAGTGTGCGATTCTTACTACTGTGTTCAATCATACAATGACAATCTGTTCTTTTGGTCGCAAAACGACTATAGAGACGCTAAAGGCAACACAATCAAGCATAAAATGCTTTGGGTTAGGGTGGCAGATTTACAAAGACGTCTGCCACTCACACAGGTGGTTCACACCCTAGGCCATCAGCGAGTGGGCGCACACGCTGTTGGTAACAGTCTGGCAGATGAAGCTGCCAGATCAGCAGTACTCACGTGTTCAGTAGCAGCAGTTACTAGATCCATGTCTAAAATAGACACTGATATCTTGGCAGCTATTGCTGCAACAAAAGAAGGAATTAATTACCCTAGAGGTTTCCCTTCTAAATATTCTTACCAGATAGGTCCCGATCAGGCTCCTTATGTAACAATACCTAACGTTGGGGTTCGGCTGATCCCCAACGCGGACCGCAGACTTTCCTTGATGGCAGCGGCACACGAAGGCATGGCTTCGGCGCATGCTGGTGTGTCTGCGACAATTTCCATTTTGCAGCAGCGTTACTGGTGGCGTGGTTTATACAAAGATACACGTACTTATGTGCTTTCCTGTGACGTTTGTCAACAGATCAAGCCTTCAACAGTCACAAGACCACCGCAGACCTCGCTTGCGATTTCGAACAGACCCTTTGGGTGTGTTTACTTGGATCACTGCGGTCCATTTTCTTCAGACACTGCCTATAAATATATTTTAGTGGCAGTGGACTCGTGCACACGGTTCATCTGGGTCTGGCCACAGCGGAGTGCTGACGCACGAAATGTCATTAGGGATTTGCGAGTCTTTGTGGGAATTTTTGCATGCGGCACCTTCCATTCTGACCAAGGTCCAGCGTTTGCCTCTAAGGCTTACAAGGACGCAATGGGCTCCTTAGGGGTGCGGGTGAAATTTTCGTCTCCGTATAGGCCTGAGGGCAACTCTATCGTTGAACGAATGAACCGTGACTTAAAGCAATCCTTGACAGCTAGAGTTATAGGTACTGGCAGGAACTGGCTGGCCCACTTGTATACTGTTCAACGTGCACTTAATAATCTCCCTAGAAGGCCTCTGGGTGGGCGGACCCCTTACGAAATGCTCTTTGGCATACGAATGTTTGTGCCTGACCTTGATGGTCTAGACATGGCGGCGCAATCCGCCAAGTTTGATGTAGATAATCATTCTACTATGTTACAGGACTTAC
The DNA here is from genome assembly GCA_963921515.1 of Calotriton arnoldi. NCBI lineage: Eukaryota > Metazoa > Chordata > Amphibia > Caudata > Salamandridae > Calotriton > Calotriton arnoldi. The sequence goes on from CAWUFW010002336.1 coordinate 397,210, forward strand.
AAGAAGCCCGAGACAAACTAGCAATTGCACATTTGCCTTCAGCCACAGACCCTGCTTTGCAGATTCCGGTTGCCGGCTGGCTTCCGAAGATTGGCGACCTGGTACGAGAGAAGGTGGAGAACAAAAAGAATTCGGCCCCTCTTTTCGTGCACCGGTTCCAGTGCTGGGCTTGAAGGGAACACGTACAGTCATCTTACCACCGCTTCCGGTCGCAAGGAAAACAGATACATCTCAGTGGAAAATGTCAAGCTACAACATCTGGCCGATCTTAAATAGTGTCACACCAGCGGTCTCTTGTCCTGCCATTTATCGGACAAGCGTTCGAGGTACGCCTGCACGAACAGTCACTGATGTTACCATGGAGATGGTTGATTTGCCTGAAAATATATTTGAACCCCCTGCATCACCCTGCATAGACGAGGACGAATATACTTATCCCGCCACAGAGTCGGTGGCACACCAACCAACAACGCCACTGAGCCCGACACGTTATTCTTTTGATTCAGATTCCAACTCATCACAAGTCCCGTCCAAGTTTAGTCTTTATGTATCTTGGTTTAGAGACAATTTTTTGATTCCACCTTGGACATATATTTGGATGGTACTTTTCTTGTTTTTTTGTTCATGTCCATTGGCTTTGTCACAGTGTTTTTCTACTCATCAATGGTCACTATTTACCTGAACGCTCTGCTGTGAACAGTGTTGCTGGAACTTTGGCTCCACATTCCTCTTCACACATCATGAAGCGTGACCACACATTTGTGAACATTTCAGCGTTTCAGTTCCAAATCTTGCATGTGTACTGAAGGGTATTCCTGCTCCTGCTATTTCTCCTACTTTTACTTTGCTTACCAACGGTAGCTATTTGCTTTTAAATAACGAAAATTGTTGTGGCCTGCAGGCCGGCATTCCGTATATTGTTACAGTCTCGCACAGAGTTGTCTGCTGCAAGAATGTGCTTTTTCCTCCCCCTCACGACATCGTTGATAGCTCTATTTGGCCTTCCATTCCTACCATGGAGGCAGATTTCAATAAGTTGAGCAGAATAAAGGCCCTATTATTGAATGAGGAGGTTATGCTCACATCCGCCCGGGAGACATTCATTCTCCAGGTGGCGAGCACCCACAGTGAAATACAGGCCCTTTTGAACACTGACCTCCCCCAGCATTTTGGGGAGTTAATTCATCGTATTTTTAACGCATCAAACACTGAGGGTCTGGTGCACTTTTTAAGGTTGTGGGGTCTGGCCTTGTGTCCACCTTTCAAACTATTTTCGGTGTGATACCGGCATTCATTCATTCTATTTTTCTAGCGTCTTTGGTGGATTCCCATTAATCCTCGCTTTGGCGGCCGGTGTCTTGCTGTTGGTCTGTTTTCTGCGCAATGGCTGCACTCCAATGGGCCCTTCTCGATCCCGAACGCCTCCAGCTGTTCCGTGAGCGACTCCTGGTTGGCTTCGATGTTCTGCCCTTGGCAACTATCAGTGTGTCCTACACCCTTTCCTTTCGCTTTGCGTATTTCACTTGCGTGCAACCTGTGATGTCTTGCATCCGCTGTCCGTTTACATGGACCATGGATTATTGCCTCTCCAATTCGTCATTGTCGGTCCCGGATTTTGTTCGGTTGGTGGGTCCCTTAGAGGCCCATGAACGGGACTGTTCCGCTGCTGGCTTTATGATGCGTGCGGCTGCACTGGGATTTTGGCACAATGGGATATCTGGGCGGCTGCTCAGAATCTCCTACAACAAAGTTATATTGAATATCACGCAAGCTGTCCCGCATTGCTTTTGGATACTCCATACTCTGAAGACCATTCCTGCAGTTTTGACCTATTGGACTGGATGGCGTCTACGTTTTTGACGATTCCAATGATGTCCTTCTGGACGGTATAGCATTTTTCTGCTCTTTCACATTTTTAGATTGATTGACTTGCCGTTAGTTATTAGTAGACCGCCTCTATTCTGCTCAGGTATTTGGAACTCTGTTTTCGTTTTCGTCGTGGCCGATGGACTGTCCAGGGAGGGTGTCTTGTGGCTCATGGCCTCCTGGCCGGTCTGGCTACGTTACCGCAGGCCTGGCTGCCATGATGATTCTTGCGCACGTTATTATTGGATGTTGTTCTGTCGCCCTCTGTTATTGCCAAGTTATTCTACAACTGTCTGCATATTCTGTTTCTCACCTTTTCTCCTGTTCCCTTTTGGGCTCAGTCTGAACAACAGTTACAAGGTCGAATAACAACTCCCTGGTTCCTACTGATTTGGCCCGTCCCTCGCACCTAGACATAACACATGTACAGCTGCCATTGAGAAATTAGCGTGCTTTTAATAATGCGAGCGCTTGCTCTAAGATAGCACTTGGAGACAACCTTTCCAGAGAGAAGAGCTGTGATTGTTTGCTGATGTAGTTTTGCATCAAGAGACTGAGGTATGGGGGTTCGCTAGTCAAAGCCCAAAGGTCTTCTATTAGTATAATAAACTGGCTTCCAGCACGGGAGGGTGGTAATGTTAGTTAGACATATATCCATTGCTTTATGAGATGCTTTCCCGTTCGTATTCTATGGAGTAGTAACTATGCTGATTATATTGTTCTTATGTATTATGCTACTAGTACTGACACGTGTACTGTACCTTAGAGCACGTAAGTTGAAATAAACATTTTAACCTATACAGTGTCTCTTCATACGCATGTTGTGGACAGGTACGAATGTGACGAAAGAGTGTTCTTGCCTCTGCAGAGTCCTGAGAGAAAGATACCGTGTTCTGGGTTGTCTAAGCATTGGTACATTGGTGCTAATGGGACGCTAAGGCTAGTTGGGTTGGGGTTTTGGGTGCTAAGGTTTATGGTTGGCTCACCACTATATTCCGAGGTCCTATTATCCTGTGCATAGCTCTGTATGTACAGAAACCTTATGACAACACTACACGAGATTAGTGAATGTGGCGAAACTCAGATGCTGTTGCCTAAGAAAGTTTTGTGCGTTAACCAAACACGCACACACCATATAAACATAACTAAAAAAGAAAAATAATAAAGCCCCCTTTTAAACATAACAAAAATATTTTTTGAGCCAATTTAGAGAACCCATATTATTGCGACATACATACTGGAAGGGCTGGGACGGTGTCAATGGCACAGCAAGTTGTGCTTTACATGCAGCACATTGGCACTGGCCCATTTCAGTTATATCAAATTTGTCAAAAAGCTAACAGTATCAAAAGAATGTGGAGATTAAAAACACGTATAGCAGTACATGGGATTAGTGAATGTGTCCAAACACAGATCCTGCTGCCTAAGAACGTTCTGTGCGTAAGCCAAACACGCAAACAAAAAGGCACGGCAAGTTATCCTTAACGTTCCGTTTTTGAGCACAGTAAAAGGCGAAAAATATAGTGCCTAATCGTAAAATTTAGAAATCCAATATTATGGCGTTTGAAACACTGGCTGAGACCGTGTCAATAGTATTGCAAGTCCCGCTTGAGAAACTTTATAGACACCCACATTAATGAAACATATACTGGAAGGGCTGGGACAGTGTCAATTGCACAGCAAGTTGTACTTTACATGCAGCACACTGGCCCATATCAATTTTAAACCATTTACTGAAAAGCTAACAGTTTCAAAAGAACGCGTAGATTAAAAGAACGCGTGTTAACACTACACAGGATTAGTTAATGTGGCAAAACAAAGATCCTGTTGGCTAAGAACGTTTTGTGAGAACCCATATTAACCCCTTCGACGCTCATGACGGAGCGGTTCCGTCATGCGCGTCGGTTGGGCTGTGCGGATGACGGAACCGTTCCGTCACGGTCCCGTAGATTAACGTTAACCCCCCGCACAGCGCGAAAATCGGCGCCGCGCTGAAGGGGTTAATGCAACGTATATAATGGAAGGGCTGGGACAACAGCACAGGATTAACCAAAGTGTCCGTACGCACAGATCCTGTTGTAGCACACCGCTACTGGGCCATTTCAAATTAATAACATTTGCCGAAAAGCTAACAGCATCGAAAGAACGCGTAGATCAAGAGAACGCGTACACCAGTACACAGGATTATTCAATGCGCCTAAACACAGATCCCGCTGCCTAAGCAAGTCAAACAAAATAAAAACTTTAAACACTGTACAAAGCGGAACATTTTAAAGCAAAGCGCATAACTTTCAACGTGCTACTGTAAAACTAGAAAACAATTACACACTAAACACGGATTAAACATAAATAAAACATCGCATTCAGCGCTTCTTCTAAAACAAACCAAAATCTCAAATCATACCACAAGCAAAACAAGCATTGGCCGCGCGGCTCACTGAGAACATCAAAGCGGCCGAAAGGGGAGAAAGGAGGGGTGAGTGCAAGCCGAGGTGACAAGAAGGGCTGGGGAGAAGGGAGGAGGGAGTGCGAGCAGCAGCTGTGCACAGCTACGAGGCAAAAGTGAAAGCAGGCTGGCAAATGGTGTGCGATGTGCGCGCACCATGACGAGAGAGGAAAAAAGCCATATGGCGCCTCTGCTCGTCATTGTGCGCGTAACCGCACACTCGATGCCAGCCAAAAAGCTGTGGTCGCATTTCTAAATGCCCACTTACAAAATGTCTCGCCCAGACCAGCGCAAGCGCTGGCTTCAGGGCGAGACCTAAAAAGGAGATAATGTCAAAGCTATTCCCTTCAAGGTGCACTTAACAGTGGAAACTGATTGCAATTAGAACGTTTGGGTTTTGTTACTTGTGATGAATAGATTGTTGAAATAATAATGGACAATGGTCGGCACCAGTGGAATTGTGCAATTCCGTGTCAGCAGTGTTTACTGAATAAGTACGAATTTACTGCATTTGCCACATATTTTGCAGATTTAAAAAAAATGTTGAAAAGGATCAAAATAAAGCCAGAGAACGAGCTGCAAAATGTTGCATAACTTGCCTTTACTTGCCACATAATTTGATTCTCCTTTACGGCATGGTCTTAGAGGCCTGACAATGTGAAGCTCTACAGAATGATTTGGGGGCTGTTAAGATGACGAAACCCATGTTTCACACGGACCTGGGAAATGTTTTCAATATTTTACGGGTGCCTGTGAAATATGTATTTTTCTACTACTGCATTTGGTGAAATAAAAGCACCCAAACATGTGATTATTACAATTTGCATCAAAGTTTAGTCACAAATCCTCTTTAAATTGCATACAAATAAATGGAACATTAGAGGAGGTAGAAATAACACCAACAGATATTGGAGGGAAGTCTCTGTCAGCCCCCATTTACAATTACTCAGCAGTCGTAGACATAATCTAGAAAGGGACACAAAATTACTGAGAGCCTTTGAGACACTATGGCATGCAAAAATGACAATCACTAACGACATAGGGAAAACACAAGATCACCCTACTGCAAAGAAACAAATAAGAAAATAGGGTTATATTTTTAACAAACATGCCCATGTTCAAATTTGAGCTCTGGCTAACTCAAAAAAACATGCTAGGCAGCCCAGCACCAAAACGAGAAGGAAAATCAAAGTAATTAGGCACCTTTCAATGATAAAGAATGGGCTGAGTGTACTCCAAGTGTGGATAGTCAGCTTGTAAATGCATGCATTCAGTCTTACATTGAACCAGTACTTAATTTGAGCCAGTGGTTGCCAGTGGGGGGCCACCAGCACTCATTTTTGGGGAATGGCACTTATTTTCTGAATCAGACATTTATCAAGGGCAAGAGACAGAAAAACAAACACAGCGAAAAGACGGAAGAAGAGAAAGACGGAAAAAACATCATGAAAGGAGAAAGCAGGAACCTTCAAGAGTGAGATAAAGGGTAGGGAGTGTCTGGTTATGGACTAAAAAGGTTTGGGATGGATTCAAGACCAGGCAGCCTTGGTGTTGGGAGTGCTGACAACTAATTGCATCGGCCTCAGGTTTCTGAGCAGAGCTTTGGGCACCAGCACTCATTCTTTTACGAATTAAGCACTGCATGGAACAGTTTAGTGGCCAGCTCAGATGGGCCTCACTTTCTGGTTTTTGGGTCACTTTGAAAGGGCATTATAAGGACAACCCTTTGACAGAGAGACCCTTTGGTTCTTTAAGTGGAGGGATACCAACTCACGGCATGTGTTAACAGGGAGCGAGTGAGTAATGGAGCTCCAACATCCTGGTCACCCGAAGCAGAAAAAATTAAGTTCCTGACACTAATGTGGGGGATAATGGGCCCCCAAACCATGGGTGAACAGTGAAATACAGCCCAAATATGGAAGGCGAGAGGACACTCACACTGATTAATATTATACCAGGACAGCTACATTTAGGTTAAATTAATGGTGGTTGCACGCGTTAGGAGGTCGGGGTAAAGTTAAAAACTAAATGGGTCTCTTAGTGCTCCAATAGGAAGGGAAATGAGCGGGCGAGGTCCGTCTAGCGGTACTTCTGTTTCACACTGCATGTACGCTTCTCGTAAACAAGCATTGAAAACGCCAATCGGGCTCGGCAATGCCCGAGCTATTGGTCTTGTTAACATGAATGTCTTTTAACCATGTTGTCTAGCAGCACATCTGCTGTTCACCATAGCTGAAAGTTACTGAGCCTAGAATCATAGGATGCAGAAGCAGAGTTTTTTTGCTCCCCATGTTGAGTTTACTGTCCTGCAGCTTCTAACACAAAAGAGCACAATGATGTGGCCTGCTCTGGCTGCATCATAGCGCTTTCTTCTGTGAATTTCAGCCTTGTTGAACTGTAGATGTGCTGCTAGACAACAAGGCTAAAAGACATTCACATAGACAAGGCCAATAGCTTGGGCATAGCCGCGATCTATTGGCTTTGCCGTTGCTTGTTCGGTGTTGATGAGGTCTTGCTGAACAAATGTGGAAGTGATATTGAGGAACAGTTGAGGAGCTTTGAAGTGAAGCGAGGATGTGCCATTAGCACCAGAGCTGCCGATAGGGGAAACTGGGAACCAGGTTTAAATTTCGGGGTCGGCTGAACAATTTGTGATTCTGGGCAAATCACTTAGGCTTCCCCCTGCCTACGACAATGAATGTGTCATTGTGTAATGTAACTGGTGAGCACTTTCAGCGCTACAATACCATCGGCTGGTGTTAGCACTATGGCAAGGTGGAGGATGGAACAAGCGCTCCAATACCATCGGATTGTGCCAAATAATAAAAATAAAAGCAGCAGCGACGAGGGAGGTAGTGGGAAGACGGGTCACGCTGGGAAGCACTAGGGGATGGGTAGATGGGCAAGCAACGACGCAAAAGGGCAGGATGAAGCACTCCAATACCATCAGCTTGTGTTCACGCTATGGCAAGATGGAGTACAGTGTGAGCGCTCCAATACCATCGGATCGTGCAAAAAAAAAAAAAAAAAGTGGTGCTCGGGTTTTAACAACTTTTAAAGAAATGCATTTGTTTATGGACATGTTCATGTATTTTAGTGGTTATGTGTATATGTGTACAAGGGAGACGGCCTGAAAACACATGTACTCCTATGGAGTGCTTGAAAACAGACAAAAAAGCTCTGCATACCGGGAACAGTATAAGGAGATGTACAAGGTCCATGCGCTATGGGAGGGCCAAACACAAGAAGAGGGCATAACTTCTGCATGCCATGATGAATGGCATCAAAGAAAATGAGAGCAATGCTGAAGTTTACCAATGGTAGGAGATGGGAGGCCTGTAATCCCACAGATAGAACACAACACGTCTCTTCGAGACAGGGCATGAGCTGACTAGCCGAGCCCTAATGACCTGCTTGTTCAGAGGTTTACAGCTAACTAAGCATTGGTGAATAAGCAACATAATGCTTGATGTATCACAATCTAAATTCTCTCTGTTTTGAGTTCTCTTAGGGTTTTCAAGAAGACATGCAATTTGACATACAGCCCAGTCAAGCAGCAGAGGCCTTGGCCACCGACAAAGGGAGCGGACCCCATCGCCATCTGCCCCCGATTATGTCTGCCAGAATGCAGCTCAAACCTCCCACTGAACACAGATCTTTCACTGCCCCAAACCTTGTAGATATTTATAGTGATTCTTTGAAGCAACATTCATTTTTTCACACAGAACAGTTTGAACTGAAGATGACCTCCCAACCCGCTGTGTCAAGACCCACAGTAATTGAATTACAACGAGAGTTTATTTTAGAAGAACATAAAACCCTTCATTTTGACAGTGTTTCATTTTGCATTATCTGCATCATTTTGTTTAAAACAAAGATGCAATTCATTTAGAAGTTTGATGGAAAGCGCACGTTTTAAATCGGCTGTATTTGTTCACTTTGATTTGTAATCAAAATAATCAAATACTTGTTTTGTACACGTATTTTTACAAAACATCAACTATATTAAAATACGACTTTAGTAAATCTCCTAAAAGCTGAAATTATAACACAATTTCCTCTCATATAAATGGGTAACTTAATGTTAAATTTGGTTCTGCTGTGCTCTTGGACTATATATTCTAGAGTTTTCCACTGAAGGAAAAGCAACAATAATAATAATAATCAAGACCACCAAGATCGGCACATAAAATCCTTCATCTACATAACTCAAGAGTGTTGCAAAATCTTGCCTTCGAGACAATCGGTGAATGCTCCAGCGTTTCAGAGTCACAGTGGACAATTTAAACCTTTAGCAAAAAGATTTCCACAGGAAAGAGCGAGGCACATCTCCAAATGTGCTTCAGGACCAGTCTTAATGAATCATACCAGAGGGGTCTAATGGAAATATGATGCTCTAGACGTTATATTTGCTTCAGAGCAAATCCTGGTGAATCAACTCTACATGTTAATAGCCACATGGCCATTATTCTTGTTATTACTAGGAAGCCATGCTTGGTTTTCAACCAAACAAGGCTCAGAGCAAAATGGTGTACAGAGAGTTATGCAAAGGAAGGTGAAGTGGGAGCTTTTAAGAGGCACACTGCTGCAGAAGAGTTTTCCATATAAGATCTAACCAGCTTTTAAATATTTTATTTTACTTTAGGATATGCCCACCTTTAATGACATTTCTAACATCAAGTACTGTGTTGGCTGTAGCAGAGACATGTTATTACAACAAACACGTTGGATTCGGTCTTCCTCTTGTAAATCAGTCTCAAGCACACATCCAATGCATAAACAGAAAAGGAACACTATACATCAAACAGGTAAGTTCCCATTAAAATCCACTTGCTAGTGACACCTCACATTTACTAATAGTTGCTTACGGTGCATTGGGATGCCTTCTGCAGTATTTGATTGCAACTAAAACAACTAAACCAGAAACAATCAAATGCAACATACCCAATACCATGACAAATAACTCCTGAATGTAACTAAGAACAAGCATTGGCATAGCCAATAGGTCTCGCCTTTGGGGCCTTATAAGTGTTTAGCCAGAGCTATTGACTTTGCCAATGTCTTCAAGCTGTGCTGTAGAGAAGTGTGGCTGCTGTGCGGCATGCTGAAAAGTTATAATAAAAAAGTGTCAGAAGCATTTTTGTTACTTTATATATGACCAAGAAGGCATTATGTAAAACTGAACGACCATATTAAAAAAGTATTTACAATAAAAAATTTCCTCAGTTTTCTTTTGTTCTTGCAATGCTGGCAACTTGTTTCTGCCTATTGCAATGGTTGCTTGTTAAAGCTTTTTTTTTGAGGGGCATAAACAATCGGAGGGTGAAGGTTGGGAACTAGTACCTGTGTTATAACACTAGCAGCGGCCAGACGCTAGGTGATAATCAACAGATGCCAGATTCCGAGAGCAGGCTGAGGTGGTGCTGAGTGATGCTGAGGTGGTAGTGGTGGTGGTGGTGACTGTTGCGGAGACGATGCTGAGGTTATGCTGAATGATACTCAGGTGTTGCTGAGTGATACTGCTGTGGTGCTGAGTGATACTGCTGTGGTGCTGAGTGATACTGCTGTGGTGGTGCTGAGTGATGCTGTGGTGGTGCTGAGTGATATTGTCTTGGCGCTGAGTGATGCTGTGGCGGCGCTGAGTGATGATGTGGTGTCGCTGAGTAAAGCTATGGTGGTGCTGAGTGATGTTGTGGTGGCGCTGAGTGATGTTGTGGTGGCGCTGAGTGATGTTGTGGTGGCGCTGAGTGATGTTGTGGTGGCGCTGAGTGATGCTGTGGTGGCGCTAAGTGATGCTGTGGTGGCGCTAAGTGATGCTGTGGTGGTGCTGAGTGATGCTGTGGTTCTGCTGAGTGATGCTGTGGTTGCACTGAGTGATGCTGTGGTTGCACTGAGTGATGCTGTGGTTGCACTGAGTGATGCTGTGATGGCGTTGAGTGATGCTGTGATGGCGTTGAGAGATGTTGTGCTGGCTCTGATTGATGCTGTGCTGGCTCTGATTGATGCTGTGCTGGCTCTGATTGATGCTGTGCTGGCTCTGATTGATGCTGTGCTGGCTCTGATTGATGCTGTGGTTGCGCTGAGTGATGCTGTGGTGTTGCCGAGTGAGAGATAGAGTGAAGATATAATGCCCAATTAGAGAGGGTGGTGAGAGAGAAAGAGAGAGAAAGGGTGTACATAGAAGAAAGAGTGGAGCGGGATAGAGAGAGAGAAAGAAGGGGAGAGAGAGTGAATGAAGGAGTTTGAAAGAGAAACAGATAAAGGGGTGAGAGAATGAAAGGCTAAAAAGATAGAGAGGGGAGAGTTAATTAAGTAGAGAGAGAATTAGAGAGGGAGAGAGAGAGAAGGAGAGAGACAATAAGAGTGGGGGGTGGAGTTTAAATAGAGTGAAGAAGTGACGCGGAAAAAGTAACCTTAAATATAGCTTTGTGCTTTGCGCGAATAAATATTTAAAAAAAAAAAACAGTGAGAGACAAAAATACTGGTAATTAGGCTGTGACTCCCAATATAAAACAAATAGCGATATAAGGTGAAATCAACCCACCGAAGCAATATTTCTAACTAGACAAAAAAAAGCTTGCATTTCAATGCTAATCGCTGTTGTTTTTCATGTGACTGTAGTCCAGGGCCCTCAGTTGGTAATGTGAGCTGCTGCTGCGATTGAAACATCAGAGTCCAGAGAGTTAATGAGCCATGACGAGGAAATGAGGAAGAGATAGGAAACCCAGATGCCAGCTGCGCGTGCACGCCATCGTGAACTCAAGCTGGTCGCCAGCCGAAAGCCAGTGTTTGCACTTCCAAAACCCACTTACTAAAACTCTCGGCCAGACCAGCGCAAGCGCTGGTGCAGGCCGAGACCTAAAAAAGGGCTGTGCTGTAGTTAGTATTTGCACCATGTAGATAGCCAATGGCCTGGAAGTAATAGTGTCTAGGACAAATAGCAACCTCTGTTTAATAGCTAGATGCAGGAGGTGGCACAATGCTGATTAGGATTGTAATTTCATTAAATTAGACCCAATTCAATGCTCCAAAGTCATATATATATATACTTAATAAAAGAATGTCCCAATATACCCTTATGAATCTATCTATCTATCTATCTATCTCCATCCATCCACTGAAACAAACAAAGGTCAAAAAGACATTATAGTTAGGAGAAAATTCAGTGACAACACAACGTTTCTAAGCTCAAAATAACACTGAAATTCACCAGCTATAGTTATCTCTAGGGCACAAGTTATAGTTACTTTAGGGCATGAGTTATAGTTACCAAAGTAATTATAACTCGCACCCTAGTCAGGCACAGTGTTGTCATCAATGCGGTCATGTGATCAGTGATGTCATAGATCATGCTGTGAGTAACGTAATATGTGGCGTAAGTAGCAGGGAAATGAGTTATGGTTACTTTAGGGCACGAGTTATAGTTGCTAGAAATAACTATGAAAATGAAAATCCAGTATTTGTAAAGCACACAATTACCCGAGGGTGTCAAGGCGCTGGAGGCCGTCGGGAAAATTAAGCGAGCTATTGCCCAGAGTCACATGGTGCTGGGCTAACCTGCCACCGGCACCGGGGATCGAACCATGAACCCCATGGTCCGGAGTCAGGCACCCTGGCTGCTGCGCCACACCTCTTCCACTGGTGAATTTTAGCAGCTTGTTGAGTTTAAAATGTTACTGTAAAGTAAGATATAATTTCAATTCCTAACTACAACGTGACTCTAACCTTTTGTTTTTTCAGTGAATTTCTAGTTTTTTAACGTTAAATAATATTTTATTACCATACGTAAAGAAACCCCCTGCCGCGCACAACCATTGGTTGTGTGCAGCATGGGGTTGGCCGCAGGGCCTGCATCCAACCCCTTGCGAGCAGCCAACTCCACGCCATGTACGGCCCTCTGGCTTGCACAGTGTGCGGTTGGGCTTGGAGGTCCTGGCGACACTCTGGCAGACTTACTAAATTTGTCAGTCACAACACCAAAATATATAACATTTAAAATATAAAAAGTGAGTCTATTGGCTTTTTCAAAGGGTGAGCATAACAATATACATGAAGCAGATCTATCATCTTTCTCCAAAAATCACCAATATTTTAATCAAATTATATTTCAGCAAATCACACAGTGCAATGTTTAATAATAGTGATCATTATAAAAATGCTTAATAATGTTTTAATAAACAAAACATATCCGAGTCTTTCCTTTAGCAGTTTTTGATATTGCATTTTGAGGGCTGAAAAATGTTAAAAGAAAGACTCAGACATTGTTTTTTCCCCACAAAATAAAACCAACATGTCTCTGAGGCTTTCTTTTAACATTTTTCAGCCAACAAAATGCAATCATTAAAACAACCCCAAGATGGCCTTGCACTCCAGCTGAAGAGCATAGAACTCAAACTCGGAGTGCTTTAAAAAATATTGTAAGTTCTCCTGGAGTCATGGTTTTAATGACCCAGAAGACTTACTGTTTTTAATGTTGCCGGGAGGCTGCTACACTCCTTGCAGCCCCCCACAACATTACATAAAGGCTTGGTAGTGCCCCTCCCTATCCTAAGGGCACCACCAAGCCAAAACAATTATAAACAAAAAAGCCCTCACAGGAAATTATGGTGCGTTCCTTGAAAGAGAAGTGAATATCAAATGAGCCGCTCCTGAAGCTAATTTATTATGCATTTTGGTACCTGGTGCCCAAAGGGAGACCATTAAAATAAAATAAAAAATGGCGAGAGGGACGCGCAGCCCCCCTCCACGAGCCTTTACAGTCCCGGGGATCCCATCCCTGGGCCTTTCTTTATTATTAAGTAGCGGGGTCGCAGCCCCCCTCCCCAAGCCTTTAATGCCTCAGTGACCCCATACCCCAGGGCCTTTTTTTTAGGAGAAGGGGATGCCAAGCCTCTGTTGCCAAGCCAACAGAGACCCCCAGTGACCCCCATCCCCTGTGCCCATGCTAGGCACCCACAAAACACTGTTGTGGGCCATGGGGGTGCATCCTGGGTGCATCAGGAGCCGGTATTGCTCCTGCATGGCAGGAACAGCTGTTTTTTCATCATGGCGGGAGCAACCTGCATTTCCCTGCCGCAAGAGTACGGACAGGGAAACAATTGTTTGTTCCCACCCGATGGCAGAATTTTTAAAGCTCCTGCCAGGATACGTGCCCCCTGCCCACGCTGCTGCAGGCAGGGAAACTGCGTTCGAGGGGTGGGCTTCGTGGGACACCACAGTCGATCCGGCCCCCGAGGATAGAGTCCCAAGGACCTTAAGGGGCCTTGATGAGCCCAGGGAGGGAGCCGTGCAACCCCTTCCCCATCTGATATTTCCAGGCACCGTAATTGGCTCGGGGGAGCATGCATGCTCCTCCTCATATTATTAAATACATCAAATACATTGACACCCAGGCCCTGGCCCACCCCGGTGGTCATGATTATAATTAAGAAAGCAACACCAGTCTGGACTCCCGCAAACTAAAAATCTTTTCTCACATTTTGGCCCCAGGAGGGGCTATTCTCGGACACCCCTCTCCCCCAGCTAGGGAGGGGGGAATTCCTACCCTGCCCACTAATAAGGGTCCTGTAATGGTTGCCACAACATGTTCTTTGACGTTGCGGCCAGGCAATCAGAGCGCTCACTCCTGCGGGAGTACACTCCTGCAGAAGAAAAGGAGGCACAAGGGGAAAAAGCCCTGTTGGCCAATCAGAATGCTCTACATCGAACCCAACCGTTTAGCTATACAAATATTTTTGAACCTTATTTTCTCAAACTATTGAATGGATTTACAGCTAATCACAAAAAGCAAAGATCTAGCTTCTTGCCACATTAGTTGTAATTCCGTTCAGCAGTTTGAGCTATAGACCTTTAAAAAAAACAAAAGTCTATGGAAAATGCATGGGGATTTTGCATTTTGGGAAACTTTCCATGAAGAAACTAAGCAAAAATAAGTACTTTTTCAAACATTTTGTGAACATTCGTCAAACAGTGCCAAAGTTATTAGCAAACCAAAAGAGAAATTTCCTATGGAAATGGAGACCTAACTATACCCAGTGGTGATCACCTTTTCCTGGGCACCCGCTTGATGGATCTCCACGAAAATTTCCAATTAGAAACTAGGCAAAAAAAGAGTACCTTTTTTGGAACGTTTTGTTAAGGTTTGTCAAATGGCACCAAAGTTATTAGCAAACTAAAAGAGGCATTTCCTATGGAAAGGCAGACCTAACTATAACTACCCAGTCACAACTGCCACTGGGTGATGTGTGTGAGTATTTATACATATATTTATATAGACACACTTTTTCACTGAAAAAACTAATTTTAAAGCAACGTTATAGTTGGGTAAGGTAATAGCTTATGTTAGCTTACGCTACAATACCCAGAAATTCACTGAAAAACCACAAATGTTAACATGAAGTTATAATTAGTTGCTGAAATGAGATAAAAACAAATGTTAAAAAAAAAAAACACTGCAATGTGCCAGTTATAGTCCAGTGAGCTAACTATAATTTGCGCCCAGCCATGTACTGTTTATGTTATGTTACTTTTATTTGTAGCGCGCGCAGATACTCAAGAGTGTCCCGGCGCGAGGCAATGAGGGGTGAAGTGTGACATTAGACAAAGAGGTGTGTTTTCAGGTTTTTCTTGAAAACCACAGAGTCCTGATTATTTCGAAGGGCGAAGGGAAGGGCGATCCAAGCAACAGCAGCTTTCCAAGCAAGAGAACTACCTCCTAGCCTCTGGTATTTGAAGCGAGGGACATGGGCGAGGCATTGGGACATAGAGCGCAAATGTCTTGATGGAGCATAGAAGGAGAAGCACTTTTGCAAGTAGGTAGGGCCGAGGCCATGAAGAGCGCGAAGGGCCGTAACTAAGGCTTTGAATTTGACCCGTTCGGCCACGGGAAGCCAGTGTAGTGAGCATAAGTGAAGTCTCACGCTATTCCTGGAGGAAATGCCAAGAAGAAGTCTGGCTACCGCATTTTGGACCACCTGGAGCTTTTTCAACAGATAGCCCGGAATGCCAATATAAAGGGCGTTGGCGTAGTCAAGCCGAGACAGAATAAGGGCGCAAATAACCGTTTCTTTAGCCGCCTTGGGTAGGAGAGGGAGAAACTTCCTTAGGGTTTTAAGAAGACCAAAACAATTGGCGGCCAGCTTCTTAATATGAGTCGAAAAGGAAAGGCTCTCATCAAACCACACCCCCAGATTCTTGGCGGGCTTCCCTGTAGATGAGGGCAGGGGGAACTCAGGTGGCCAGAGAGATTCCCTAAAATTGGGAGGAAATTTTCCGAAGAGGAGAATCTCCGACTTCTCTTCATTGCACTTGAGTTGTGCAGCAGCCAGCCATTTAAAGATGGAAGTCAGACAATGTTGAACAGAGGAGACTGAGTCCGCGTTTTTATCCCATGTGAAGAGAAGCTGGGTGTCATCAGCGTAAGCCATAACCTTAGCCCCCAGACCCTCGGCCAGATATACCAGCGGTGTAACATAAATGTTAAAGAGAAGGGGGCTAAGGGAGGACTCCTGGGGGACTCCCGTAGTCACTGACTGGGGAGATGAAGAGGATGGTGGAAGCCAAATCTGCTGGACCCGTCCTTCCAAGAAGGACCTAAGCCAACCCCAAACAGTGCCCGACACACAGATCTTGGGAAGTAGCGTGAGGAGCAGTGGATGCGGGACCGTGTCGAAGGCCGCGACAGGTCAAGCAAAATTAATGCTGCCCTCCCGCCGGCGTCCAGACACTCCCGAATGGCCTCCGAGACCTCCACCAAGGCAGATTCGGTACTATGGGAGGCCCTAAACCCTGACCGGGCCGGATGCAGAAGGCCCTCCTTCTCAACAAACTCAGTGAGTTGTTTGTTCACCACCTTCTCACACACCTTGGCCAGACCAGGCAGGAGAGAGATGGGACAGTAATTCCCTGGGCTAAGGGGATCAAGCGACGGCTTTTTTAAAAGAGGCAAAATCTTGGCCTGCTTCCAGGCCTCTGGGACACAGGCTTCCTGAAGGGACAAATTGATGATACCATTCACTTCGGTGTTAATAGTCTCTGCTGCTGCTGCCAGCAGTCTAGCAGGGCAAGGGTCCGAGGGCGAGCCCGACTTCAGACCCTTAAGGATTTTAAGGGAATCAAGCAGGTCCACAGGCCTAAAAGCATGCAAGGAATGATTGGGGTCAGCAGGTGATGACACAAGAGCTGCCCCAGTGTAATTGTCACTGGAAGAGAAAGCCGCCCGAATAGTGCGGATTTTATCTGTAAAGAAGTTGGAGAGGTTATCGCACCAGGCGACTGTGGATGGAGACGCGCTAGCTTGAGCCGTAGGGGACGTAAAACTCTGGACAATTGCGATCATTTCTTTGGCATTGTTTTTAGAAGAGTCAATGCGAGCTGAGTAGAATTGCCTTTTGGCCAGAGTTATAGCCTCATAGTAATTTGTTTGCTTAAGTCTGAGCTTCAGCTTAGCTGCGGGGCAATATTCACTGTGACGCCAAGCACGCTCAAGAATCTTGCATTCATGTTTAAGTGCTTTAAGGTCAGGGCTGAACCAAGGTTTAGAGGAGATTCCCTAGACAGCCTAGGAAGAGGGGGCGAGGCTAGCGTCTACTAAATCAGAAACCCAGCTAGTAAATCCAACAAGTCGACCCTCAAGATCCCCCGAAAGGGCGGGCCTGGAAGCTTCCAAGGCCTGGTTGAACGCATGTTGTTCAATTCTACCAAAAGCAGGTTTGCAGTAGGATCGCGCTAAAGGCTCAGCGTTCGAAACTTTCCACGAAAAATATGTTAAAAAGTGGCAGACCATGGAACCGGGCGCGGTGAAATAAGGAAAAGAAGAGAAGTATTTTGGATATTTTCTCTGGACACATTTGTACGAGGCCTAAATCAAGAAATCCCATGGGAGCAGGCGATACGATACAACAATTGTTGAATCTACCGTTGTTTTTGATGGAATATCTTCTTCCCATATAATGCCCAGTTTTATTAATAGTAACTCTAATTGTCACAAATAGGCATAAATGATCGCACTTATTAGAATGTTAAGCCCAGAAATAAATTAAGCCTCGGCTCTCAATTTTGCGAGATTGGTCACCTACCGCCATATGGTGTTTCAATGTGACAGGCTAGGCATAAGTAGGTCACAGAATTCCTGGGAGGGAGGAAAAATAAGTTATGCGGCATCCAAAATACGGTACTGTTGTACCTATGCATTGATAGTGGCGCGCTGTGGAGCCTCTCTTTGGGATTCGAATGACCGAACAAATCAAGAAATAACAAACAGAGCCCTGCATTTAGAACTTAACTCCGCCTGATTGGTTATTCACTGCCACATGGTGTTCGCTATGATTGGTCGGTGACCACCATGTGACAGACTCCTAGAATACTTCATGCGGAAGTTCACATACCGTAAGGTAGTCTTCACGCGATGATTGCGGCGTGCGGAGGATCCTTTATCCGGGAACTGAATGCTACAAAATAAGTAAGTTAACATCAATTTACACGGCAGAACAGATACTACCCTGTTATATAGCCTGTTATTGCATACACAATCCATAGGTTAAGTCGTACACAGAGCTTATTTTAATATTATGGGTGTTGTGCTGAGGAACCATGTCTGGGGATTTAAATGATTAAGTAAAATAATAAACAATAAAAAGAGCCCTGTATTTGGAAATAAATAAAGTTCCGGTCCCCTTTCTGCCGTATTGGCTATCCACTATCACATGGTGTTCACCACGATTGGTTGGTGTCCACCATGTGATAGATTTCAAACATACCTCATGCGGAAGTTCGCATATCGTAGGGCAGTCTTCACGCGGCGATTGCGGCGTGCAGAGGACCCTCTATTAGGATGTTGGATGTAATTAAAAAAGTAAGTCAACATTAATTAAACGGCTGAACAGATATGGCATCGTGATATGGTTTGTTACTGCATAAATAATTTAGAGGTTTTATCGTTTAGTAGAGTGTACTATAATACTATTGTGGGTAAGATGCTAAGTTTGATTTTGACTTTACCGCACTCATTCAGTCAATGCGAAAAACCAATTTGAGGTTAATCTAATTAGATGGTGGTCCATTGTTCTATTTAGTGTTTTTAGAACATCACAGTTTAATTGTGCGTTAATGTATTGATGGAGCTCACCATTGTGATGAAAATAAAACAAGAATTGTTTTAAAAGGACAAATACTATTCCCTGGTTCGACCGGTAGGTTACATATAAATTACATTGTTTTCACCTGTGGACAATGTGTCGAATATAGGATGATATGTCCCAGAATAAGAATGATGTGCAATCCGCATTGCAGGGATCTCATTAATTATTTTTATATAAGCATCCACTGTGGATAAATAGGAAGTCCATCAATCTTATGTTGCACCTATGGGCTTACATTTTGTTGACCCCATTCCATCTGTTTCTTTTAGATAAATTCATGTATCAGCAAATAAAATTCTGAAATGTAAGTATTTAAACCACTTTATAAGTAAATGTGCCTGCAAACCAGGATAAAACCTTTCATAATATGAGCCATTTATTGATTTTAATCTGCCCACAGTAAAATCAAGAGGACCTCACATATCAAGTGCATTGTCAGGTGCAGTATAAATCTGTTTGGAACGTGAAAAACCTGATTCTCCATTGAAGATCTATAATTAAAGGTATTAATACCCTCAAGTGTTAAATATACCAATTGAAAATAAATATTATTGAATTTAAAAAAAAAGATATTTTATATCCTCAGTTCATCTTTATCTTCGGCTGAGAAGTTATCCTTGTTCTAAAATTCGTAGCAACGGCAGTCACTACTTGATGAATCCATTTCAAGATAAAGGTTAACTTTATGGATTCTGTAAATATTTGGGGGACGGATAATGCGGTTTTTAAATAAAAAAAGTGAAATCCTGGGTGCACCTGGTGATATGGTATTATCTAATTCAGGTGGTGGTTATATATTTTTCATCTTTTTTCTTACTTTTTAATCTCTCTTGTCACATACACTTCATTTCCTGGACAACTCTAGAGTCTGTAATGCTATTCACTGCCTTGTTTTTAAATTGTGAACATTAAATAATGCACGCCTTTATGGCGGCACAAAGTAGAGAGAACCTTGTATCTGAAATGTAAAATATATATACTTTATTTACAGATACTAAAAGTTGACATATTGTGGCCCCTTTCCTGACGAAGGCACTTCTGTGCCGAAGCAGCGTCGAAAATAATAGACCATCAATTTTGTGCCACATTTCTTCCACGATCATTTGAAATCAATTGTCATCAATGTATAATTGAAAAGAAGAAAATTGTATTTTATATTGATTGTTAGTTGTTGTATGAATGAAGAAGAATGAATGAGTATAAATGGGGTGTTATTTTAGCATGAAATGTATTTTCATTATCAAGTATTAATAAATATTATTTTTGTAAAAAAATATAGATACTGTTAGTTCTCTTTTGCTTTTCATATAAATTGTTTCATTTTTTGTTGATATTAATGTTGCCTTAAGTTTATACACCGGGCGCGGATTCCCCATCAAGATGGGAAAGTTGGTGCAGATTGGGTCCAGTATATGGCCCGCCTGATGAGTGGGAAGACTAACCCACTGAGCAAGTTGAGCCAGGTGTAAAATATCCAGGAAATCAAGCGAGTCCTTAGTGTCAGCCTGATCGAGATGGATATTGAGATCTCCTAGAACAATGTAGTGGGAGAATCGCACAGCCCGACATATGTCACTCATGACATGTTAAATTACATCAGTGATGACATCTCAAACAACAGTATTGATGACATCATGGATGACATCATCCAATCAATGTGACTGTTTGCTATATGATTTTCATACTGGAAGGGATTCAGTGAGCTACATCAAGACCCAATTTTGTATCACCTATGTAGTGCTTATGGTTAGAACCTTTCACAACATGTAGGACATTAATCATATCTGTGAAATCACCCACATTTAGTAGATGGTATGCTCTTTTTTACTGGTGTTCATGTGCATAAGATACGCAATGTCTCTGTAGACACTGTGATCAGCAATTTATTAAAATTTTAATACCATTCAAAAGAGAGTTTGGGGATTAATACCTTAATGAAATGTACCTGCTAAGTACCTCATCTGACACAGAATTTTGTCAATGGCTTCACATCTATGTATTAGCCTTTGATAAGGCATGCACAACCAGGTTCTATGCACAACCCTTTGTAGTTTCTAAAAATACCTTACACATTTCTGGAATGAACAGAATGGCATACACCATTTGAACAGAGCATAGAATCATACTGTGAATTGAACTGTTTGGAAGAGAGCAATCCATACATTATACATTCTTTAACAGTGTATAAAATCTCAGATTTTTCGTGGAACTTCTAGAAAAGAAATATTTGCACCATATATATCTCCAGTTTATATATAGAAATTGCCAATGCACTACATCACAGCTCTAACAGCGTGTGCACAGATGAATAAAGTATTGTAAAGATAGGCTTTAGTTTTTCTCACATATTTTGGCAACAGGACTTTGATTTAAAGTGCAATATATTAGTAAATACACATCTGCAACTCAGACTAGTAGTGCTCAGTCTGTACCTTGTTTAAATGAAGAAAATGTTTCACTTACAACTTTACTAGTAGCTAAACTGTGCACCATATAACTTTTACCACAGTATATCAGACTTCTCTCCAGTGCTACACTATTTCTATTTTGTACACGTGTACATATATTCCATCAATGCTGTATATTTGTGTGAGCCCTTTACTACCAACTTTGTCTTCTAAAATGATCTAGCGGTTTATAGAGTAACCCGAGGAGCAACAACTAGGATGATGTCATTTGATATGTCACCAATTATTGTCATTTAACATGCCTTGAGTGATGTAATATATGAGGTCATAAGCAGTGCATGGCAAGGGTGCAAGTTTTAGTTAGCTCACTGAACTAGAACTGTTGAATTTCAATGATATTTTGTTTTTAAATGTTTCTCATTTCAACACTTAACTATAACGTTACTATAACCTTTGATTTTTTTCAGTTAAAAATAAAAATATTGTGTGAATGTCATGGTCATGTGACAAGTGATGAGCTGGAATGCGGCTTGAGCAAACGCCACTGGTGGCTGAAATTAACTTAAGTATTCCTTCCATCACTTTGTTTGCTGCAGTAGATGTCCTAAATGATATCCACATATTCAGATGTGGGTCCCGTGCTCACTGTGCCATAGGACTCACGGTATACGTCACTAATGAGGCCCACGTAGGCCACAACCGGGCTTTGGTTGCTTGAGTTCCCATCTGGAGAGGACCTGGCCTGGCAGTTTGGGCTTCACTGATCGCAATGTACAAAGACTGATTTGCATATGGTTGATCTCTATCTAGAGTGGCAAGGTGGGCAAAAGATGGTGCATTGAAATGGGACTCCAAACAAACACCAGTGACTGAAATTATTTTCTACAATCCTTCCATTTCTTTGTTGCAGTAGGTGCCCTACGTACCACAAATGTCATGGAAGATGTCCAACACAAAGATGTACAAGCTAGTGCAAACATCAAGAAATGCAATTAACACCAGTGTGCACAAACACCCTGTCAATGAAGGTGTTAAAAAATTTATTTCTATAAAGATGACATTTCCTTTTGTATAAACTCTCACCACACTGGAATTAAAATGTACTACCCTTATCATCTGAACTACTTTCTACACAAGAAATGGATACTTTAGTTTTAGACACACATTGAGAAAAAGGGACGCAGTCTACCGAATCTAAAACAGGGCAAAGATGAGGTGAGCATTTAATGCTCTCATTTGCATTATGAGTTGTGAATCCATCCTTGGCAACAAGCAGTGATTATTTACACGATGTTGTTATAATGTAATAACATTACAAGCAATTACATTTTGGATGGAGGAAATGCCAAGTATGAAATTAAACGAGTGGGTCGCATTAGCAATTCTGGCATCAACACCACACATTGCCACCCAAACTTGAGGCCAATTAACCAATGCACGTATGCAGACATTGAGTGGGCGTGTGATTGGAGTCTGTGATGTCTACTGTACAGACTTACAAGTCAATTTCTTGTGATTAGCTTTTTCCCTGCAGCATTTTTCATTTGTATCTTAAAGAAAAGTAAATGTCTTTAAATGATATAGTTTTTCTAATTGTTTGTGTAGGAATGTTAGAAAGGTTCAGCATACTAACACTTCTGGTAAATCAGAGAGTACTGTGATCTGGGATAATGAACCAGATCTTAAAAATTCAACCCAAAATGTTTTGACGTATTGGTTTTCTATTTAATTATTATTAAGCACACACCACACACTTATTGTTTTAGTGGAATGCAGGAAACTACTACATATTTTCCTAAAGTGTTGCAACACCTCAGAGAGAGGGACACTTTGAATTAACATGCAAACCAAACTTTATTTTAGCTTTTCTAAAAGTCATCGAGTTGTCTTGTGATTGATTTCCTATGTTTGAGAGTTCCAAACTCTTAGCACTAATACTGTAAATCTGAGGCCTTCCTTCCATTTAAGCAGCATTCTTGGGGTTCTCAAGAGTCTTTTTTTTAGTTTTTGATAAGGACTACATAAAATTAGACTTTTTACAGCCTAAATAATAAATAATTCACAGTCAAAATAAAGATCCATGACTTTATATTTTACCTTTCAAAGACAGACATATGATACAGTTCTTAGTTTGACGTGTGATATATATATATATATATTTTAACTGTGCAGAGGGATTCGTTCATTTATAATATAAAGTAATTTGTGCACCGAGCATCCAAAACAACATCCCTCCCCACATCAGGCATGCATCCTCACCTCTGCTTTTAAGAAAAGATCCAAAGAGCATTTTCCACGTTCACCTATTCCACCAAATATAAGGAAGGTCCCATCCCCCCAGTGTCTAGCCTCGCCAATCTTGTACATGACTTCGAATTGCTCACCAACCCATTCTCCAACAATGTTATTTTGTCACCCTCATTACTATGTACAGTTCTCCACTGCACCCCAACTATGTTTGAGCAAAAGAAATATCAATACAAAAAAAACTTTATTTGGTAACGGTTTGAGAAGATAGTCAAAGTAATACGTATAATAGAGAATTAGTAGTCTGCAACAGGGCCTTAGTGCCAGGTGTTCATCCGCCAAAACTAGTGACCTATTCATTTTGGTACAGTTTTCAAAATGAGGGGCGTCATCAGCTTGTTTTCCCCATTCCCTTCTTCCCCCCTTTCAGTCTGATGAAGATGATGATTGCAGTCTTCCTTGTAGTATGAAGGTGGGGTTTCTTATCCTCCCTGATGTACTGCCAATATAGCCAACATTTTGCTTTTACAATAGTAGAATTTGGAGTTGCAAACTGGGCATGTTTTGTTTATTTCTCTGTAGACTCTAGTTACAAGCTGATCTTGGAAGGATTACTTCATCCACTGTTCAACTTGTACTCTTACCTGTACTTTTAAGCTTCAATTCCCATGTTTTGAAAGTGTACTCTCTAAGGACTTTGTGAAAGCACAGGGACACATGGGGCTTTATCAGATCAATTCTGATTTACTTCAAGGAGATGACACACATTTTATTAATATTTTCCTAAAGTGCTGCTACCCTAAAAGGCATGCTTTACATACAACGAAAATAGAACAAGTGAAATGGAGCTCTATCATTTGCCATTCGATCGTTTTTCGGTCTCTGCAGGCCTGAGTGAAATGGAAAGGGGTGGTTAACACCAGGGGAATCGCCTGCTTCCCGTGGTAGATTATCCTCAAGGGAAAAATAACTTGTTTTTCCACTGTTGAACTGCCATAGCAGTAAATAACCAGATTTAGAATTCAGTATTATGCTAACTGGTTGAAAATGGAAGCCATGCATAACATGTAGAAGTATAGGTGGTTAATTGTGAACAATGGGGATGTTCTATATGGGTCCTACAACCATTCACTATCCTAAATCGGCTTTCATAACGCCAATATTCACTAAAAGTACATCACAATCTTCAAAAAGCTTGTTCACAATATTGGATGATATTGGAACCCGTATTCTACACAGAAATATAGATGGGTAGCTATGAATAAAGGTGATGTTTTCATCATGTAATTCTGGGTGACATTAAAGACAACTCGAGCTACGCACTCAGCTATTTCATGCAACTTAGAGGCCCTCAGTGATAGACATGCCCATTATTCAGAATTGTGACAGTATAACAAAAAATGCACATGGGTTGTAGAAGGCAGACTCCAGCTCCAGGACTGAGCACTGTTACGTCACACAGTGGTAAACAAACCTTTCTGTAATAGCAGTGAATAACAAACATTATTTTGACAAGCTTATTCTCAATAACAGACGGCTAGTGGGTCTACATATCACATAATTGGTAACAAAGAACATGTTTGTCAGATGGGTAGAGTATAATAAAAGCCACATTTGTAAGATTCAAAGTCTGGTTAAGATAGAAGAGATGACTTCATAGATGGTTTCTGATGGAGAGGTGGTTTGGTTCGGTTCTCATCAGTAAATGTAGAGAATTACAGATACTGGTTGCAGCATGAGTGAACAGTTGCTTCAGGGTATGGAAGTTTTGAATTTCAGGATATCCAGAATGAGTCTCTATTCTTGGTGCCTCACCTTGTTGATCAGTCAGCATATTTTGAATTTAATTATGGCCTCTCTTTGGAATAAATTTAATTCTTTCATGCCTGGTGTGATGTGATCAAATTTGCTCTTGGAGATGAGACAAGCTGTGGAGCGCATTCCAACCTTTAGTGGAGGTGAGAGGATGGGGGCGCGAGCTAAAATGGCATGGCCAGAGCCCAGGCCGAATCTGACAAGGCATGCAGAGCTGTTTTTAGATCTTTTTGAAGTTAGGAGGTCTCTCTCAATTGCTAGATGAATGCATGAAGAAATTGGGAGTTTGGGTTAACTTCTTAGTGTGGGGTGAAAGAGATAGTGTGTTGTCAATTGGTAAAACAAAATGATTTTACTGCTGTGTAGAGATAGCAGGATATAACACACCCAATTTACATTTTCTGATAAGAGTAGGTCAGATTTGTTTTTGTGTATGGTGCGGATAAATCACTTTTTTTTGTTGAGGGGGTTTGGGGAGTCTAACATGAGGTAGTTGACAGTCATGCAGTGCTGACATTTTGAGGGAAAGGGCCTTTGAGTGAAGATGTCTTTGAGGACGATATTCTAAAAACAGTCTTTTATTCAACCTTGTATGGATGGATAGAAACTCATGATCCCACCATTCAAGGCGTAATGGATCAAGATATAGATTTAACACCTTCAGTGACAGAATAGTGCCCTGGGGGAATGCTTCATAATCTGGGAGGCTTTTCAAAGGGTTTTGCCGATCTTCGCCAGTTTGTCACAGTAGGGGAGTAAAGAAGAGAACTTGATCATGGCATGCATTTGAAAGCCCATTCTATGTGCCAGCACTGAAAGCTGGATGTGGTGGGTGACTGTGCTGAATGAAACAAAATGGGCCTTAGTGATACCAGTAACTATGGATCACCTTCATCCACAAAGTGAAATAAGTCATCAAGGAACTTTAGCATAGCCGAATCTATGCTAAAACCAGAGCAAAACCATGAACAATAGATTACATTTAAGTGGTTGTTAGTGATGTACTTACTTGGATACCCGTTTTGATGTGCACTATTTAGTTGCTTTCCACAGCCAGAACACATTTGAGACAGGTCTGCAGGGGCGGATTCTCCATTAGGGCTCTGAGGCTGCACCCCCCTGAAATTAGTTTCTTCACATTCTTGTACAAACATGAAATAGATTTATTTATTTAGAGATATGATCGTATCTCTAGACAATCAATGTATTTAAGTTTGGTCTATCTGTCCCAGGCTGCCTGCCCCGCCTTGTTCTGACGCAGGAGACAGAATCCAGGCAATAAATCATCTTTCTGAACTGTGACGCACGACGCAGGGCTTACTGTTCTAAAGCCCGTCATAATGAATCAATGCCATTGTAGGCTATGGCAGTATCCGCTTTAGGTCAGTAACGCTTTCAGAGTGATGGTTTCGAGCACTGAAGTCTCCGTCCCTGTGTGAGAGCAGCCGTCCGTCATTCACAGGCCTAGATCCCACCCTTTCCCATTCGTCACATAGGAGTGGATGCAAGCGCCTGTGTTTTGGTGCCCTATCCTCAGTAATGGTAAGAGTTAAAATGCTAATCTTCTGTTATGTATACTGTTCTGAGACTCCTCGCCACCCTAACCTTCCCCACTGTGACACCCCAGCCCCTGGCTCCACCTCCTTGCCACCCTAACCTCCCCCACTGTGACACCCCAGGCCCTGGCTCCACGTCACTGACCACCCTTAGAAGTGGAGCTGCTGCATTTGTTCCCCTGCGAAATGGATCCAAAAGACAAGCAGGCCAGGGTTCTTGTTCCCTTGTGAAGTTGATCCAAATCTCCGAGTCAAGCGCAAAGCGAGAGAAATGTGCTTAAAGTAGGCAGTTATCTACAGTATGTCATTAATACTAGCCCTATCATCATGCCCTTAACAACATTAATGCCAAAAACATGGAGTGATTTACGAACAATGAGAGTTAAAGTTAAGCCAATGCATGTCAGTAATTTAAATCCTCTCATTTCAAGTTTTACTTAATCTTGTCTTCCTCAACAGTTAGCTATTTAATCATGTTGTGTTTCTTTATTATTTTTTTTCCGTGCATACTTTGAGCTGTGCAGGTGTTTATGAGGGGCTTTGATTGAGAACTCCGAGACTGAAGCCAAAGCAAAGTGCCTGTCAGTGGGTTGGCCTCTCTGCAGAGCACACAGAACAATGGTCATGGGTTCCAGTTGTAATAGCATTTTGTGAAAATGTGTGAAGGGGGTGAAGAGATGGCAAAATATTTACATGGCAAAAGTAAATAAATTGCTTAAATGTGAGTGAGTGCAGTGTATGTTTAGAAGTGGTGAAATGAGGGAGATGCAAAAAGTGCCTTCGGGGGAGAGTAACAAGAGGGTGCTAAAGAGGAAAGAGAAGTGGTTGAAGATGTGCAGATCTTTTAAAAAAAAAAAATTCTCTGGAGGAGGATCCAGCCTGGACCCCACATTTGTCCATTAAGCTTGCCCGCGTTGCTCACTACATAAAAGTCATACCAAGCTTTTACGCGCTACCACTTTCAAATGTCACCAGCCGCAAGTGCAGGTCTGTTATTATGTTATGATCAACATTGTCCTTTTACAAGGGTGATCTTGCCCGTTTTTCTCTCTTTTGGAAAAACACCTTGTGTAAGTGAAGCATTTATTATCAGACAAGTCTTTTCTTCGAAGAAGTGAGTTTCACGTCATGATATTAGCAGGTAAACAGTTCAGGTGGTAGTTTGTGGGTATGAGCAGTTTATTATCATAGCATAGATAGCGCCTCTTTAGAGATAGGATCTCAAGGGTGCTCTGGTTGGTTGTTTTTGGGGAATTAGTTCATCATAGGTTTGCCTTTAATGTTCTTAAATTTGTCTGTGCAAAATAGAAGAATTCATTGCTTTTTGGCTATTATGGTGCTAGTAGGGATTTTGGCGTACGCTGCCCATTGCTACTATGGGCAGAATAGCACTCCTAAAAATGGTAGCGCTCCTGCGACTTTTATACCACTTTGTGAATTTACCGATATACATCAAACCTGCAGTATTCGGTGCCTTCGAGGGAGACATGCAACACTTTATATGGCATGGCGGTCGGAACAGAGTGGCGCTTGCCAAACTCTACTTACCCGTGGATGGGGGCGGGTGGCAGTCCCAAATATGGAACACTATTATCTAGCAGCGCAGCTGCAATGGATAGCCCGCTGGCTCAGCGGGAGACAACTTCAAGACACAGCCAAGCAGCAACCAGGCCATACACAGACGCAGGTGATCTCCCTTTTCCACCCGGGAAGACGGGGGCCCAAACCAACTCAGCAGCTGATGACCGTGGCGTACGCTTGTTTCCGCCGGGTCTCGAGGCTCACCAAAACAACCACTACTTACGCGCCGTCTATCCCATTAATGGGTACACCACGCCAATTGAAAGTGACCACAGCAGCAGAACTGTCTGCGTGGGAGGATGCGGGACTTCAGACAGTGGGAGACCTATTTCAAGATGGGAGCCTCCTCTCATTTGATGTATTGGTAGAGGAGCATGACTTGCAGAGGGGCCAGTTCCTGCTCCATGCGGCACTCATTCGGACATTAAGAACGCTCTGGGGAGACATATCGGAGGAACCAAAAATGCACCTAACACTACAGTATCTTCACACAATGGGGACGGGCAGGCACCTTGTTAAATGGTTCGCAGAGTCTATACGGACACATGCGGCAATCCCACTTACCAAACTGAGAGAGAGCTGGGATGCGGACCTACAGAGAGAAAGCACTGACCGGGAATGGGCGACCATACTGGCAGGCCCCACTTGCATACCGAGGAATGCTCGGTTTAGGATCATACAATATTATATAACACAGCGTGCATATTTGACACCGGCTTCGATAAATAGAATATTCAATCGAACGGACGCACACTGCCCTCGCTGCGAAACAATAGGTGGTGATCTAGTGCATATGCTGTGGGCATGCTCTAAGTTGCGTAATTATTGGGAGGCCGTCACCACGCATTTGGCGCGTTGCACGGAGCGTGACCTGGACTGGAACTGGGAGGTGTGTGGATTGGGGTTATACCGCTGGCGCAAGAAACACAAAGTGACGACACGATTCATAGATCTAGGGCTCATAGTGGCTAAGCGGCTTATCACTAAACGCTGGAAGTCCCCTGACCCCCCATCATCGCAGGCATGGTATCATTCTATGATATACTGGGCACAGGTGGAGGCGGTGGCCCTGCGCCGGGAGGATGCTATGGGTATACACAGGGTACCAATAGCCGCGGCCTGGGACACAATTCTCACTGACCTGCGGGGTGCATGGCAAGAGCGCCCGGAAACGCAAGATCTAACCCAGGGGTCAAATGCCACGGACGACGGAGCGGAGAGGCCCACAACACCAACTTCGATGCCACCCCTTCACTAGCATGCCCGCCCTCTTCCCCCCATCCCCCACTTCCTCCCAATGCCCTTCCCACTCCCCCCTCCCACCACCTGAGTGCTGCCTGGGGCTGCGAGAAGAACTGGTAAACGTAGCATGAGCTTCTGGCGGACCTTTAAATGGACAAGAGGCAATAACCTTGGGGCGCTGCAGCGTGCCGGACAGGTACTGGGAGTGATAGCGGGATATGTGAGCAATATTGTGATGGCTACACCACCTCATTAGTAACGGACATTCAGTGAGATGCATTTCCCCTTCCCCTCCTTGTTCCCCCTTCCCCCCTTCCACACCTTTCCACTTCCCACCACCATCTCCCCTACTGGTTTCAGTATGTATACCCCCTCCCCCTCCAACCCCTCCTTCCTTCCCCCCTTGTTTCGATCTTAGTTTGTTCATTGTATTTCATGTAAATGAGTACGTTTGATATCGCAACCACTATGGCGTGTATTTACAAGGAAAATGCGCAAATGAATAACATGATTGTGGTGCTACATTAAAAATTGTAAAACTAATAAAGAAATTAAAAAAAAAAAAAAAAAAATGGTGCTAGTAGAGATTGGCGGATAATTGTGTGTTTGCATGAATGTATTTGAAAATGACCCAGAGTGAGATAAACAAAGAAAACAAACGGAAAAGTAGTAATTTATACATTAACTATTTAGGACTTTTGCAGGAACATTTCTTAATTTGTGATCACGTCAGACTATTAGGAGGGTTTCGAGTTCAAAAGGAAGAGGAAAGAAGTTTGTACAGAGCAAAGGAGTCCTAAGCCAGATGTGAGAAGTTCTTCCCTATACGAAATTTCTCTGTCACTCCTGTTGACCTGGTGACAGTGTAGCTGAATCTTTGCCAACAGTTAGATTTTCAAGTCTCCTGAGGTAGCTGTATAGTTCTATCTTAAGGCCTGGGGAACAGCATTCCCAGGTCCAGGGCCCTTTCACTATGTTTACGTTATGGAAGTACTGCATTGACAGATCAGGTGAGTGAAATCTGTAACAGGTAGGGATGCAGTTGGTGTCAGTCCCTAAAGGTTACTAGGGTATTTGCGCCAGCACTTTAAATGTAAACAAGGAGGGCACTAGAAGCCAAGGATGGCTTTTGGCTTGGTCACACATCAACAGGTTCAGGTAAAGTGCAGCAGCCTGGTTCTGCAGTCTTTGTACCCTCTCAGTAAGTATTTAAGAGAGTCCAGTGCAGAGTATATTGCAGTGGTTGAGGCACACAATCATCAGGGCTTGTTGTCAGTTTTATACAGTGGCTGGTTTTCCAAAAAGCGTGATTTTTCACCGTAAAGACAGCTGAAAATGATTTCCACTGATTACTGCGTGAGTTGTTACTGAGACAGGTAGTGGACAGATGGAGAAAGATGCACGCAGCAGGTGAAAAAAAGCTGCACAAGTATGAACAGTGGATGTGGCGCAAGCTGTAGAGAAAGAATGTGGAATGGGATATGAAAGGTAGCAAATCAAATCAAATGCCTGGGCCACCGACATCCGATGATGTGATCCAGAAAATTAAAAGGACTGAAGACTTGATCAAGACTGCGGCAAAACCAACCTATTGCAGCCCAGACCAGTTCAGAGCAGCAGAGCCGAGACTCCTTTTTCCATTTTATTTAGAAAGAAAGGTCCTAAAAGGAAGTTACTCAGGATACAAATGGAGGAATGGAAAATGGATAATTTGTCAATGCTTATATCTTCGAGCGGAAAGAACAACCATAGACACAGGAAGTGATAAAAGTATTTTTGCTTTTGATTTGAAAGTTGTTAGGTAATGGGTGACAGCAGCACAGGAAAAGAGTAAGATTTATTGCGACAAGGAAAGAGCGTCAGAAAAGTCTATTTGTGGTAGGCTAGATGGTTGTGTTGAGACTGCCATACAAAGATATACAATTCTTTCCAAAATGTAGTCATGTGGCAAGAAGAGCATGTGTCTATGTTGGCTGGTTACTTCCGATTGTGGTTTGATGGCTTTGCATTTAGAGAAAGCAGCAGAAGGTCACTCAAGGATGAAAATGTGATTATTATATGGAGCGGGAAACATGTAGTCTGTGGATGTGAGTGGAAACAATAGCATATACATTGAGGATTTCATGATTAATGTGTTAAATTGCACATTACCTTACAGTCTTTTCAGTTCTTAAACTGGCTTTTTGCTGTATCTGTACTGTGATCATTTTGTTTATTTTGGGAAATGTGTGGGTTTTCCCTACTGCATATGGGAATAATTTGAGTGAATAACTTCCAGAGCACATCACACACAATGGTGTGGTGGTATTAAGAGCATCGTGAACAGGCATAAGGGATACTTCTATAATACTATAAGATTTGCATCATCCCTATGGCATTCCAATATAATCTTTTAATTTATGGAATTCATTCATATTTCTAGAGTGCTACAAATACCTATAAAGGTGTCCTAGCGCTAAGAACTGACTCACGTGCAATAGAACCAATAGCATTACTGAGGAAAGAGCAAGGATTTACCAAAAGCAAGATGGTCGTCCAATAGTTCGATGTGAGTTGACAATGAATTCCAGAGACAACTAGCTTGAAATGAAAAAGATCTTCCTCTAGCACGAACTCATTTGAATTTGGGCACACAAAGTAGGAAAAGAGGGCCCTTCTTGTGAAATGCCCTATGAGCCAAGCAAAGAGACTTGAAAATTATTCTCTTGTGTACTGGGAGCCAATGCAAAGTGGCCATTGCATCCAAAGAAGAGGAATGATAAGCCCAGTCGAAAGCAAGCTTTGCAGATGCATTTTGAATGCAAGAAAGCTGTTTGATGGTATAGTCAGGAGCGCCCAGCTAGAGTGAGTTGCAATAGTGCAGTCGACTCATAATTGTCGATTGCCAATAAGTATTTTTGACTCCAGGGGTAGCAATGGGAGAATTTTCCTGAACACATTGAGCAAGGCAAAGTAAGATGCCGAAAGTTTATTAACCTGGCTGGTTGAAGAGAAATTACTCTTGAAGTTAAAGCCCAAATTTCAGACAGCGGCCATTTGACGGGGGCCGGTTCGGTAGCAGAGTGCTAGAAGTCTACCGGGAGGCGCTGATCCAGTAGAGCAGAATAGAACCTGCATTAATTGTAATGCACTGTTATTAAGCCAGATCGTAATCTCCCTCATGCATAGATGGAATCGTTGGCTTATTGGCTGTTTAGCTGTAGCCTTTTATTTATATGGTGAAAGTGAGGACTTTTATGTAGTTTAGGCACAGTATCACGGAGTCCATTAATTTCATGATGAAGCACAGGGAACCGCATGCAGCGGTAAAATAATATCCTGGCACAGCTCGTGTTACCACCCATGTCAGTACATGAAAACTATTTTTGCCAATTTGACTCAATTGCAGATTGGGAGACACAACCCTCCTTACTGAAGTTAATATGTGTAGCCAAATGTTCACAGGGTTTATATCATTTATATGGACAAGCATTGGCCCGGAGTTGCTGTGGAACGTGAAGGGGCGGCAATATGGTGCAAGTCTCTCTTAAATATAGTAACACTAATATCAAAAGGTGCGAACCATAGTAGAATGTTCACAACTGAGTCTGAAAATATTGGAATCACTGGACTTTGAACAAGACCCTCACAATGTCAAAGAACATGACCAACTGTGCTACATAGTAAGCCCAACTGAGTCACTTTAAAATACATGGCCATAGAGCAGGCCATCTCTGTTCTTTTCGATATGGCCTACTGTGGACTACATGAATTGAGCTCGCGGTACCAAGGAATAGGCTCACTACTGGCCCATGTATACTCCTACCACTACACCAGATAATACATTATTTATGAAAAAGATATATCCAATTGTATCAGAGAATAAGCCCACGTGTGCTAGAGAATAAGACCGTCCTGGGTTATTAAAATGTCCATTCTTTTTGCACATAAGCTGACTGCAACCCACAACATAAATGCATTTTAGCTGCACCAGAGAATGAGGGCGCACTACAAAACATATTTTTGTTGTGGGAGCACTGAATTTGTATTTATTTCCTTAATACATACATGATGTGTCACCAAGGGCCGTTCCCGTCAACAGGAGCTCACTGATCGAGCCTAATGTTCATTACCAAGGCAGTGTCAAGTGCCAGGAAGAAACCTAACTAACCTTTGCTATGAGGGATTTGTGTTGGGAACTAAATGGTAGGGAAACCCAGTGCCTCATTGGAGGGTGGTGGTTCCAGTAGGGCCTGGCCAATGGCCAATACTTTGTTAAGGGTGTTTTTCAATGTTCTTTTCCAGGCACAGAGGCTAAGCAGGGCCCTTTTAAGTGTGAATCCAAGCAATTCCATAGTTATATCACCTCTGCCAAATATGGTTTTACTTCTGTGTTCCTTCTTGTATTTAGACTGACTGGTTTGTCTTCAGCCACCAGATCTAAAATTCCAGCAAAAAGTTGCAGCCAAGTGTCAATTTTCAATTCTAGACCTTTACTACTAAAAAGGTGTCATATGTGATGTCAATTCTTGTGTTCATCTGCATCAACAGAAAGACCTTTCTGAGTAACGGGAGCTCGAAGTTAGTGGGCTGTTTACCACTGCTTTGAGCAGCTGGTTGATGGAAAGGCCTGAATCAAACTACAAACTAGGGATTTGCACCATTTGTGCTGTTACTGGCTGTTCCCAGCTCAGATAACGACGGCTCAGTTGATGAAGTGTTAACACAGCTGTCCCAGTTAGCACACCTAACAAGGTTATGCTCCACCTAAGAGCTTTAGTGAACCTGAAACATTAGATTACCTGGCTGAAAACTGAACTGCAGCGGCGACATTACTAGCACCCTGAGAGTAAAGAGCAGGCACATACCCAATTGACTACAAGGAGGAACAATTTCTTCTGCTCCAGAAGATCTTCCTCCTGGTACTCTGTCGTGACCGGCACGAGGACAACGAGAATCATTCACATCTTCTGAGCCCCAGGAATCTGTGATGTACTTCTAAAGGGAAACAAAGCCCCGCAAAACTTCCTGGCACATATTGATCAAGCTGGGAGTCAATCATAAAGTTACATTCTGCTATGGGTTGCTGTACCGGCTTACAATGTATGATAACATTGTCTTTGTAAACTTATCCATAAAGCATGCTGCAACCTACAACATGTACTGGACTAGGGCCATCATGGTAAGTAACCACAACCTAGAGAATCCGTGCATAAAGACTCACTATGTAGTACGTGATAAGAAACATTTACCAGGCTCTTTACAAGCAATAAATTAATGAAGTGAATTAATAGTAATTTAACTGCTAATAAATGGCAATAAAGCAGTGCAGCCACTTACTTCTGTCATTCTGTAATCAGTAGATCGATTTTGTGAATTTTCGTCATCCGGAAACACGAGGCAAGTAAAACGGCCTGGGTGTAGCTAAAACCGCAGTCGCAGATGCCAGAAAAATGGTAAAGGTCAAGTTCTAACTAACTTTTCCAGTTAATGCAAGGAAACATAGTTCGCATTCATTTCAGGTGAATGCACAATGCTGCCCTTGTTTTGTCAGACACTAATTTAGTGTTGTATTCTGGATTTTTTTCGCTTGTGTCAACGAGTGTCAAAATATTGTTCTTTGCAGACATGAAAGTATTTGGAGAGAGCTTTATTGCTGATCTTCAGCTGTCTGCCAGAGGCAAAATGAAAATATAAAGCGCTCGTTGGGAATCTTATTAACAATGCAGAGCAAGAGAACAGCGGTGTTTGTCTGCCAAAAATGTTAGAACACAGACACCTATTACACTCTGCAGTGCTGTGCCCGAGGGGGAAGGCCACATGGGAGCCCCACTGCCAACAGGAGGTCCAGAACGATGCATGGACAGACTTATAGCACCAGAACCTCTTAGTATGCAAACAGAAGAGCTCATGATGGCAGATCGGCCATATTTTTAGGCCCATCTGCCCGGGTCTGAAAGCCACTAGACACCAGGAATATTTCTTATTTGAATGTCGGGGAGTGGCACCTTTGGCAAGGGCCGCTCACTTTATTGAGGGCATGTTATCTGTCCGTTTCTGGCCATATTTTTAGGCCCAACTGCTGAAATCCACTAGACACCAGAGATATTACTTAAAATTTATATGTTGGGGGGCAGCCCCTTTGACAAGGCGTGTTCCCCTTTTTGGGGCATACATTATGGCTGTTTCTGCCTCCAAGGGGGGACAGATTGGCCATATTTTTAGGCCGATCTGCCTCCAAGGGGGGGCAGAGAACCACTAGACACCAGGGAAATTATTAATTTGAATGTTGGTGAGTGGCCCCTTTTGCAAGGGTCGCTCCCCTT
This sequence comes from Calotriton arnoldi, assembly GCA_963921515.1. Lineage (NCBI taxonomy): Eukaryota > Metazoa > Chordata > Amphibia > Caudata > Salamandridae > Calotriton > Calotriton arnoldi. Next base: position 432,814 of record CAWUFW010002336.1, read on the forward strand.
TACTGGGGGCATGTATTTTGGCTGCTACTGCCCCACGGGAGGGCAGATCTGCCATATTTTTGGGCCCATCTAAAGCCCCTACATACCAGGGATATTACTTATTTGAATGTTGGGAGCGACCCCTTTGACAAGGGGCGCTCCCCCTTATTGGGGGCATGTATTTTGGCTGTTTTTCCCCCTGTTGGTTGCAGATCAGCCATATTTTTAGGCCCATGTGCACGCAAGGTGGGCAGAAAGCCACTGGATATCAGGGATATTACTTATTTGTATGTCGGGGAGAGGCCCCTTTGGCAAGAGTTGCTCTCCTTTATTGGAGGCATGCATTTTGGCCTTATTCTGCCACCGCCGGGGACAGATCGGCCTTATATTTAGGCCCATCTGCCTCAAAGGAGGGGAGAAAACCTCTAGACACCAGGGGATGGTGTTATAGCTATGTTGTGGAGCGGCCCCTTGGACAAGGGTCGCTCCCCATTATGATGGTCAATATTTTGGCCGTTTTCTGCCTCTCCCGGGGGGCAGATCGGCCATATTTTTAGGCACACTAGACATCAGGGAAAGTTTCACTGTGTGAGAACTATACTTCAGCTGGTGGTTTGTGCGTACTAGCGGCTGGCTGGCTGGCTGTGTGTGTGTGTGTGTACTGGCATTTGGCTGGCGGTGTGTGTAGACTGGCACATGGCTTGCGATGTGTGCAGACTGGTGTTTGCCTGGCACTTGGCTGGTGGTGTGCATGGACTGGCACTTGGCTGGTGGTGTGTATGTGGCTGGCGGTGTGTGGACTAGCGCTTGGCTGGTGGTGTGTGTGCACTGATGCTTGGCTGGAGGTGTGTGGACTGGTGCTTGCCTGACGGTGTGCGTTGACTTCAAAAGCTTTTTGTACTGTTTACTCTAAATGAGTATCATTTCCCTGCATAAATGTGTTTTTTGTAATACTGTAATAATATCACCATATTTAGCTTCTGTTTTATTGTGTGTGGCATTCTCCTTGGATTTGTGCACAATGTGTACTGTGTTGCCTTGTGTGTAATTTTCTTTCATTTTTTTTTCATAGTGGGATTTCGCTGGTGCTTGCAGTGTCCATGCAGAGTAGGTTCTAGTGAGTCTAGCTGTCTCTGGCAAGTGAGTGGTATCATTTTACAGTATATAGGTCTTTGTGTGCTTTGCATTGATTGACTTTACCTAGCAACTGCTATATGCCAGTAGTTTTACTTTTTGTTTGATAAAGCCACACTTTCTTTATTACTTATTTTACACAGAGTTGGGTATTGTTGACTTATTTGTCAAGTTACTTTTCTTAGTAAGGATTAAGGCTAGCCACAGGATGACCGCTCAGCAGGTTGTTGGTATGCTTTTCGAGTCTTCCTCTGACCATGATTATGAGGCCAACTCTGCATCTGAGGAAATCCTGGATTCTGGCAGTGAATTTTCTGTCCGAGAGGAATCATCTGATGATGAAACCACTCTGAGTCCAGAGGAACCAGTTCTTTTAGAGGAGGACACTGATGTGCCTGCCGATAGAGCAGCAAGAGGCATCTGGATTGCAGCCTGGGGCTGAAGGGCTTCCCTTAGGAAGAGCTGAACTCTGGGTTGCCCCAAATATGGTGTAGCCTGTGTTGCCTGCTTTTAGTGGTGTCACAGGGTGTAGAGTGAATACTGAAAACGTCTTGCCCATAAATTTCTTTCAGTTGTTTATGGACGATGCATTTTTGGATGACATTGTTGACCAGACTAATTTGTATGCTGAACAGAATTTGAAGGACAACAGCACCAGACCTAAGCCCCACTCTAGAGCTTGCCAGTGGACTCCCACAAATCAGGATGAGTTGAAGACGTTCTTGGGTTTAACTTTTTTGAGGGGCTTGATAAGGAAGCCGCTGCTGTCTTCATATTGGTCTACTAGTCCCTTGATGGCAACAGCTATATTTCCTGCAACCATGAGTTGTGATCGGTATTTCTTCTCTTCAGATGCTGCATTTTGTTGATAATGCTTCAGCGTTGACACGAGATCACCCTGATTGTGATTGTCTTTTTAAGATTCGGCCTGTCCTTGATCACTTTGTAGATCGATTTTCAGAGATCTATGTTCCAGGGAAAGAAATAGCTGTGGATGAGTCTTTGTCCTGTTCAAGGGCCATGTGTTTTTTAGGCAGTACATTCCTAGCAAGAGGGCATGTTATGGAATTAAAATGTATCTGCTGTCTGAGAGTAGTACTGGATATGTCTATAATTTCAGAGTGTAGAGAGTTAGGGATTTCACTATCGACCCCCCCTGGTTGTCCGGCAACTTTCGGAGTTAGTGAGAAAATTTTGTGGACGCTTGGCAGAGGACCTTATAACAAAGGGCAACATTTATACGTAGCTAACTTTTACACTGGTGTGCAGTTGTTCAGGGAATTGTTCAAAGTGGATACTGTTGTTTGTGGCACAATCCGCTCTAACTGTAAAGGTTAACCCAAAGAGATAGTTTGTATAAAAAAAAACTTCAGAGGGGACAGTGCAGTGCCTTGCATAGTGATGAACTTCTAGCTGCTAAATTTTCAAACGGGAGAGATGTGTACATGCTGACTACCATTCATGATGGCAGTACCTCGCCTGTGACTGTAGTCAGGTTGCTGAACAGCGCGAACCTGGACTCCCCCGGGTGTCTAATTTTCAGAAATGTTTGGGTTTGGTAGGTTTCCCTAGATGGCCGCTGAGCCGGTGACCAAAAATGCAGGTGCCCCCCCTTGCAAAACCAGGTTGTTTTGTGATAGATAATATTGATGTGCTCACAAAACGTTTTGGGCCCTTCTCTGTTGCGGAAACTTGTCCCACCCACACAAGTGAGGTAGCATTTTTATTGAGAAGCCTGGGAGAACGCTGGGTGGTAGGAAATTTGTAGCCGACTGCACATTTCAGTACTGTTCCTCACAGAAATGCAAACAAAATGTGTTTTTAGGCAAAGTTTGAGCTTTGCAGGGGATTCTGGGTAAAAAAAAATCTGGTGAGAGCCACGTAAGTCCCTGGACTCCCCAGGGTGTGGTTGGTTTCCCTAGGTGCCGGCTGAGCTGGAGCCCAAAATCCACAGCTACCCACATTGCAAAAACCACATTGTTTTTTGGTGGGAAAATGTGATGCGTCCATGTTTCATTTTGGGCTGTTTCCTGTCGATGGCACTAGGCCTACCCACACAAACGAGGTACCATTTTTATCGGGAGACTTGGGAGAATGCAGGGTGGATGGAAGTGTGTGGCTCCCTGCATAATCCAGAACTTTCCATCACAGAAATGTGAGGAAAATGTGTTTTTTAGTCAATGTTTGAGGTTTGCAAGGGATTCTGGGTAAAAGAAAATGTGGTGAGTCTCTTGCAAGTCAGCCCATCCTGGATACCCCTAGGTGTCTAGTTTTAAAAAATGTACAAGCTGGCTAGGTTTCCATAGGTGCCAGCTGAGCTAGGGTCTGAAATCTAAAGCTACCCACATTGGAAAAAAAGGATCAGTTTTTGATGAAAAAATGTCATGCGTCCATGTTGCGTTTTGGGCCGTTTTCTGTCGCGGGGACTAGGCCTACCCACACAAGTGAGGTACCATTTTTTTCGGGAGACTTCGTGAAACAGAGAATAGTAGAGCAAGTGTTATTACTAATTGTTTTTCTCTCCATTTGCGCCTTCCAAATGCAATACAGTGTGTAAGAAAGAAGTCATTTGAGAAATGCCCTGTAATTCACATGCTAGTATGGGTACCCACAAATTCAAAGATGTGCAAATAACCACTGCTTCTAAACTCCATATCTTATGTACATTTCAGAAATACATAGGTTTACTTGATACCTATATTTCACTTTTTATATTTTACCCAATGAATTGCTGTATGCCCAGTACACAATGAAAAACCACTGGAAGGTGCAGCTCAGTTATTGGCTCTGGGTACCACGGGCTCTTGGTTAACGTACAAGCCCTACATATCCCCTCAACGAGAAGGGTCCAGCAGACGTAACGGTATATTGCTTTCGAAAATCTGCCATAGTTAGAAGAAGTTACAGATGAAAACGTAGACAAAAATGGCAATTTTTTATTTTACTCAATCTCAATTTTTTTTTTTTATTTCAACTGTTTTTTTCAGTAGGAAAACCTTGGAGGATCTACAAAAATGACACCTTGCTGAATTCAGAATCCTGTCTACTTTTCAGAAATGTATAGCCTTCCAGGATCCACCATTGGTTTCACAGCCATTTCTACCACTAACTGGAAGGAAGTTGAAAGCACACAAAATAGGAGAAATGGGCTATGCCCCAGTAAAATGACAAAACTGTTTGGTTTTCTGATTCAAGTTTGCCTGTTCCTGAAAGCTGGGAAACTGGTGATTTTAGCACTGCAAACCCTTTGTTGATGCCATTTGCAGGAAAAATAAACAGACGCTCTCTTCTGCAGCACTTTTTACCCATTTTCCCCCAAAACCCCAAGATTAGCTGTATTCTGGCTAATTTCTCAGACCCCTCTAAGGGAATCCACAAACCCTGGGGCCCTTCAGAATCCACAGGATGTGGGACAAAAACAAGACGCAAATTTGGAGTGGATACCTCATGTGGACAATAAGTTACGGGGCCTAAGCGTGAACTACCCCAAATAGTAAAATAAAAGCTTAGCACAGGAGGGGCAAATAACTAGCAGCGAAGGGGTTAATCACGTGGGTATTTCAGGGCAAAGATATTTGACAATTTACCTAGAGCTCCCGCACCTTAGGATGTGTATGTGGAGGTGAAGGAAAGGACGCATACACAGTATTCCGAAGAGTCACGTGTGCTTCTTGAGAGAGACAATTTTTCAATTGTAAACAAACACATGAGGAAACTGTTGCGGAGTATATTGCCAGATTGAGAAGTTTAGTCTCAAAATGCAAGTTTTAAAACAATGTAGATATATACACAAGCGAACAGTTTCTGTTTAATTGTTTCTCAAAGATTTTTCAGGAGAGGTAATTGACATGCAGAAACCCTACATTAATTAAAACCATAGATATTGCGAAAAGCATTGAAAGGTCTAGTATTACCACGCAATTCATGCCTAATCAGGGAGTCAATCAGGGTGGTATTCAGGGAGGTTTGCCACCGGTGAACTATATATCTGACGATACCCCGATTTGTGCTATCAGTAAGGGCAACAGAAGTAGAAAAGGGCAAATTACGTTATAGGTGTGAGTCCAGGAACCATATGGGAAATTATCCATCCTGTCCTGCTGTTGGAAGGAAATGTAATCCGTGCCGCAAACGTAGGGCACTTTCAAGCAGTTTGTAGATGTTCGACCATTGGCTCAGACAAAGTAAATGTCAATGTATATGATAATACGGAGGGTGTACAGGAGTGTGTAGAAAGATTTACTAATGTACTTTTAACAGTAGACACATCAAATTTCCAGCCAGGTAAGACAATTGAGGCACTATTCTGTCAGGCCACTATTGATGGTAAACCGTCATGGCAGATTCTGGGGTACCGGTTACAATTTTAGCTGATACAACATTCTTTAAATTGTGGCCCAGCAATGTGATTCTTGTTCCACCTGATATGAACCAAAGAGGAACACATTGAAACTCTTGAAAAAGTGTTGCGAATTTTAGGGGAAGGAGGCATGACAGTGAAACCTGAGAAATGCAAACTTACGGTCCAACTAGTTGAACATTTGGGTCACACAATCTCAGGGGGTGGCATCAAACCTAGCTTTTGCAATCTGGAGGCAATAAGATAAGCATTCCCACCCACAGAAAAGCATTCTTTAAGGTCATTTATTGGCTTATCTGAGTATTACGCTCACTTTGTACCTAGGTATGCTCTTAATGTACAATCATTGCGGGAGCAAAGTTTGAGTGGTCAGTTCAAGTAAGCCAGGCATTTGAAAACATCAGCAAACACAAGGAGATGATGGATGGAGTGCTGAAACTTTTCAGACACTCACCCCCAGTCACAGATCTGGGTTGAATCCATCATCATTCTTTAGCTCACTTCACCACCCCAGTTCAGACACAGCTATATGCAAATCAGTCTTGACCCTGTGCCTCATGGGAACAGTCCAGCCCGAACTGCCAAGCCATGTCTTCCCTGGACCGGAAACAAGCATCCTGGGACCGGTTTCGGGCTAACAGCCCTCATCAGCCAGGCTAGCTTGAATCCAGTGGCAAAGTGAGCAAGGGACCCACGTCTGGGCATAATCAATCAATCAATCAATCATGTCACTTATAAAGCGCACTACATACCCGCGAGGGTCTCAAGGCGCTGGGGGAAGAGGGGGGTGGTGCTGCTACTGATCGAAGAGCCAGGTCTTGAGGAGTCTTCTGAAGGCCAGTAGGTCTTGGGTCTGTCGGAGGTTGGTGGGGAGGGTGTTCCAGGTCTTGGCGGCGAGGTGGGAGAAGGATCTGCCGCCGGCGGTCGTTTTCCGGATGCGGGGGACTGTGGCGAGTGCGAGGCTGGTCGAGCGGAGCTGGCGGGTGGGGGTGTAGAAGCGGAGTCGTCTGTTGAGGTAGGCTGGTCCGGAGTTGTGGAGTGCTTTGTGTGCGTGGGTGAGGAGCTTGAAGGTTATCCTCTTGTTGACAGGGAGCCAGTGCAGGTCTCTCAGGTGGGATGTGATGTGGCTGCGTCGGGGGATGTCGAGGATAAGACGTGCAGAGGCGTTCTGGATGCGTTGCAGCCGTCTCAGGAGCTTAGCCGTCGTTCCTGCGTAGAGGGCGTTTCCGTAGTCCAGCCTGCTGCTGACGAGGGCCTGGGTGACTGTTTTTCTTGGTTTCGGTGGGGATCCACTTGAAGATCCTGCGGAGCATTCAGAGGATGTTGAAGCATCCCCTACCCTGCCAACTTAGGGCGAACAAAGGAGATGATGGACGGAGCGCTGAAACTTTTCAGACACTAACCCCCAGTCACAGATCAGGTTTGAATCCATCATCGTTCTTTAGCTCACTTCACCACCCCAGTTCAGACACAGCTGAAAACATCAAACAGTTTGTGTTGAACACTCCAGCATTATGTCCACATGTTCCGACTGGTAAGTCTTTCATCACTGTAGACACTAGTCTTAGAGGTATAGGAGCTGTGTTTGGACAATCGGTTGAAGGACATGAAAAAACTGTAGCTTTTGCTTCCAGAACATGAAGCGATGCGGAGGCATGTAACAGCATGATCAAGCGGGAGGCACTGGCGTGTGTTTGGGCAGTAGACAAACACAAGACATAAATTTGTGGAACATTTTTGAGTGGCCAGGCATGGACAAATTCGTTTGTCCTTATTGGAGAATGTCCTCAATGCATAGTTTCAGACGAACACTGGAAAACAACTAACAAACCTATTTCCACTGCAGCTTCACTTGGGCATCTGGAATAAAGTTGCCTTGGATTTCTCAGGCCCTTTCAATTTGCTGCCACCTGACAAAAGATTTTTAATTGTATTAATCAATTACTTCTCTAAGTGAATTTACTACACGTTTGTAGATTTCATTACAAGACCGGAGGCTACCATTAGGCATATACTTTTATTTGCTGCCCAACACAATTTAGAGAAAATGGAGTTGATCAACTGCTTTTATCTTATGTTAAACCCCATAAACCAGTCTCTTCAGCAACTTTAGCTAGATGGATACGTACCATAATGAGTGAAGCTGGTATAGATCTATCAAGATTTGGGGCCCACTCATCTAGAGGGGCAATGTCTAGCAAGGTTTTCTGGTCAGGTGGATCTCTTAGACAGCTTCTCAGTTGTCTCCTATATAAAGAGGTTTGGGGGAGCCAAATCCAAGACTTTATCAGATCTAGCAGCTCAAATTTGGTATTTCTGCTGGCAACACAAAATTACTCTCAGGGCAGAATTTATCCCAGGGGTTTCAAATGTAAGAGCAGACTGGAACTCAAGGTATCTCCGAGACTTCAGCGACTGAATGCTACATCCAGAGGTCTTTTCCCTGATAGAGAATCTTTGGGGCCCAATCCGATTGGATCTCTTTGCCAGCAGACAAACTTGTCAGGCCCAGTCCTACTTCAGCTGGAGACCAGACCCGAATGCCCTAGCGGTGGATGCGTTCCTATAAGATTGGGGCAAGATGGGGGCTTATGCCTTTCCCCCCTTCTCCATGATACAGAGAGTCCTATGGAAAGTGAGACAAGAACTCAGCAATATCATTCTAATAACTCCTTTTTGGAAATCCCAAGTGTGGTTTCCCGGGGTAATGGAACTCTCAATAGACATTCCACGCTTTATCCCAGCATTCTTGGGTCTACTTCTGGGCCCAGACGGAGAGGAACATCCTCTTACACTAGAAGGGAAAATGAACATTCTTGCTTGGAGGATCTCAGGGGTTCAGAGAGATATCCTGGCCTTTCAGGAGAGGCTAAAAGCTTACTGGAGGAATCTTGGGCACCAGGCACTAGGAAAAGATACTTGGGTATCTGGAAGAAGTGGTGTAGTTGGTGCTTGGAGAGGAAATTGGATCCAGTGGAAGCCCCTGTTCAACTAGTAGCCAACTATTTAGCACATCTTTTCGATTCAGGTCTTTCCTACAGAACTATAAACTGTTATAGATCTGTAATCTCCTCAGGTCATGCTTTAATAAATAATTTAGCGATTGGTAGTAATGCCTTAATTAAAAGAGTCATGAAGGGAGGTTAGGTTAAAAAGACCCCCTAAATCACGCTATATTCCTCTTAGGGATGTTAATTTGATTTTTGAACTTTTCTGTAATTGGCAAGACAATACCCTACTTTCTCTTAAGCAAATTTCCATTAAACTTGCTACTTTACTATGCCTAATCTCCTTTAGGAGGGTTTCCGACATTAATGCCCTTGAAATTTCTAACAGGTTCTATTCTTCAGAAGGTGTTCATTTCGACATTTGGAGGAGAACTAAGACTATGTCGGAATCCATTTTTTACCCTTTCTTCCACGATTGTGATAAACTGTGTGTGGTTAATTGCATGAAAGAGTATGACATAAAAATTCGTAGTCATAGAGCGGATGGCGTTGATCAATTACTCCTGTCATATGTTAGACCACATAAACCAGTTTCAACTGCTACTTTAGCAAGGTGGATTCGCTCAATTATGAAGGAAGCAGGTATAGATCTCTCTAGGTTCAGTGCTCACTCTTCAAGAGGAGCTAAGGCTAGTAAGGTCTTCTGGGCAGGGGGTTCCCTCCCAGAAATTCTTAAAGCAGCTGACTGGTCTAATGCTAGTACTTCCGCTAAGTTTTATTTAAGACCAGTAGAGCATGCTAGTAACATAGCCTTGAGTGGCTTTAAACATGCATAATGGTAGCCTCCGGCCTTGTAATGAAATGACGATTCTCCAATTACTATGCAGAGAGAATCTTGATTTCATTAAAGCCAACAGAGGCTAACATTATCCCACCCTCCTCTCCCGAGGAATTTTGGTTTTTGTATTTCATGTTGTGCTTATACTGTTTAGTATTCTTTTGATATTTATTAATGTTTACACTCATTACGCATAATGCTGTTTTTTTCCTCTGCCTTCTTCACTCCTTCCAGTACTTCCTTACTGTGAGAATCCTTTCTCTTTTTAGATCCTAATGCATAAAAGCCTTCATTCACCAAAGAAGAAGCGATTTACCACTTGGATCGCGCAGCTAAAAGAGGAAGATGATGCAGTGCACAGGATACTTATAGTGCTTGTCTAAACATTCTATTACTTAGTGATGTATTCAATGTTCTTTAAAGGGCTGCCTGTTGGGCAGCAAATAAAAGTATATGCATAATGTTAGCCTCTGTTGTCTTTAATGAAATCAAGATTCTCTCTGCATAGTAATTAGAGTATCGTCATTCTCCCAATACCAAGACTGCAATTAATGTCTTGCGGAAAGTATTTTTGATGGATGCTGCCCACAGCACCTAGTAATTGACAATGGCATATATAACCACAATACTTTGATAATAGAACACCTAGGTAGCACAAATACACAGAGGTCTCCCGGGGAGACCAAACCATATACTAAAATAGTGGAATGTGACCCACGACTTAAGTCCGGACTGGACCCAGAAAATGTGGAAGAGGCGGGGACCCAAGGAACCACCCAAGGTAAGTACCCAGGAACCCCACAGAGGCAGTGTGCAGAGTGGGAACACGACTGCGTACTCAATACAAGTCAATGGGTAAATTGCGGTTGCAGTTTTAAAGAAGAAGGACCATTCCCAGCAGACACTGAAGAAACCCTGTGGAAGATGAAAGGTTGAAGAGTCACCCCCCCCGTGGATATCCCAGGAACCAGGATACCTACACAGGGAAGCCGGATGCATAGGTGCGAGGTGACGTTGGAAACCGCCGTAGACCACAATGGAAGACTTCAGTGAAGATGCTGCTGGCAAAGGTGAAAGAGTCCAGTGGAACCCAAAGGTGGATTCAAGATGAGAGGTACCTGCAAGCAGAGGGGGCAGGGTCTATGCCACTCAGGAGTGACCAGGAGGCACGGAAGACGAATGCCCACTGATGTCGGGGATGCAGGAAAGTTGATGGTGCCCTTGAAGTTGCAGCTGTGCGGACCAGGCAATGCTGTGGAAAACCAGGAGCCGTTCACGAGCTGTCCCATGTTCGATGTCAAGAGCCAGGGGGTCAGTGTCCGGCAGGGGCACCAACAAGCCTTGGCAACGGCAACCAATGTAGTCATTGAAAAAGGTGCAGTGTCGGGACCAGGAAGGTCCAGGTGACTCACCACAAGCAGGTAAGTCAGAGCAGGCCCGATCAAGCAGGGGAGCCCACTGGAGCCAAAGAAGACCCTTATGAGGACCCATGGGCTAAAAGCACAGGAGTCGCAAGAGGATCTCGAGCAGCTCGCCAAAGGATGAAGGCCCACGGTGCAGAGGATGCGGTGCAGGCGCAGATCTTGGCTGCAGGAGATGCTTGAGGCTGGAGCTTCTTGGAGCCTGAAGATTTCTGGTGAAGAGAGCCAACAAGCCTTGCCAACGGCAAGTCGGCGCGGTGCACAGGGATACTACTCCAGCGGTTCAGACAAGAGATACGGGCTTCAAACTTGCTGTGAAGACAGTGCAGGCCTCGAGGAGTTGCAGAACCACCACCTGTGTTGCTGAACCTTTCGGAGTCCATAGGAGCTCAGGAGCAGCAGACCGGCCAGCTTCGTTGTGGTGCCTGCAGATGCAGGAAAGTGACTCCTTCACTTCAAGGGACATTCCTTTGAGTGTCTTGGATGTCCACAGGCCTGTAGAAGAACCTGTATGGAGCACAGGCATAGACAATGCAGAAGACTGGCAGGACGACAAGACCAGGAGCAGCAGGAGTCTTCCCGGTTGCAGTCTCGGTTCCCAAAGCGATGTCCAGCGAAATCCAAAGTGCCCAGACGGATGAAGAAGTAGCGGTTTCGAATCTAGGGGCCTACCCACAGGTAAGCCCTTAAGTACTCTAAGGAAAGGGTTGGGACGATTCTGGGGTCACTCCTAGAGACAGGAGGGGCTGGACAGTGGGGAGGATACTCCGATGTCCTTTGTCTAGTTTCGCACCAGAGCGGGAGCCAACGGCTCCCTGAACTGGTTCCAACTGGAGTATACAAGGAGGGCACCAAATGTGCCCTTCAAAGCAGTCTAGTGGCGCTGGCAAGCGCCCCCACCCTGTCCCAATACACAAAGTCCTGTCTGGGAGGTGGTCGCACCTCCCTGTGACAGGAAACCTATTGTCCTGCCTTCCCCTGCTCGAGCTTGGCTCAGCAGCAGGAAAGCAGAATCGTGTCTCTGGTTGGCAGCAGCCATAGGAGATTTACAGTGCATGGAATCATACCTCCAACACCGTTTATGGTGTTGGAGGTATGATTCCAACATGTTTGATACTAAACACGACAGGGTTCGTTACAGGCAGTTTAGAGATAGCCATCGCATAATGATGCATGGCCACTCTATGTATCGTAATGGCTGATGCACTTACAACCCAGGAGAATGGGCTCCGTAGGTTGTAGGGGTGTCCTGCTCATGCAGGGGAACCTTCACACTTAGAACCGAGCACCCTGCCTTCAGGATTGAAAGGCCTGCCTTAGGGGTGACTTATAGGTTTTAACTGCAGTGACCTCAGATATAAGGAAACTTATATCTGTTGTAAGTGGCGCTAGCACCAGCTTACACAGGCTGCAATGGCAGGTCTGTAGTCACAATTTGAGTGGGCTCCCATGGGTGGCATAATACATGCTTCAGCCCATGGGGGACCTCTGGTGTACCTATGCCCTGGGTACCTTAGTAACATATACTAGGGACTTATAAGTATACCTCAGTAGCCAATCTGGGGGGTACCTAAGTATTCACCATGTCTAATTTAGGGAAGAAGCACAGAGACTGGGGTCCTGATTAGCAGGATCCCAGTCAGACTAGTCAGTAAAACATAATGACACCAGCAAAAATTGGGGGTGACTATGAAAGCAGATCCTACTTTCCTACAATGGTGAAATAGGGACAGTGTGGTTCCCATCACGAATACCCAGGCAAAAATTAACCATTGCACATGTCTTACCGATAGGGAGAGTGATTCGATGTTATCTATGGATTTGTCTTGCCAAGATAAGAGTGCTGGTGTGAAGCAAACAATTGTTGCTAATGATCCAGTGCTGAGAGTTGAGCCTGTATACTTCCAAGAAAAGCCAACCACTGCTAATCCCATTGTGGAAAGGGATGGTGAAGTTGGGAGACCTCGCAGTTCATGGACTGTGAGACTACCTGCTAAACTGCAGGATTGTTAGCAATCGTAATATCTTACTTGATGCAGGTTTTCATTTTTAGATTTTTTTGTGTTAGGAAGGGGGTGCATGCAGATATTTACTATATTGCGGCATGTCCCCATTAATTATTCATGCTTAATAGGCAGAATGTTATTTAGTGCCTAAGTCATTGTGTTCTATGGAACACTAAGGAGGTTCTGGTAGCTGTCAGGAAAAAACAGTAGCCTGCAGTTCCTGATGTTGCGGGTCCATATCGTTTGGAACAAAGAAACCTTCTTATCTGAACAACACATCACTTTGTGGAATCATTGCGCACCACCTTGCACTCACAACAGGCTACAGCTGTTCTTGAACATTCCACTCACTGGCACCAGAACATTTTAAATTGCAGACAGAAACACTGGAATATTGGATCTGAAAGGACAGTATTACCAATTATGCACCCTTTGTCTTTCATGGTCTTCAATAGAGCTTGCAACTTTCCAATGAGGTAATACTGATATTAATTAACATTAACAGAACAGGTATACCACAGAGAGCAGCAAAGCATATTTCACAAACTCTCCTCCAAGAAGTGGGGATAAATAGCGGTGTAACTTGGTTCTCCCTGGAGACCAATCAAACCTTCATCTTAAGTTAATTATCTTCACCCACTCTTGTGCCAGGGGATCAGTTTACTGAAAGTGTGAGTGGAGCCCAGAAAATTTAGACCGAGTGACCCAGATCTAGTCACAATGGATGGGTATGGGATTTGGCTGGTTAAGAATAGAACGGCTCAAACGAGATGAAAAAACATCAAAATAGAAAGAGAAACCTTATGTTTCCTAGAAGATCAGCTACGCACAAATATCAAATTACTTGAGGTAACGTTGAAGTTTTCATAAATACATTAACACATCTATTAAGAAAACAGACAGAGCACAAAATAGTTTCAATTGTTCGGCACTTCTGAAATAAATCACGAAAGCTGGAAGCTTGTGCACATATTATTCAACAGAGAAAACATGGAATTACGTTTCTCAACAGGTAGGTAAGTCACAATGGAAAAACATACGCTTTCTAGGCTTCACCGAAGGCATGGACAAGGGTAACCAAATAAAGAGTTCCCGATACATTTCTCCAAAATTGCCTAATCTATTGTGGGGTAAGGGTAAGCCCTGTGAGGTCAAAGGGTTACTAAAATCACAAGTACAAAGGAGAGACTGAGCCCGTGACAATTTATATTTAGGTTGTTTAAGATTCCAGTAAATTAAAAATAGTTAAAAGAACCAGACAGCTCTGTAAACTATGTTAAAGAGACAGAAAAAGTATGGGTAACGTTTTTCTATGACCCATGAAAAGTTCAAGAATACTGGTCTTTGAGAAAGCTAAGAAATAAAAATTCACAACCAGTCCGAAATCTATTAAAATCGAAATCTATTACCAGATTCACAGAACTACAAAACATTCAAAGTACTCCAAGCCTATGGGACAACCTGAGGGACTGTGTAACCTTTGTATCCTCAAGAAGAATCATGCAGTTAAGTGAGGACTTCCCCGACATACGATGGGTACACTAGAAACCCTCTTGCAATGAGCAGGCAATGTCATTATAGAACACATCTACTCCCTCCTCTCCAAACGTAGCTTGGCAGTTGCCGGCCAGTGGGTGGGCTTAATACAGAAAGAAGAAGGGAAAAGAAATATTTTGGCGACCTCACTTACTTGCCCAAGATTGTGAAGTTGCGACAAGGTACAGTCTTTACAAAATACCTAAATATTGAAACACTTTATTTGAGAATATAATCTGATGGCACAGCAGTGCAAAACATAATGGTCACGTAATGTGTCTTTATCAAATAACTCTGGATGATACGCTTGGCTAGGGTAGAAGTAAAAATGCATCCTTGTGTCAACACTGTTCATATTTTATTGCAGTATTTCACTCTTGATACAAAACCGTTCCGTTGTGTGTTTCGTTGTTCAAACTCCAGCTTTAGGCTCTAAAGCACTTGCCAATGTACTGGCGTACTGCGCACAATTACAATGACCAGCTTCTGAAAGCAGTTGTGAAGATGAAGGTGCCTGAGTTGGTGCAGGATGGCCTTTATGCTGGAAGCCATATAATACAAAGGAACAAGTATAGGTGACAGAAAGAGGCTTGAGGTGGTGGGTTTTGTATGTACAGCTGCCACTGCAAACACTGACCAAGAAACACAAGACAAGAGGGCACCTGAACATCACTCATGCAGCAGGACAACAATTTGGCAGCCATATCACACGCAGCCGCATCAAGGTAAGATAAACTATTTCAGCAGTGACAGGAATGGAAACTTACATCTGAGCTCGTGGCAGCAATCACTGCCGTCTCTGGGGTGGTGGTGGTGGGCGGGGGGCACAGATGGGCCTGTGCCCCAGCTCCATTTATCATGTACCCCCACTCCTCCTTTGACACCACCAACAAAGCTGTTGAACGTGACACTGTGGCTACTTTTTACTGCAAAGCAAATATTGTTTGATACAATACATGAACCTAAATGTTTATTTAAAATATTTAAATATAGCTATATATATGTGTGTATATCTATATCAATATATATTTATATAAGCTGTCATATTTAAAGATATATATATTCATTCACTGAAAAAAACAAAGGTTAAAGTGACATTATAGTTAGGTAGAGTGACACTCCTCATCTTACATTGGAAAACCCCTAGGAAACCTAAAAAAAGGTTAAAGGAATGATATAGGTAGGTTAAAATGAAGGCAATAATGTCACATTTAAACTAAAAAAATACTGAAATTTGGCAGCTATAGTTCAGTGAGGTAACTATAACTTGAGGCCTGCCATTCATTGCTTATGACCTCACATATTACATTACTCATGACATGTTCAATGACACCATTGATGACAACTCAAATTACATAATTGATTACATCATTCTTTAACTAGAAGAGTTTCCTATACAGCTATCATACCGAAAGGTATTTAGTAAACTACATCTTCAGCAAATGATCAATATCTTTTGTTCTACTAATAAGTGTTAATATTTGCAACATGCATGCCCTCCTAAACAGGCTAGCTGTTTAGAGTGAGAGGACTTTCTGTTAAGAGTTGGGCAAAGGCTGTGTGTAGTATGGGCTTGGCCACCTATAGGGGCTGTGTATCTGGCGGGAGTGGGTCTCTGTGAAGAGTTGTGCTCAGGGAAAAGGACGCACATATTAGGGGCTTCACTATCTAATGGGGCTTGAGTGCTTGGAAATAGTTTTCAGCTGTGCATAGTAGGGGCTTGGACAACCAATGAGGCTTCAGTGTCTATAGGTAGTGCTTTTTCCATCAAGAGCTGTCTACATGATGAAGGCTGTGCATAGTAGGGGCTTGGCCACCTAATGGCGCTTGGGAGTCTGGAAAGAGTGAATACTCTGTGAAGAGGTGTCCATGAGGTGAATGAAGGCTGTGTGTAGTAGAGGCTTGGTCACCTAATGGGGCTTGGGTGTCTGGAGGGAGTGGGCTGTCCGTGATGAGCTGTGAACATGGCAATAGCAAATTTAAACTCTTCATTTTTCAGTGAATTTCAGTGTTTTTTTTAATTTAAACTAAGATAAAATTACCATGCCTAACTCGAATCTCACTTTAACCTTTTCAATACATTTCTAGGCGGCTTTTCTTAACGGAAAGTAAAATGTTATGACACTAGTTAGGCATAATGTTATCTTCAGTTTTTCTTTTCAATTATCAGTACTGTACTTTAATTTTTCAACTTAATGGTGGCTATTATTTATGTGTCTCTTAACTCCCCTTATGGTCATGTGGTACTACCACAGAACTGTAGAACCAATGGGTGGGTCGCACAGAGCTCCACGTGGGTTTAACGTCCTGTTCCCAGTCCTGCCGTAACAAATAATGCTGTGTTTATTTTAGGCGGGAAATTTTAATTTAAGTTTGAACATAGAGTTTTTGTAAATGACTCAAATAATGAGGATCCCATGCGCCATGTTTTTTTTTCGTTTTGTGATTTCGCGGAAGTACAGAGGGAGCTATGGCGCACACATAAAAGACATCTGATTGGTTGAAATCAATGTGTTTCTTCACTTATAGGAAATTCCCACCCTGTCAACCTCATTTGGAAATGGACTGGTAAAATGCTTCGTACATCTGGCCGCAAGTATTTTAACAATTTGAACTTTAAAACTACTTGCACTATTCACACATCCTACCAAATATAACCATTTACATGAAAATTATATATTTTCCTGCCACATTACATCCACATCCATTAAAACATTTTCACTACCCTGTATCTCACTCCATGCCTCTACTGTACGCTACTCTTTTGTACGCCACTCCACTGAACGCTATCCCACCCTATGCCACTCCACTGAACGCTATCCCACCCTATGCCACTCCCTTCTACCCCACTCCAGTGTACACTATTCCACTGTATGCAACTCTAGTGTACTCCACTGAATTCCACTCCACGCTATTCCACTGTATGCCACTACACTGTACGCCAATCCACTCTACACTATTCCACTGTACACAAATCCACTCTATGCTATTCCACTGCACGGCACTCCATTGTAGGCTACTCTAATACACAGTAATCTATTGGATGCGACTCCACTAAACGCCACTCCAGTTTAAACCACTGCACTCTATGCTAGTCCCCTTTACGCAACTCCACTTTCGCCACTCCACGCTATTGTAATGTATGCCACTACACTCTACGCGGCTCCATTCTACGCTACTCCACTGTACGCTATTATACTCTACCACACTATTCTCTACACCACTCCACTCTATGCCATTCCACTGTAAGCTATTCATCTTTACACCACTCCACTCTATGCCATTCCACTGTAAAACACACTACTCTACTCTATTCCACTCTAAGTCACTCCACTATATGCCATTCTATTGTACCTCATTGCACTGTACACCATTCCATTGTATGCTTTTCCACTGTCCCACATTCCGCTGTACTCCACGACTGTACAGTTTACAACACTGTCCTCTACTGTACCACACGCCACGTAATAAGTAATAAGTCTCCACTCGACGACAGTAAACTCTACAATTACAATTTTTTTTTTTTATTTAAATAAAAAAATTAAAACACACAGGTTAAACCTTTATTATACTTAGGAAAACTTTATTCTTTCTATACAAACCAAACTTAAAATACAAAAACATTAGAAATTCTTCAGTTATAGATCTACATTAAATTTATAATTTACAGACCACCTTTAAATTTATATTTCTTTATTTATTCTTTAGCTATAAACAAAATTTAAAGTACACAAAAATTTAATTTTTAAACTTCTACTTTTAATTTATAATTTATGCAACACCTTCAAATTATTATAACTCGTGCAACTCCATACACAGTGTATTCAACTCGGTAGCCACACCACTTTAATTATTTGGCTTGTTCAGTGCTCAGCATTTAAGAACACAAGTTTGCACATTTCCTAATTACATTCTTTTAAAGAAATGGTACTTGCGAGCACATTACTGGCTTTATTGTTGAAAAGTCGGTGGAAGCATATATTTTATAAGGGATGTAGGAGGTTCATGATGATAAATTCCAAGTAAATCAAAGCTTCAGGAGGACTGACAAATGTTTGGGTTGTTGCTGAAACTTTAATAAAATCAGTATGTCAGTGAAGGCAGTCACATAAGCGTGGAAGGATAAACTATGCCAACTGTTTGGGAGTATCTGCAAACACACAACAATGAACAATGCTCGTAGATTCCCAGGCTCCATCTGGCAACAGACAGCAACACCAAATAGTTGACCCAGTTTCTGAAAAGGTTGTTTCCAGCATTGCTTTTTCCAGTCTCTGTCAGACTTTTCATAAAAAGGGAGGCTTATTTTTGACAGAATTAATCATGCTAAACTAAAAGGATGAAGCCAGGTTGTGGTTAGGACAAAGAAACAGTGCCAGAAGAGCCCTTGGTCACAAGCACATGAAACTCCACCAATCTCGCGCATCACACGTTGGCGTGTCGGTGGGGATTATCCTTTATTACAGAACCTACGAAGATGGCCACGATGCACTTTCAGATCACACACACTCTTGTTTTGCAATTTAGCTGGGAAGGGTTTCAGATGACAACTTAGAATACATGTACCAGTCTGCCTCTCCACCCACAAACATTTAATTACAGCAGGCTTGGTTAATGCGTGCGCGTGATGAACTAATCACACATACTGTACAGATGTTTTATCACTGAATAATAAGCAAAGAGTTTCAAACCTTTTGGTAATGCTCATTGTTGCAACACATTAAGCAGCTTAAGTCATCTGTGCTGTGCTGTGATGAGACGACACGATATCCCTTGTTGACTGAACTTTAAGTCATTCTCTTCCACAATACTTTTCGCATCTACAGGGAAATATAGTCTTTCTTTAGGTCATTGCAGGGGAGGAGACCTGCAGCAACTGGGATAGTTCACCTCTGCAGACCATTACACTGTAAAATAACGGGGGTCTTGTGCTACACACCCCGCCCTCCTGGCTCCTTGAAATTCCTGTCCATCTTTAGCCACTCAGTGAAACAAGTTCCCAAAAAGAATCTGAGCTACTAGGCCAAATGATCTTGAAATAAAAGACACAAGCCAGAGAGAGCAACTCTATTGGCCTTCTATCACTCTGCAGTGGACACAATGAAGCATTTATTCTGCCAGCCTACAATCAGTGCACATTCATGTGTCACTCCTTGGTGGACCATAAGGGGCTTTTATCCTCTGTGCCTGTAACCTGCAGTCTCTCAGGAGTAATTCCTCTATCACTTCCTGGTAACACCCAAAGAGCACAGTTGTGTTTCTCCTGTACATGCCAGTGGGTTACTAATCATTGCTTCTGGAAGGACGTGGAACATTTAACATGATTGTCTATTCAGGTCATGCCTGCAAGTCAGTCACTAGTCGCTCCGAAGGGTATAAAGAGAGTAGTCTTCTCCAACGAGTAGCTGGTGACCTACTGGTAGCTTTTCAGCTACCTGTAAGTAGCTCTCCTGTGTACAAGCCAACCTACTATATTAGAAACTTTAGCTTGGCTGAATTAATATATGTATACCAACATTGAAAAGAGTTCATTCAAGACAAAAATATGTGTATTTTCAGAATCCATGAGTGATGCTTGGTCGAAAAATGTTTGAATTTTCAAAATATATTTAGAGGTGAAATCTGAGTGATAAAGCATGTGGTATTAGGGAGACTTATTATTAGTACTGGTGCCCAAGGCATTGCAGCTATGGCTGTTATGTATTACTCAAGTAGAGGCATTTCGCAATGACAAAGGCTTTTTTACATTATTGCTGGCAACCCTGCCTGATGCACTAAGGTGATCACTACTGGTAACCTTTAATTAGGTGGCCAATAATGTAACCTTGTCTGATATAATCACAATTACAATGCTAATAATAGTAGCAGCTCAGGATGATCCTCATTGAACACAAGTAGCTCCTATTACAGAAAAGGTTGAAGACCGCTAAAATGGAACATCTCCTTAGTATGAGGTGCACTGCACTTGTGGGTGGATTCCACAAAGGTTCAATCAATCGAGCACAATAATGAATTTGCATGAATTGCATGTATTCCCCTCTATTCCTTCCATCGTAGGCTGAGGTGCAGCAACCCAAGACAAGATTAGAGCATTCCTTAAGTCACTGGGGGGCGCTAGTGGGCGCCAAGCAAGATGGCCGCACTTACGTGAGGCTCCTGCAGCTCGGGGCACAATCCGTCTGGTATCCTCCTCATCTCTTGCCCTACAACGCCACAAACAACGCTGATGGGGTAGCGGACACCGGCTGCCATTCACGGGTGCGAAATCATCGCCACGCGCAGTGCTGCCGGCCACGAAGACTGTCTCCATCCTCTCCAGCCTTGCGATTCCAAAATGGCTGCTGCCGCGGTCGCGGCCTCTTGATCCTGTCGCTGCGGCCGTGAGCGGAGCTACACCTGAGACCGCATCGTCGCCTGGAGCGGCTTTGAGCTCCGGGGCCCTTCTGCCAGAGGTGCGGGGCCGGACTGTTTGCTGTTGGGGGCCCGTGATCCCGCGCTCCTCCCCGGAGCGTATCAACCGGCGGCCCTTCCCCTGGCAGCGGAGAGCGCATGGGCCGCACCGGCCGGGTAGGCGCGGTCGGGGCCTTCGCTCCGTTCTGGCCCCAGCCCACCGGGACAAGCCTGCAGTGCCGCCTGAAATCGGAGACCAGACGTCGCGACGGAAACCGAGGCTCCGGAGGCGCGGCCTGGGGTGGTTCCTGCTGCTGCGGCATCGGCGGACCTGGCGGCGTGTGGCGTGGCCCTGCCCCGGCGTGGCCTCCTCCGGACCTGCTGCAGAGACTCTCCCTGCTATACGTGCCCCGGTGAGTCTGCCTGCGGCAGCGGCTGTCCCCCTCTGCCGCAGTGCCCCGCTATGCTCATCTGAGGCGCACCATCCCCCTGGGCCTCCTTCCTTCAGCTGCACCCCGGGCCCCACGGCGTCTCTCACCGCCACAGACTGCCATCTTTGGGCCCATCCGCACAGGCGCGGACGTGCCGACGTGGCCTGGCTCCTCCATTCGGCCTAAGGACCATAGGCCTCCACGCTTGCTGTGCCTCCTCCACGGGTCGGCCTGCTCTCCCTGGCCCTGCACGCTTTTCTCGAGTCCGCGGGACCCGCGCCCGCTGACCATAGCGCATCGCCTCCTTGCTGAGACCCGCACTGCTCCTGACAAAGAGACAGGCTGCCCCCGGGCCCTTCACGCCGGCCCGTCTATTCAACGTTGCTCGCCTGCAAAATCCTCATCGCTGACTATAGGAGGCAGTGGCCTCCCCTATTGATCTACTACATACAGGCACGGTGGCAGGGTATGTCTTGCTGCACCAACTACCAGTGTTTGTTTCCAAGTAAAGCACAATGAATTTGAACATGCTACGTACAGTTGCTAACAATCAATGCCCACCTCCCGAAACTAGCCACCCAAAAATGGTTTCAAATACAGCACATGAACACAAGAGATGAGAGAGGCATTATTGTAAAGGCAAACATTCTTAGGGTTTTAATCCCACAGCGGAAAGATGACTGCGATGACAAATAGTAATTCTTTCACTAGGTGGTGTTGTAGATCCTTTTATTCAATATTTAATACACAGCAGCCAACGCGTTTCACCCATGCGGGCTTCTTCAGGGCAAGCGAGTGGTCCACAACGTCGAGAAAGGGGGGGATTCCAACGGGTATTCGCCCAAATCGGTCCGTACTTTCTTAAATATTTATTTCGATCGCAGAGTCTGAGAAATATTTGATATCTGAAGATCCGTATTAACTGTCCCCTTCAAGAACCAAGGTATATGGAGTGTAGCGCGCTCAGTCGCAGGCCTATTCACGCGGCCATCAGGAAAACTCCTGTCACGTCGAGTAAAAAAACCTCGAAATACTCTACGTGACAGGAGATTTCCTGATGGCCGCGTGAATAGGCCTGCGACTGAGCGCGCTACACTCCATATACCTTGGTTCTTGAAGGGGACAGTTAATACGGATCTTCAGATATCAAATATTTCTCAGCCTCCCCTATTGACTGCACCTGGAGGCCCCACCCCTTTTTTTTTTTTGTCTCTACATACACCACCTTCCTCCCTTTATCTGCGCATCCATGTCTGTGGCCAGACCAAAGCGGCCCTCCTATTAGCTCCCGCAAGCCACCGCTTCACGCCGCTCTCACCCTCCTAGCGCCGCCGGCGGGACCCATCACCGGCAGCGTCCGGCACAATAACCAACTCCGGGCGGTGCGGCAAATCACCAGCGACTGTATCTCGGCTGGCACCCACGCCTGACTGTGGCACCCTGTGACGCCACGGCAGTCGTCACACTCCCCGGCCCCACATATCTCCCTAGTGAGCACCTCGTTGTCTGCCTCCCCCCGACTGGCCGCGGACGCCATGGGCAAAACAGACGGCAAGCAGCCTAAACTCACCTTTGAGGCCCGCAAGTCGGCGCGAATGCAAGCGGAGGTGGAGGGAGACCCACCTGGCGCCGCCGCCCCTGATCCGCCCACCTCTACGGAGGATTTGAAAGAGCTCCTCCTGATCATGCAATCTAGCCTAACATCCATAGAATCCAAAATGGATGCGATGAACGCCCGCATGGACACCCTCATGCATAAGAGCGAGCGACACGAAGAGCGAATACAAGAAACGGAGCGCCGCATCTCTGACTTGGAGGACACCTCTACCACGACCGCAGACAAAACACTGGACATGGAAAAAGTCTTGAGTCATAGCCGCAAAGAAGGAAGATTTAGAATCTTGCTCAAGACGCAATAATCTGCGGATCCTAGGTGTACCAGAGTCAACCGCCACGGGCAAAATGGAGGACTATGTGGAGCGCATGCTCACTACGACCTTTGGCAGAGAGGCCTTTTCGTCGGTCTTCATTGTAGAGAGAACACACCGGTCCCAGGCCCCCGCCCAGTGCCTGGCGCCCCTTCTCGCCCCATCATAGCGAGGCTCCTTAACTACAGGGATCGTGACACCGCACTGCGGCTCGCCAGGGAGCACGGCCGGGTGCACTTTGACGGCGTTGAGGTGTCCCTATATCCAGATTTCACCATGGCTGTCCAAGAGGCACGTAGGAAATTCCTGCCGATGAAGAAGAAACTCCAACAACAGGGCATTGCCTATGCCATGCTCTTTCCAGCACGCCTCAAAGTCACGCACCAGGGGAAGCAACACATGTTCACAAACCCCCAGCACGTTCAGGACTTCATAAAAACTTTGCCGAAGAAGACCACAGACCGTGCCTCTCCCTCCAATCGCTCCCCTGACACTGGCGTCACTTCCGATGTTGAGTAATGAGCCCACCTTTCTACTAGGAGCATGCTCCGGACTCTGAGCAACATCTCCATTTGTTATAGACTTGTTCAATCGACCGCGTGCTATGTAGCACTCTTCATCAACATCAAAATGTCGCATTCCTGAGGGTCCTCTTCTACGGATGCGATGGACGCTACCCCGCATGAAGACTACTCCGCAACATTTAGGACAAGATGAGACATTTCACTATATATTGGGATATTGAGGGACATCCGTTCCACACTCCGAAAAATAGAGGGCGACCTCAAACACACTGAGACCCAAATGCAAGCTACACCCACCCCCCAGTTACAGAAGCCCCTTGCGAGATTTACTAAATGACTACCAAGAAACCGCCGAGAGGGAATGTAGGTTCAGAGGGAAATATTTCCAAGCCCGCCGGTACGGGGAGGGTGAAAGACCAGGAAAAGCCCTGGCGGCCCTGATCCGTCCCCCTAGATTCTCCAACACCATATTAGAAATCACGGATGAGGAAGGACACACGCACAGAGACACCTCGGACATCGCTGCCATTTTTAAACGATTTTACAGCACTTTGTACACATCGCACAGATCACACCCTGCTGACTTTACCCCCTTCTTTGACGACACCGCGATTGCTTGGCTTGGAGATAACCAGAGGGAATTCCTCCTGGCCCATCATGAGGACGAGGAGATCATTGCCGCCATAATGCAGCTACAGTCTGATAAAGCCCCCGGACCGGATGGCCTCCCGGCCGAATTTTACAAAACCTTTCGCCATATCCTTATTCCGGTCCTGCGGCATGTCTACGAGGAGGCTAGAGAGACGGGTATACTCCCCCAGACAATGCGGGAGGCGCTCATAATATCCCTACCGAAACCAGACAAACCGCCTACGCAATGCGACTCCCACAGGCCCCTCTCCCTCATCAACGTAGACGCTAAAATATTAGCTAAATTAATTGCTAACCGCATCAGCCCCCTCATGACTGCCCTGGTCCTCCCTGACCAGTCGGGGTTCGTGCCCAGCAGAGGCACTTCCCATAATCTTCGGACGCTATTTGCCGTCCTATAAGACATTGATCCTGATATGAATGCGGTGGCTGTCTTCCTTGACGCCACGAAGGCATTTGATTCTCTCGAGTGGGATTATTTGGCATTCGTCCTCCAACGCATGGGCTTCCCCGCCCCCTTCATGGCATGGATTAACTTACTCTACACCGGCCTGCAGGCTAGTGTACTGATCAATGGTACTAGGTCCCCCCCCTTCACCATAGCCAGAGGCACTAGACAAGGGTGTCCATTATCCCCCATTCTTTTTGCCCTAGCCATTGAACCCCTGGCCGCCAAGGTTCGTCAACATTTTCGCGACCATGCCCTCATATACCCCGAACGGCAGATTCTGATCTCTTTATACGCCGACGACCTCACTCTCTATCTGCGTAACCCGGAAAAAAGCCTCAATCCCATATTACGACTGCTCATTCTATTCGGTCACTTCTCTGGCGTCAACATTAACTGGGGGAAATCTCAGATATTCCCTCTCACGGAGACCACCCCACGGCTCACCCCAGATTACCCCCTTGCATGGTGTGAGGACACCATCAAGTACTTAGGGATAGTCGTTACTCGCAGCCGCACTGCACTGATGACGGCAAACTACGGGCGCACCTTGGATCTCCTCACTGATAAAATCACCAGGTGGATCGCCATGCCAATCTCCATGGCCTGGAGAGCCTCACTCATAAAGATGGTAATCCTCCCCAAGCTGCTCTAACTCTTTATTAACATCCCCTATGCCCCCAGCAGACACTTCTTCCAAGCCCTGAAAACTCAACTCATCCGTCTTACCTGGGGGGGGGGAAACAAGCTAGGCTGCGCTGGGACACCCTCACTCGACCCTTTAGTGCGGGAGGTTTTGAGATTCCTGACCTGGAACTGTACTTCAGTTGTGCCCAAGCCCACTTTGCGACCTACTGGATAGACCCCCCTCCACCCCCCATATATCCCTCATTTAGCAATCGAGGAGGGCTACATGGCTCCAACTCCCTGCTCTGCATATTTAAGCGCACGTGCCATCTCGCGGCGACTCGCTTCCTCCATGGTAGAATGCACTGTCAGTGCATGGCATGACCTGGCCCGCCGCCTCCAAATCACCACATTATACTCCCCCTTGCTGCCTCTCCGAGGCCGCCTGGATCTTCCGGTCGCGCGCGAGGGAGGCTGCTGCTGCCGCCTCCTTCGTAAGCTTTCTATTAAGACATGGGGTCAGCTCTACATAAACAGCGCATTTCGTTCCAGCGAAGAATTCTTTGGCACTACCACGCCCACCCCCCTAGAACGCTTCTACTATATCCGCTTGAGACAAGATGTCAAAACTCTCACCCCGTGCTTCCCACAGGAACCCCCTACACTGTCACCACTACATAACCTCCTGCAGAAAGATACCCCTGCACACATAATCTCACTGCTCTACCGCACCACCCAAAAAGACGGCATTCACGACCCCCCTTCGGCCAGGACTCGGTGGGAGGAAGAGTTAGAATCCCCCATAACTGATGACCAGTGGGCATTTTGCTGTCAGCAAACTGGGAAAATTTCCGTTAGCAGCCGGCTGCGCATCATCCATTATAGGTACCTACACCGTCTTTATTACACACCTACGCACCTGATGCGCCTTCATCTCCGTGACACTGACCGCTGTGACCGCTGTGGGAGGGAGGGAGAAGACTTCAGACACCTGGCCTGGGACTGTTCCCCCATTCTGAAGTACTGGTCGGAGGTGTTGGGGGCGCTTGATAAAATGACTGGACTGCACATCCCCGAAGACCCTCTTGTCACACTATTAGGGTACACTGAAGCACTGACCGCCTCGCTGCGGAAATACATCTCCCTGGCACTCTTGCTTGCCAAACGACGTGTGGCTTGCAGATGGGGCAGGGGAAGGGCTCCTAAATTTAAAGACTGGTTGAATGATCTTATCTACTGCCAAGAACAACTGCACGCCTATGCCGAACTCCTGCCGGCCTCTTCTCGCCCTAGAGACATTTGGACTCCCCTACAGTCATATCTCCTGGAGCGAGCCGCCACCGCTGACTCAGCCACAGAGCCTCACCTGGACAACTGAAGGGGCCAGAGTATGACAGTTGTGTCGATTCATTAGTATCCTAACCAGACCGCGTGGACTGCAACTCATTTGTCAAGCCTGAGCAGCCTAGTTCAGCTGATACGCACAGCTCAGGTCATGTTTATATTGTATGCTTGGTCAACTTGCGATTTCGATATAATAAGTGGTATGGGTTTTTTTTTGTTGAATATTGTCACCTATGCTTAAAACCAATAAAGACAGTTTTAAAAAAAGAGCATTCCTTAAGTCACTCAAGCATAATACCAAAACCTTCCAACAAGGGACACACTGGAATCCAACACTTTCCAACCTAACACTCCCCCATAGTGTAGTATGCTACTTGTCAGCAAGATATGATATGTTATATAAATGCAATTACAATGCAATATAAGGAAACTTGATGCCGCCATTTCAGGAAGCTGTACAACAATTTGAAAAATGGCAATGAGAGAAGAGGTGATTGAAACATCTTGTTACTGATAGCAGCGGCGTAGCGTGGGTTGCCAGCATCCGGGGCAAGTCAAGTATTGCGTCCCCTAAGCTGTGGACCGTTAGCACTTCCTGGCATAATATTTTAAAAGAAACACAATTAGTAGTACCAATTTTTCCCATCCCCCAATGCCACTGCCCTGAGAGCACTTTTTAATATTACTGCAAACCTAATTTCTGTCCTGAGAATGTATCCACAGCAGCACACCAATGTATTAATAGTCTTCTCCCTTATGCCCACCCTTATTTCATGATGGACGAATAATTCGCTGTATCAACCTGCATTACCTGGATTAGCCATAATGATGTTTCATAGTGTGCCATTTATGAAGTGCCTTACTTACAGCTTGCGTGCCCAAATTTGTTGGGAGCAATTAAGTATGAATTTAAAGTAAAACATCTGAATTGTTGTTAAGTTATCCAACCAAAATTTCTCAGGGCAAATGTGTTTATGGAAAACGATGGTGACAGAATAGCAATTAATAAAGAAGCAATGTATAACAAGCATTGACAAGGCAATCAGCCTCAATTTGCCATTGCTGGCTTGGTGCCGGTATTGGCTTTACCAACACCTGTAGAATTGTGGCCCAAGCACTAGCAATGCCATTATCAGCCATCCTGGAGTGCTATTTGTTTACGCCCAAGACTGTCATCACATTTGTCTAAACACAATTTTAAGGCCATCTTGAAATCATATAACAATAAAAAATATTATTGTTGCACCATTCTGCAATGGTTTTCACGCTTCATCCAGATGCAATGTGACAGCATTCCTGGAAGTATACAAAATTAACATTCCAAGAAGGCCCGTATCACCTTTGCAACTGTTTGCGCCACTATCCCATAAGCTCTGTCAAAGTCAAAAGTGACAGCGGAGGGCAGAGGGCTGAAATGAGGGTCGAGAGGAGCGGTGGCCAAAGAAAGATGCTGAACACCAGTAGAGTTTGGTGTCGCAAGACTACAAGTGAGACAGAAGAATGGGCAATACGGATACTTGAGACATGCCCTTGCATCAAATGTTAAAGGTCAAATGCCACAAACACCAGCAAAAAGAACAAGCATTGGCATAGCCAATAGGTCTCGCTTTTGGGACCTTATAAGTATTTAGTTAAGCAGCACAATATCCTTGGTGCAACAACATCAACTGTTGCATGGCTAAACACTTATAAGGTCCCAAAGGCGAGACCTATTGGCTATGCCAATGCTTGTTTAATGACATTTCACAGTTTTAAAAAGATACATTTCAGCATTTAAAACCTTCTCGGGCATCCGATTTTAAGTAAGTAATGCATGACTCACTACATTGAGTTGGTCCGATTACTCTGGAACTATTTCTGTAGAAGGCGAGGTATGATATCGTGGCCAAGGCTGAATAATTATTACAAAGACCTCGGTTGTAAATGCTGGAACAACTTCCGGGTCAGCACTGTTCAGAACACCGAACGTCTCTGCCAAGATACCTTTATCTGAGACGCCACCTTTAGCAGCAGAGCCTTGTTTTTCATCTGCTGCTGCGTCGCCCTTGGACGGCACAAGTTTCATCAGCTGATCACATGCAAACGGGTTCTTCTCCCATTCACGCCAAGTATTTCAGTTACTACAGATGTAACGCCGATAACGTAACTGGTCAGAATCTTCCAGTACCATGGGACAAACCTCCTCTCTTTAACTTGTTGTTGAACGAGCCCCATGCTAAAAGCCCCTATTTTACAGCCAATGGAACCAAGCATGCGGAGACTTTCAGTTTCACTTTCCTGATTATTACACGTGCTTGTAAGTCCTATCAAACTTAAAAGTTGTTATGTATAAACAAAAAACCTGGCATGTGGTGCAACAGCAGAAAGGGCGGTTCGCAGCACGGCAAAGCAAACATCGAAACCGTGTAAACGAAAAGGCGTCTAAAGTGGATCGTAAACCAATATTAGTTTACCAACGTTAAACACATGCACGAAATTTGTATTTTGGCTTTGCTGAGAAAAATAACGGGTGGGGGCGGAGAAGAGGCAGGAAAACAGCCAAGATAACATCACTTGAGACCGTGCTCCAGTTATTCTTCTGCTGCTTTTAATGGACAGCGTGGTACTTGTACATATTTACCCCGAAATGCTTAGTACTTTATGTGCTAAACATTTCCAGTCTGAAAACTGCAACAGTGCAGAGGGGTATTTATTTTTGTTGTATTTTTAGCGGTGGGGGAGGGTTTAGTCGGAGCACATAAACATGCGTTTGTGTTGTCAGGAGGGAGGGAAGAAGGGGCAATGGGACTGCACGAGGGACAACTGCAACAACAAAGGGCGCTTGGGAACAAGAGCGTACTATTCCATTTCCGTCTTCGGGTCACTATATTTTTGCAAAACCTTGTAGAAACAGCAAGCGGTGCCCTAAGCGCCTTCGGACTGTTCCCGCAGTCTCCATGCCCGGACCAAACAACAGACAAGCACGCGAGTGGTGCGCGCGCGCCACAGCGAGACATCTGTTTTGCATTATCGCGCACGCATCTGTGCACGATAATTGAAAACAGATGAGGCCCGTGCGGGTAACCGCAAGCAATAGGCCGTGGGCGGAGCAAAGGCGGGACATGCGCCCGCCTTTGCCCAATTGCGTGCTGTCTTTCTTAGAAAGACGCACGCAAAGCCAAATAGCCTATGACACAAAAAAAAAAACACATGCACGAGCGTGTGGTGAGCTTTCAGAAGCCCCTACATAAAGTCTCGCAGCGCATGCGCACTGCTACAGGCTTGACCTAAAAAACACTATAACATGGCCAGCATTGACTGCGTCACAGCGATACTGTGCAATATGTATAAAAACAGTTTAGGGGAGGGGGGGGCAAGCAACACAATGGAGAAGGGCTGGGGTGGGAAACAAAGAAGAGAGAGCAGGAGGAGGGCAGGGGGTGGGAAATAAACAACGGACAGTGGGAGGAGGGCGGTGGCGATAAAAACAAAACAAACAACAAACATTGGACAGCAGGAGGAGGGCAGGAGGATGGGGGACAAAGCGCACAGCATGGAAAGGCGGGGCGGGGAACAAACACTGATAGTGATAAGAGGGAGGGTGATTTAGGGGGACCGTACAGTAACATACACTCTTTTAGAGTGCATGGCAAAAAAGTTCAAATAAAAGAACCTAGAGCAGTGCGCAACTAGTGGAACAACACTTGCCGCAAACAGGAAGCGGTGCTAGGTCCATGCTCCACGGCAGGGACAGAAGCCCTAATAAGAATGCAGGAGGAGGTGGGCAGCCGGCAGGAACCAGGAGACGTGAATGGTATGAAGCAAGGAAACAAGAGTGACGTTTAAGCCAACCAACAATAAGCATTGGTAAGTAATGGGTGGGCTCTAAGCCAGTTTTTTAAAGCTTGTTTTGCGAATAATAGGTTTTGCTGACCGTGCATGCGCGCTGTAGCCGAAATCTAAATGGGTTATTGTTTTCACATTCATACTCCAAATAAACACAGCAATAAAACACATGTATCTGGACTGGTTCTTAGACAAGACTGCAGTAGTTTTAACTTATTTTGATAATTTATTTTACTCTTATTGTGCTTTAACAAAGTAAAAGATTATAGTGAAAAAACTTGGTAAAAAATTGATTTTATTAAAAAATGGCTCGATAAACCAATAGTCTATTAGGAATATAAAACAGAGAAGACTTTGCTAAGATAGAGTCCTGGGCGGAGAGAACGTTGGCGTCTATGATGATGCCAGTGAATTAAATGAGGCATCAGGGGGTCAAATTTGTGTTCACTGGTCAGTACCTGGATGAGCAGTGACTGGCCCCTAAATACAAAAATCTCCGGACCTCCCCCTGATCAGGTAAATCACCGATAGATTAGCTGCCTCAAGGGGACGATGGTTTTGTTGGTCTGTGTCAGCAGAGGTGAGAGAGTGAAGGGAGGGCAAGAAAGGGGTCTAATGGAGTGTTAAAAACATCGCCTACGCCCTAAGGTATGATAATTAAGGCTTAAAACTACTTTAAACTGGTAAATCGCGCAGAAACGAGCACGCCGGGACAAGAACAAGGCTGGAGCAAGATGACAGGGATGCTGCTGTTGGCATAACCTTAACGCTCAAATGCGACGCCCTGGGCCAGGACCCAAGTTGCACATGCTAAAAGTCGGCCGGGAATGTATATAACCACCGACCGTCCCATGACCGAGAGAAAAGTCCTCACAAGCGGTCACCGCACAAATCAGAGAATAACCCGCAGATATTGTGTCAATATACACAGGGAACGACTGTCTTTCATCCTTCAACTACTTAAAGCAAATAGGATTGAGTTGGGTGACAACAAATTCTGTTTTTTAGCAGCAAAAGAGCTTTAAGGCAGAAGCATGTGCTACATAAATTGATACTACATGACTGCATTAATGGTGCAGCTTCAGTAAACACGTTGCTTGTGCGCATATGCCCTCTAAAATAAATACAACGAAGCCGGAGGCGTGGGAATGAAGGAAATGCATCCAAACCATAGGTATAAAGCATATATTAAAGAATGTTCCATCAGAGCTCCGAGGGTGAAAAAGGGGCAAGGGAGGGGTCTAAAGGGGTGTTAAAAATACATTGTTCGCCGTATGACAATAAAGGATTAACAAGCGCGCGCGCCTCGCACTGCAAGTTAAAAAAAAAGGAGGCACGTCTGGCGAGTGGTGTGCGCCCACCATGACGAGAGAGGAAAGCCAGATGGCGCCTCTGCTCGTAATTGTGCGCGTAACCGCATGCTCTAGGCCACACGAAAAGCTGTGGTCGACTTTTCAAAGCCCACTAACTAAATGTCTCGCCAGAGCAGCGCATGCGCTGGCTCAGGCGAGACCTAAAAATAGTTCCCTGACATCAGCAATGTAATGATAAAAGGGCCGGACTGGCGGTACTGAGCATTGGGCGTTTCCCTGGGAGGCTGGCAGCAGCGGCTCCTCCGCTAAGGCAGAGGAGCGCTGCCCCACTGCTCTATGAGCAGTGGAAAAAGGAAACATAAAATGATAATAACACTATGTTATTATCAGTTTATTTTTCCGTAGTGAGGCAGGTTTGCAGGGGAGGAGGGGTTGGGGCACTTAAGTGCGCATGACGGTTTGGTCGGCCGTCTTAGGCTGGCCAAACATGTTCTTCACCGGCTGTGTTGTACAGCCTGGGTGGAGAACATGCACAGGCTCATAGCCTCCGTCTGAGCGCCGAACCCCGGCACTCAGACCAATCACGATCATAACGCTGCTGTCATGATGACAGCAGCATCGTAATTAGCTTAGGGGAGCCTGTGTGTGCTTCGTGCTTCCGACAGGAACAGAAAAGAATGGAGGCAAGGTGGCGGCCGGCAGCAAGGTAATTCACTTTTAATTTATTTTTCTATTCCTCCCACTCCACCTGTACTACTCTGTGGCAGCGGCTACTGGAGGCTAGAAGGTTGGGGGCTGGGTTTTACAGCAGTGGGGGCTGGTTTTGCAGGAGTGCTGCAATATTGGCGACCAGTTACAAAAGCAGCAGTCCTTTAAACTTGCAGCTCCCCCCCTTCCCCGAGGGCTGGTCCAACACAATTGCCAGGGCTGCTTTGGGTTCCAAGTCCAGACCTGAATGATACACTCACACAATTTAAAAGGAGGGTGACAAATTATTGCTCCAGTGGATGTAAAAAACACAGGAATGTGGAGGAAACAATAGAATCAGAAGCAGGAGATAGAAACCGACAAGAAAACCATCCAATCAGAAGCAAGGGTCAGATCCAACGGCCACTCTCTATATGTACATGTTCACATACTGGTCACAGTGTTGCCTGTCACAGACAGTTAAAGCTGTGTATAGCAAGACCGCAGAGAATGAGACCACTGATGGCTCATGTAATCTAGGTGAACAGTTTGAAACCTGTAGTGTATAAAACACTGGGTTTGGTTTCATTGTACTCAGCAATTTGTGTCATTGCATGAAAATACTGAAATAAAACAAAGAACAAAAAAGTAATTGCATTTAAAAAGTACCAAGACAGAAAAGGTTCAATCGTACACATAAATTGTGGTCAGAGTTTGGGACTTAATCAGAAATTCGTCAGCACGCTACGAGAAGTGGGTTAGAGGATATGGCATCAGGTGAAAGCAAAATGGGAAAGAATGTGTATACACGTACTGCAACAAACAAATCTCCAAAAGTTCAGTCAATTTTCAAATTGTTTAAGTTTTTGTTTTGTGCAGTTTAGCCAGATGGTTTAAATCTTCCACGACTGGGAAATGGGATTCCACAATGATCAAAGACCCACAGTGCTAGATGCACAACATCCAAGCTTTTTAGGATGCACATTCATCATAATAGCGCAGACAAGTGGAAAAGCTTCTGGAGAAAAAAAATATATATTTTTTTTTTTTCCCCCTGAAACATGGCAGGCATTTTGTTGAGTGGAACCTCAGATTACTGTAGTAGACAAGGATTTGGTGTTGGTTACCATCATTGACAAACCCTGCGGGTAGACGATTTGCACTGGGATAATACTTATATGAGCACCTTACATTGACCTCAAGCGCAATAAGGGACGGCCATCCGCAGGCATGCTTGTCTACTAATCGTAATTTGGTAAAGCTCTCTGGTCTCTCTAATAATTCATTTAAAAGAGGTACATTTCCATTCACTCTACTGACTGCACATCTTCAGAAGACAAATCAGACTCAGTTTTGTGTTTTCCATTGCAGACCAGTTTGGAAAGTAATCCTTTGGCTACCAAATCTGCTGCGATGGTATATACTGGCAGATACAGAGTGACTGTAATGCACAATAGCAACAACAAAGTGGTGCTTTAGTACAACACATATGTAGGAAGGTGGAATCTGACTACATGGTTGCCCCCACTTTTTTCCTGGTGTTTTGTTGGTTTTTGACTTAGTTTGGCTGGGAACCTGCTATTCAGGTCCCCAGCCTATCTGCTTTCTCTTTAAACGATTTGGAGTGCACTCTAGGTGCACTAGTGATTTGATACTGTGGTACCTTATGAGTCCCTAGTATATGGTACCTTAGGTACCAAGGGCATAGGTACTTCACAGGCCTACCAGGGGCTGAAGCATGTATTATGCCACCCCTGGGAAGCAGACTAAATCTGACACCACAGGCCTGCTACTGCAGCCTGGGTGAGGTGGTGCTAGCACCCCTCACTGAGATATATGTTTCCTATATCTCCCCTTGCAACTCTATCTGTAACCGCGTCCTTCGACTCGTACAAGGACCGATCGGCGTGTTCGCCTCGAACCCGCAAGGGACCTTTAACATTGAAATCTCAATCGCGTCTGTTCGCATAGACTCGCACAGGACTCGCACCGGTGCCAGGACACCGCGTCCGTCCCCTGTGGGTCTCCTACAACTACCTGGGGTGGTTCTTGGGGGTCCCTCGATTCTAGATGCCCTAGACCTAGCCAAACTAAGATTGTGATATTTGATTGTGCTAACTTATTTTGATAACATTTGATTTGTACATATGTTCCTGACTTCTAATCTCATAAAGAGATTAGTAGAGAGTTGTTTATTAATAAATACATATATATTTGATATATATACCTGTGTGGTGTCTTTTCATTTGGTGATTCAAGAGATTGTGTGGTAAAACAAGCTGCTTTACATTCCTCCAAGACTTAGCCTGAAGGCTGCTCTCCACAGCTACCACTAGGATAGCTTTCTATAAAGGTTGTCTTAAACCTACCAACCATAAGAGTCGAATTGTTCTGGTGCAAGGTGTCCACTTTAATTAGTGAACAGCATATAACAGGCCAACTTCTCACATTGGTGGCAGCATGTGGGATTCCAGCTTGCTATTGTTTTACCAGAAAATCTCTATTTGAATTACTAACTGAAAACCACTATAGGTACTCAAGGTACATATAAAGTCAAGCTTAGTATCAATAAGTTCTACTGAACTTAGAGCTGTGTGAAAAGGGATAGCACACCCTGTCTACAGCTCAAGCTAGTATCAGTAGGCCACAAACTAGTGTAGTTAGTACAACACTGCACAACACTAGAATGTCCTCAAGGGATGGACCCAGTGGATCCACCCAGCTTCAGTATAAGGACATGACTTTCGTTGACTTGAAAGCCATGTGTGCTGAGAGGCACCTGAAGATAGGACAGAGTCCCTCCACACTACACTTGATAGATCTGCTAACAGCAGATAACCTTAGATTCGCTCTAGGAGCTAAGGGGTCTGGATCAGTGGGTGGGTCAGTTATAGTGTCTGGGTCAGATGATGAACATCAGGATGACCAGGACTCTGTGATTGTAGGGCCAGGCCCAAAGGGGTCTGAGCAAGACACAGGAATTCTCCCTAAGAGAACTGACATAGTGGAAGACAGGCACAGGTCCCTTTCCAGGGAATCTGAGCACTCCTTTCACTCTGGCAGAGAAACTGTCTACCAGAGGAACTCCTTCTTCCCAAGAAGAGAGACCTCCTCTGAAAGGATGTACAAACTGCTGCAGTATGAGGAAGCAAGATTTGCCCTCAAAACCAAGCAGTTGGCATTAGACAAAGAAGCCTTTGAGTTCCAGCGAGCTTCTAGAAGAGAGGGGTTAGAACCCCCTGGTGGCAGCAACAGTGTCCCTAGAGGCAGAGAATATATTCCAGACCATAGGAACCTGAGCAAGGTTGTTCCTCCCTACCAGAGTGGGGATGATATCCACAAGTGGATAACTGCTATGGAAAGGGCCTGTAGAGTACAACAGGTCCCCCAAAAGCAGTGGGCAGCAATCTTGTGGCTCTCCTTTTCAGATAAAGGTAGAGACAAGCTCCTCACTGTTAGAGAAGAGGATGCTGATGACTATGAAGTCCTGAAGAGTGCACTGATAGATGGGTTTGGCTTAACCACTGAGCAGTACAGGTTGAAGTTCAGAGACACCCAGAAGGCACAGACTCAGGACTGGACTGACTTTGTAGATTTTGCAACCAAGGCTCTGGAGGGTTGGCTGATAGGCAGTAGGGTTACTGATCTCAAAGGATTGTACAATTTGATTATGAGGGAGCAGATCCTTAATAATTGTCAAAACCAGCTTTTGCACCAGTACCTGGTGGACTCTGATCTGACCTCTCCCCAAAAATTGGGAAAGAAGGCAGACAAATGGGTCAGAACCAGGGTGAGGCCTAAGAATCAGGGTGGTGACCAGAAGAAAGATTCTACCAAGTCCCAAGAGAAAGGTGGGGATAAATCTAAGGATAAGTCCACTACAGGGCCCCAAAAGTCCTCTTCTGGGGGTGGGTCCCAAACTCCTTCCTCTCCTGAAAAGAAACCATATTGCCATGTCTGTAAAAAGCCTGGACACTGGAAAACTGAGCCCAGTTGCCCCAGGATTGGCAATAGAGAAACTGTTCCTCTAGCTATTACTACCACCCCTCCTGGTACTACCAGTAGTAATCTTCCAGTGGGGAGTAGTGCACCCAAAAGTTAGGTGCTTTTGCAAGGGGAACAGAGGTGGGCCCTAGTTTAGACAGGTCCCCCTCAACAGACTCCTCAGACTCTGATGGTGGTATAGGATTTGCCACCTTTACCATGGGTCCCATTGCATTGGGCAGGTACAGACTGGAGCCAATGATTAATGGTCAGAAGGCTGTGGCATTCAGGGACACAGGGGCTAGTGTCACCATGGTGGCAGGGAAACTAGTCCCCCTCACCAGCTTTTACCTGAGTTTAAATACCAGGTGACCAACATTGATGGTGTCAGGACAGATCACCCCATGGCCATAGTCAATCTCAGCTGGGAGGGGGTCACAGGCCCAAAAGAGTGGCAGTGTCCCCCAACTTGCCTGTAGATTGCCTGATGAGCAATGATCTGGAAATTTCAGCCTGGGCTGAAGTTGAACACCAAACCCATCTGAAGATGCTAGGCGTCCCTGAAAAAGCTAGTGGGGCTGTGATGGCCACAGTCCCAGCCCAGGGAAATGCTGGAGAGATGGAGCCTGGAAGAATGGCCCACTCTCCCCAAAAGAGAGCACAGGGGTTGAAGAAAAGTCTCCTTCCCCCAGACAGCAGGTAAGGGTCAGCCTCCTCAGGGAACTGATCCTACCCCTAGTGAAGGAACTGCCCCAGAGGTAGTCAGGCCTGGCCTGGCCCCACCCCTGATGGCAGAGGACCCTTCCAAGGTGGTACCCAGTCTGGAGCAGGTAACCTGCCCCTCTCTACCCGGCCTCAGTCAGCCCAGGGCTGCAGAGGTCAGGGAGGTCAGTGGACCCCACAGGGCCCCCTGTCCAGAGGAACCTCCCCATCAGCAGATTAGGGGCACCCAGTCTAGTAGCCCTAGCCAGGTGAAAATTCCTCCACACACTGAGGGATCCCCCATACCTTTGTGTAGGGACCTTCCCCAGAAGGACTCTGTTAGGCAAGGGCAAACCTGGAACCAAAAGGTTCCAAACCTGCCATGTCCCTCCAGTGTTCCGCCCAAAGGGACCCAACCCTCAGCTGTAGGCAGCCAAAGGTTGACCCTTAGAGCAAAGTGCAGCTCAGTCATGGAAAGACAGGCATACATGGTGGCCAGTGATCTGAGGAAACTGAGACCAACTTCCCTAGGGTCTCACTTCCCTGCTCAGACACCTCATCAGCCTTGTCCTTTACCAAAACACCCCACAGGTAGTAATTCCCCATGGTGGAGACCCTCTCATACCCTTAGGGTGAGGGATAACTTAGTGGACCATAAGACAGGGGGTAACCATGCTAGTTCAGGTACTTCCTTATATGGCCACTCAGTAAATACAGGCTCACCTGGACAAGGTTAGCCTCATCTCCTTTCGTTTGGGGGGGGTTATGTAGGAAGGTGGAATCTGACTACATGGTTGCCCCCACTTTTTCCTGGTGTTTTGTTGGTTTTTGACTTAGTTTGGCTGGGAACCTGCTATTCAGGTCCCCAGCCTATCTGCTTTCTCTTTAAACGATTTGGAGTGCACTCTAGGTGCACTAGTGATTGGATACTGTGGTACCTTATGAGTCCCTAGTATATGGTACCTTAGGTACCAAGGGCATAGGTACTTCACAGGCCTACCAGGGGCTGAAGCATGTATTATGCCACCCCTGGGAAGCAGACTAAATCTGACACCACAGGCCTGCTACTGCAGCCTGGGTGAGGTGGTGCTAGCACCCCTCACTGAGATATAGGTTTCCTATATCTCCCCTGCACACACATTTAAACCTATCAGTCACACCTAAGGCAGGCCCTATCAATCCTGAGGGCAGGGTGCTTGGTTCCTATGTGAGAGGGTGCCTCTGCCTGAGCAGGGCCCCTCTGCAGCTCTCAGAGGCCATTCTCTGGGGCTGTTTGTGGATGCGGTTAAACCATATACTCTTAAGTGCATTATATCCTCGCGGTAGAATGCTAACTTTGGAATGGCTGCATCAAAACATGTCGTGTTTGGTGTCAAACATCTTGGAATACTACCGCCCCGCCAGTTCTGGCGGCGGGGTAGCATTCCACCCTTCCAGAGGGATAGACATGTACCTACTGTGGAAACGCTGTAGAATCCTGCAGAGCCCTGTCATCACAAAATGGATGCCACCAGTCACAGACACTGGGCTGCCCTCCTGCTGATGACCGAAACTCGCAGTGGAGGAAGCCCAACAATAGGTATCCTGTCACAGGAGGGTGTGACCACCTTCCAGACAGGGTTTAGTGTATTGGGGCTGGGTGGGTGCACTCTTAGAGTGCTTTGAAGTCCTGCACTGGGGGAGCAGAAGGCTCCTCTGTGCATACCCCAGTTCAAACCGGCTCAGGGGCTACCTGCCCCTGCTCTGGCGCGAAACTGGACAAAGGGAAGTAGGTGTAACCACCCACTCCCCTGACCCTCCCATAGGTGGGGTCATAGAGCTAGTCCCTCCCTTTCTTTTAGTATAAAAGGGGGAACCTGTGCATTGCAAACTAGATACCCCTGGACGACGCTCTACAAGAAGAATCCCGGACCTTCGACGTTCCACTACCTTTGGAAGACTGAAGAATCTCCCGGAGCCCGAAGTCCCTGCAGCCCAGGAAGAGGATTTCCTGACTTCTCCAAGGCCATCGTGAGTCCCCAGCGAAGCTGAGGCA
This sequence comes from Calotriton arnoldi, assembly GCA_963921515.1. Taxonomy (NCBI): domain Eukaryota; kingdom Metazoa; phylum Chordata; class Amphibia; order Caudata; family Salamandridae; genus Calotriton; species Calotriton arnoldi. The sequence goes on from CAWUFW010002336.1 coordinate 471,925, forward strand.
AGTGGACCCCACGAGCAACGAGGAACCGCAGACCCTGGGTACCGTGCACTATTGTCGAGTGCAACCCCTTCACGACGTTCTACGAACTTGTGCTTTGGACCACGTGTGGTCCCAGCCTCCAGCAGAGATCCCTCCCAAAATCAGAGGCCTACACCTTCCCGAGTGACCGTGGGCCCCTGTTGAGTGAATCCTCCTGAGGTGTCTTCGCGATCCCTTGCCAGCCGGCTTGTGGGTCCCCAGAAGACTTTCTAACAAAACCGAAAGGCTCCCCTGGTTGCTCCAGGCCTGCCCTGACCTACCCTCGCTGGGTAAGTTCCTCAGACCTTGCTGGTCTGAACCATTGACTTTTCTTCTCCACCCCGAGACTTGCTGCTACCAAGGCTTGTTGGCTCCAATCGGGTCGCCGACACCGCAGTCAGCTGCAGACTTCGTGGGACACGCTGAATCCAGCTCTTGGCCGTCATCGACGCCTCCTGGACCTCGTGGTCGAAGAGTCAAGACACCAGTGAACGACCTGAATCTGTCGACGACGGTGGGCATTCTTCTTCCTTGCCCCGGGTCACTGTCAAGTGCCCT